>JARHVA010000568.1:212500-752500 GCA_037957365.1 Torreya grandis
CAATGATGTATTTGGGCATTGCCTTAAATTTTTCTGTTGAAAATTTTATTGATAAGGAGGTTAGTGATTCCATTTTTGGTTACTTGAGTGGAAGGAGGTGTGTGTTATTGTTTTATAATGTTTGGAATGGGAAACTATTTTGCCATATCATTTTGTTATAGTGTGGAGAAAGCAAGTGTGAAAAATTTCCCTTTATCAATATAAAAGCAACATCTCTGGTCAGGAAGCATCAACTTCCCAATGAAGTGGAGCTACAAAGCCAACCAAGAAGTTCTTTTGATCTTAGATATAAGTTATCATCATTTATCATTTTGGATTGCTTCTTACTGTTATTTCACAAGTTAAAAAACTTAACATTTTATAATTTTTTCAATGTATTTGACATTAAAATTTACATTTGGTATCAAGGCACATCAGACTTTGCATACTACATTAGGGTACTAGTATTGATTTGTCATGTGCTAATTCATAGAGCCCCTTGTTTTTGAAATCAATAGGTTTTGATTTTGAGAAATTGACACTTCAAGGCTGCTAACAAAGACACAAAGAGAGACCAAATTGGGTATGTATCGAGTGTGCAGTAAGCTACAGAGCTTAGATCCCTGACTTATTCCTGCCATTGAATTGTATATGGCACAACATAATTAGTTGACAATGATAGAATTGAGACTACTCGAGTGGATAGCTCACTATTCGATTGTAGGATCCACATTGATTAAGTATTACACATGATTGAGACCCAAGAATTGACATCTTTCCTGTCTTTCTTGATGATTGAATCTTAAATTAATTAGGTATGGTTTTTTGTTTTGACATGGTCATCTTAGTTCTTAAAGATTTACCTCTTTGAATTCTATCTCATATAAGGATGCATTCAATTACATTGATGTCTTATTCACTTTTGTCTCACATTTTGAAATTTCAACAATATCATAGAGGGAAAAGGGGTAAATGTCCCTGGCTGGGAATAGATAATTGACCTTGATAACACCATATGTCCAAGGGAGATTCCTCTTTATACGCACATTTGCAGTGTATAAACTTGTAATATAATTTTTATTTATGCCAGATAAATAATAGAAACCAAATGCAAAATAGAAATAAACACATGAACATGAAGCACACTGCCGACTTAGCCACATAAGGGCAACATAGAAGCAAGAATAGCTATTGTGATTGATGATGGATAGCTATGAGGGTGGTTGCCAACCTTATTATCCCCTACTATGCCAACTGAATGAGTAAACTGGTCTTTAAAACAGCCACAATGGATTACTCCATGCCCAAACCAACAAACAGCAAAACCATCATCCAATTCATCATGCCAACATTCTAGTGGAGGCAAACAACATATTTTTTATTTTGTCTCATGTGAGATGAATCTCAAGGCCAAATTTGTCCCACTGTATAATCCTCTGGCTAATAAGGGCACATAATGGAAAGTCTCTATAAGAGGAGTGACTAATAGTGGTCTATTGTTTTGTTCTGAAATAATATGGGTGTAAGGTCTATGTGCTTTTGTTAAACATTTTTCACTTGTAAATGATATATATGATTGTTAGACCCTGAGAACATAAAAATATTATTAAGTTTTGGAAATTATAAGCTCCTCTTTAAATATTTGTGATTAAATAAATATCAAAATTTTTATTTTTCCTAAATTAAACACAAATAAGGATTTTAGTTACTTCCCTATTTTATAAATAACTATGAAAGGAAATAATAATTTTAAACCAATGTAAATAACTATGCATATTTTGTATAGCACAAATATTTGCAGTTTATTGGTCTAATTTCCATTGTTCATTATCAATTGAACATCTATGAGTCCATTAAATTCCATGCATTTACACTATCATTAGTTAATGTGAAAAAGAATCAGCCTCAAAGATAAATAATTAAGACTGGAATTTTGAAATTCACTGCATTAATTGAAACATTTGGGTGCACTTTTATATTTATGTAGTCAAAGGCTAAATTTGATGGCATAATAAATATATTTAAGCTGTCCAAATACATGGAATAAAATAGTAATTTCTTTTTAAAAGTAGTTAATTTGAATGCTACATTATATGTTGTTCAAAATACATGTTATTTTTATTGATTTGTTGTTAGAAACAAAATAATTATGCATGAGTGATGCACCAATATATTATAACATTTGCAAATCTTATTAAAAAATATGCTTAGAAATTAAAATAATACAAAACAAACTTGCTTGCTTGTCCCAAACCTTTATGAAATAGACTTGTAATCTTCATTCTAGACATGGGGTTTGGGCCTAACATTTTAGAACTATGTGGTCTGCTATTATTGAGCTAAAAAGGTCTTATTTCTTATGGTGTCTCTTTTATTAGGGATTGCTTATGGGTAACTGACTCAAGCATATAGGAGCGTCTAACTCCATTTGCCTAGATCATAGGAAACCAAATACTATTAAGCACCTTTTTGGTTTTGCTCTCACACATAATCTGCATGGCATTGGATTCATTCCCTTTTTCATCCCTTTAGACCTGAATTCTTCACATGGAAAATGGCTCTCTTCGGGGACTTAGCTCTGTTTTATCAAAATACAATACATTTTGGTAGATCTTTCAAGCTGATATTTTATTTCAAATTTGGAAAGGTATAAATTATACCCACGTTAATCATAAAGAGTTGGAACATAGTTTTTCAGTTACTAATAAAATTATTGTTCTATCTAATATTACTCTTCAGATTCAAAGTCAAATAGACAAAGTCTATCTAGAACTCAACCACCTCTAGCATTTGCTTGACCAATGGGGAAATGCCCCATATTTGGTTATCCATGAACCTTCTAAGGCCCCACAACATCGTACACCTCCCTAAAGATGAGGTCATGGCCCACACTGGTAGCATTCCAAAACTAAACATAAGAGTCATTCTCCTTGTCGGTCACCACCTCACTGGTATTCTCCTCATTGCGGTCGTATGAGTGGTTCTTCCAGATCTGGAGGTGATTGTAGGGGCTGGGAATTTCCTCCCCCATATCATGATGGTGACATCAGGGGCTAGAGTCTTCCCCCCAAGCCAAATTTCAATAATTGGCTCTAGTAATCTTTCCTGAAAGAAATCAAGATGAGACATTAGAGGCTCAACAAAACACTGGTTCAGAGCCTTTACCTATGGATGAGGATCCTCCTACCCTATGAAGATGGGGTGGTAAGCCTCAAGACCCACCATCTCCACCACCTCCCTTGATGTCCATGTTTGTTATAGTTGCTTAATTGTTCTCTTTATTGTTATTTGTTCCTTGCTCTCCCTGCTTTGCTGTCAAACTATTGATGTGATGTTTATTTTCATGGGTGTGGTCATTTTAATCACTTTTTAGACTTTTTCTAAGGTTTTTTTGCCCTTGATGTGATTATGCTCATGGGTGTGACTTTTTGACCCACTTTTTTGTATGATTAGCATTGTACCATATCTTGTTTAATTAATATATAGATACACTCTTCAATTAAAAAATCTTGTGATTTCTCCCTCTGCAAGTACTCTTACTACATGAAAACATCTTGAAGACACCATAAACATCCCCTTGAGTGTGTATACAAAGTTTTATCAACTTAGACCAATTTGTTTAGGATATATAGCAATATTAGTTTGATAAAACCTTAAGATAGGGTTTAAGGCTAGACTTAGACCCAAGATCTAGAATAATAGAATAATTCAAAATTTTAGGTTTGTAAAGTGATATTTTAATTGGTAAATAATCTTACCTATCCTAAAAACCTTTTCCAATCATTCTCTAACCATGAACAATCGTAAAATGACAAGAAAAGATCTTTTCTTTAGACTATTACAATAAAAAAACTAAGTATACAAATCCAATGGCTAGAATTTGCTAAAATCTCAGGGTTTTAAAGCTTTCAAAGGTGATTTTTAATTTGAACATGACATATAAAATTTTATTTTTAAAATTTCATCTACCTCTATTTATTACTCTTAAAGCTTCATAATACAAAAAGTATGTAGAATTACACCATTCTAAAATACTATGTCTCTAGGAAGGTACTATCTTCAACTTGCAAGTCATAACTTCATTCATGAATGTTTGTGAAGTATTTTTAATCATAATAACACCTTCCTTTATTGATATATCTTCAAAAAACATATGCAGACCCCCTATACACCACTCCCCATCTTCATACAATCCTACCACTACTCCTTTTCTAATCATCTTCCAAACTTCATTGTGTTCTTTATTAATGCTTCAAGGATTATCATCTTGTGACAAGATGCCTTTTCTTTGTTTTTTCTTTTTTTGTACAACAATAATCTCTCAATTGTCTTAAGACTTATCTAAACATGCTAAGTTTAACCTTCTCCTATGTTGGACATACGTCTAGATTGGTTTAAGATGGATTTACATTAAATTAAGAATCAAGATACTATAACATTAAGAACACCATTTATCACATTAATTAACCCTTAGATACATAATCATGATCATAGACGAGCTTGCATAATGAGGAAACACTCTCATTTGCCACTTATTCATTCAAATATTTGAAAATACAATTTCTGGTGGGAAAATCCATTTGTCACTCTTAGAGACTTAGAATTTGAATTCTTATTGATTTACACCCTTATAAATTGACCAAGTAAGACTCATCACACTTACCTAAAACCTTATAAAACCAAACATTGACTCATCAAACCTAAATGTACATAGAATTGATGATGCTCCTGTATCAAGGTTCCATGGCTTTTTATAGGGAGGAGGTACATGAAAAAGGCATGGAGAGATGTTTGTTGATGTAACATTCCATCACTGCATTAACATAATATTAAATGTCTACTGAAATGTGAAGGCATGCAAAAAAAAAATGAACAAAGAAAACACTCAAATAAATCCATGAACGTAAAAGACACACAATAGAAAATAGGAACATACAAGGCACAATAACTATATTAGCCATGTGAAAATATCAATAACAAGGAATTTTTGTTTGTGGTGTGAAGGGCAACATTAACATTCCATAGTGATAAAGAAAATATCGTCAAGCCATGTGAAAAATGGTAGTGGATTCCTGTTGTTCCCAAAATCTGTCACTCATTTTTGGGGACAACATATCAACTATTTTGGTCCTCTGGGCCAAAATTATCTCTTCCATTCTCAAAAAAATGTTTTGAGCACTCCAAGTTCTTCAATTATTCAAGCATTTTTAGTCAAGGGAATCATAGGTTCAACAACTTCAACAACTTCAACAGGGGAGCTCTCACAAAGAAACAAGTTCTCGACACTTAAGCATTTCAAGGCTAGTTCAACATTGAAGTTACATCAAAAGACTTATCAGTGGGCTTCAAACAAAAGATTGATTGAACCATTGAAACATTAAACCCCATGTCCAAAGGTTCAATGGGTTCAAAGGTTCAATGATATCGGTAGACTTAAAGATTTAAGCGCTTTGGCAAGGTTCAAAAGTTCAATAAGTTTGATGGACATAAAGAAAAGAAGGATTCAAAGATTGAAGGTTGAACTATTGAATTCTTGAACGTTGAACCAAAATGGTTCATCAAGATCAATAAGATCAAAAGACTTAATCAAAATAAGACTTCAAAGGAGAAATATTGAACCATTGAACCTTGAACCAAAAGAGTTCAAAGTTCAAAGGTTCAACAAGTTCAATAAAGTTTGAGAGACTTAGAAGAACCAAGGATTTGAAGAGCAAAGAATTAACCATTGAAACATTGGACCTTGAACCAAAAGAGCTCAAATTTCAAAGGTTCAATGAGTTCAATAGAAAAGAAAAGGATCCAGAAACTTTGAAGGACCAAAAGATTTTGAGAAAGAGAATGAACAGTTGAACTTTGAACCAAAATAGTTCAAAGTTCAAAGGTTCAAAGGTTAAACGAATTTCAAAGTTTGAAGGGAAGCTTCGAGCAAAGGAAGAAAGCAGAAGATTCTAGAGACAAGTATGAAGAGGAAAGAAAGCAATTGAACCAAGGAAGCGATTGAACCAAGGAAGTGATTGAATCAAAGAAGCGATTGAACCAAAGAGCTAATAGGACTGCCTGAATCATTGAACCATTGAACCAATGCACTCTCATGGTTCAAAGGTTCAAAGTGGTTCAAGCAACTAGCGACCAATGATGTCTCCATGGACAACAAATTCAAGGAAACAAAATGCTCATTTATTTTCAAATGTGGCGTGGAACCTGAAAAACAAATTCAGCGACCATCTGAAGAAGTCAAAAGAACCAGTAAAAAGGGAAGAGATAGCCCAAGAGCTCAGATTGCAAGGAAGAGATAAAATGTGTTAAAAGAAGAAGGAATAAGAGGGAAAGACCAAAAATATCTATGCAGGAGTTATTTCTAGTTCGTGAAACAGTCCACCAGATGGACATCAGAGAGCTCGCGCACTTAAGGACACGACCTATTTTTCTCCATCGAGTAAAGGCAAAGTGGATAGCTACGTAAATATCAGGAATAGGAATAGGTGGCCTATACTTTGGAGGGGACATTTGAGATGAATTGACATGCCATAGTTAAGGTCGATGACTTGTTCCAGCATGGCCCTTTCATAGGACTGAAAATGCATTCAAGGCATTGAATGCAGTATGGGCCATTCCATGAAATAAAGTGCCCAAGTCTTGCTTAGAGTGCTATATATTGTAATCTCTTATTTTATAAAAAGGAGATCTATCTATTATTGAAGCAAAAATCTATCCAAATTGAAATGCATTACCTGAGACTTTGAGTTCAGATTGTTAATCATATTTCTTTATTTGAATGAGAAAACAAGTCACCTTTCAGAATTTGTGCTAGAATAGCTTGTATTGTTGAGGAAATTGTTCTTATGTCTATTTCCTGAATGCATTCTTGTCCATTTAATTAAATAAGCAGAACTAGTGGAAGTAACTTGAAAGGTGTCCTAAAGCCAACCGTGGGAAGAGCTACCATAATTGTCTTTAGTGTGTGTGTTTTTAGTTTGTTTCTCTTTAAAGGATCTCGGGATGACTTTGTGCCTCCATTGTCTTTCGTATTTCACTCTTTGGTAGTTGAGGTGGAGACTTTGTGCTACACCTCATTCTGTTGGTTATTGCACCCTATTTCAGTGAGGGAAGCAATAAAAAACTTTGTGCTTTCATGGGTTTCTCGTGGTTACCTATCAAAATGAATTCTTGATGTTTGTTGCAGACCACTTCTGAAAGAAGAGAAGTGCCTTCAGTGTTTTCACCAAAATTCTCCTATGTCTGTGAACATCATCTCTAAAAAAAGAGAGATGGATGGTGCTGTCCTACCCCTGAGTGTTATTTTTTGCTTATTTATATAGTATATATCACCTTATAGCTATAAAGAACCTCCCCTTGATGAGAGGAGAGTTTTGTCTCCTTTTGATGTGGTAAACCTGCACATTTGGCTGATAAATCTCCTTATGTTATGGTTGAAACAACCTATTTTGCCCATCAATTAGCTGGTGACAAAATATTCACCTAATAATTGTTGGTGACTCTGCTAGGGAAGAACGTGTAGTTTAAAGCCTCAATCTTTAAATTGAACCAATTCCTATCCTTATCCATTTTAGTTTTACACTCTCGCAGATCCATGGTATACAAGAAGCCAGAGATCTAAAGGTATTGTTGACCCTATATTCAAGTGGTACAACAAAGTGATTTTGACCTATTTCCTTCTCCATCTCACATTCAACAAACTAGGAGTTTTCCTCCTACCAAAATTAGGTCTCCATTACCAAGAAAAGCATCCATTTTTGCTGTTAGTAGAGCTTTGTCAATACATACCCCTCAGATATTTATTATTCCTCCCTTTAGTAGTCAAATCATGGCAGTTCGAGGACCTTGGGGTAACTCTTCTGGCCCACTCAATCTAATTCCACATCTACATGAGCTACCTCGTAGTTCAAGGAAGAATTTCTCCAAATTATTTGGTGATGGGAGAGTTCATCCTAATGAACATATTGCAGCTTTTAGCATACCCTGTGGCGTGATAGGTGTGGAGTATGAAGACGTAGCAGTTGTTGTTCCTAAAATATGTCACTTGTTTTTGGGACAACATATCAACTATTTTGGCCTCGCAGGCCAAAATTATTCCTTTTTTTTTTCAAAAATTTTATAAGTATTCAAATTCTTTAACTATTTGAGTCTTCTCAGCTAAAGAACTTGCAGGTTCAACAGGCATATTTTCTCAGAAAGAAGTTCCAACACTTAGGCATTTTCAAGGCTGGTTCAATGTCGAGGTTCAACCAAAAGGTCCATTGACAAGCTTCAAACAAATATAATGAACCATTGAAACTTGAACCTCAGAAGGTTCAAAGGTTCAATGAATTCAAAGGTTCAAAAAGAGTTAAGCACTCATTGAGTTCAAAGAAGTTCAAACCGCTTCAAAGAGTTCAACGAGTTCAAAGACTTCGACAAGTTTAACGAGTTCAATAAAGTTTGAGAAACTTAGAGAATAAAGGATTCGACGAGATAATAAAGAAAGGTTGAACCATTAAACCTTGAACCTTGAATGGTTCATAAGTTCAAAGGTTCAATGAGTTCAACAAAAAAGAAAAGAATCTATAGAGTTCAAAACTTCAAAGGATTTAAAGAAAGAGAATGAACCGTTGAACTTTGAACTGAAATGGTTCAAGTTTCAAAGGTTTAATAAAGTTCAAAGGAATTGGAGAATAAAAGGATTCAAAGAAAGATGATGAACTGTTGAACTTTGAACTGAAATGGTTCAAAGAGTTTAATCAGTTCAAAGGTTCAAGGAAGCAATTGAACCAAGGCGTTGATAGGACCGCCCGAACCATTGAACCATTTAACCGATGCACCTAAAAAGTTTAAAGGTTCAAGGTTAAAAGTAGTTTAGATGACCAAGTGACCAATGACGTCCCTGTAGACATCAAATTTAGGGTAATGAAATGCCTATTTATTTTCAAATATGGTGCAGAACCTGAAGAACAAACTCAACAAATAGCTGAAGAGGAAGCTGAAAGAGCCTGTTGAAGGTAAGAAGATAGCTTGAGAGCTCAAATTACAACAAGAAAGAGGGAAAGCTATAGGAATACTAAAATATCTACAAGGGAGTTATTCTAGTAGGTGGAACAGTCCACCAAGTAGACATCTGAGCATGTAAACATTCAAAGGCATGGCCTATTTTTCTCCCTTTGAATAAAAGTGAGTGGATAGCTGCGTACATATCTGGAAATAGACCAGATGACCCATATTGAGGAGAAGACTTTTGAGATGATTATGCATTCCATAGTTAAGGTCGATGCCTTGTTCCAGCATGGCCCCTTCACAAAAGCAGCATGGGCCATTCTATGAAACAAAGTGCCCAAGGCTTTCTTGGAGTGTTATATATTTTAATCTCTTATTTTATACAAAACAGATATTTTTGTTATCAAAAGCAAATCTCTGCCCAAATTGAATATCATTACTGAGACTTTGAGCTCAGATTGTTGATCATATTTCCTTATCTAAATGAGAAAGCAAGTGACCTTTCAGACTTTGTGCTGGAATAGCTTGTGTTGTTGAGGAAATTGTTATTATGTCTATTTCCTGAATGTGTTTTTTTCCATTTAATTAAATAAATAAAATTAGTGGAATTAACCAGGAAGGTGTCCTAAAGTCAACTGTGGAGAGACTTTGTGCTACCACAATTGACTTTAGTGTGTTTATTTTTCTGTTTCTATTTAAAAGATTTTGGGACGACTTTGTGCCCCCATTGTCCTTCACATTTCACTCTTTAGCAGTTGAGGTGGAGACTTTGTTCTACACCTCATTTTATTGGTTATTGTGCCTTATTACATTTACTTATCAGTTACTTTTTAGAAAGAGTTCAAGTTGTTTGTTATAGACCACTTCTGAAAGAAGAGAAGTGTTTTTTGTCATTTCACTAGGATTTCTCTTTTGTCTATGAACATCATCTCTGAAAAAAGAGAGATGGCTGGTATTATCCTACCCTTTAGTGTTATTTTCTACTTATATATATAATATATAGCACCTCATAGTTATAGGGAACCTCCCCTTGATGAGAGGAGACATTTGTCCCCTTTTGATGTAGTAAACTTGCGCATTTGGTCGATCAATCTCATTATGCTGTGGTTGAAACAACCTATTTTTCCCATCAATTAGCTGGTGATAAAATATTTACCCAACAACAGTTAGGCTATTTGTGAAAACATTGCAAGGTGTTGCCATAGACTGGTTTTATCATCTGTAGGCCTAGACTATGATTGACTGGAACACCCTCAAAGCCAAATTTGAAGCTAGATTTAATCCTGCAAAATATGCACATGCACTATTGGCCCAACTCACATAGATGAAGGAGCCTCATAAACCTATGAGGTACTTCATAGCCAAGTTCGATAAGCTAAGGAATGGGATTCCTATAATTGCTCAACCAACAACTAAGAATCTCAAATGTTTCTTCATCAACTCTCAGCTTCTTGAAGTGAGTTTCTTGTTGAGATGGGCTGGCCACATAGACCTTGATGTAGCTTAATATTTGGCTACTGAGGTAGAAGATGATCTCATCTTGGTAGGGAAGATAAAAAGAGATCCTAACAGAGGTAAATCTTCTTCATCCTCTGAATATATATCTATAGGCACCACTGATCCAATGGTGCAAAAGCTGGCAAATGAGTTGCTAGCTCTCAAAAAGCAAATGGTGCAAGAGATGTCTCCTCCTCCTTCATACTGAGATATACCAAGGAGGACATTCCCTAATCATTCATACCAAGGCAATGCTATCAGGAATCAAGGGTAGCCAAATCATCTTCCTCCCCATCAAGGGAAGCTTGCCATTGAAGTAGCACTAGCCAACTCAATAGTTGGATATCTTGAAATAGAATCTGATTTCTCCTTCTAGCGTGAGTTGAACCTAGAAGATGACATTGATCTCTTTTCAAAAAACCAAGATGAATCAGCTAGCGAATCCAACATTGGTTTCTTGAATTACCAAGATGAACCCAGAAGTAAAGGTGAAGCAGTTGATGGATCATACGTTGTATTCACCCAGTCCCAGAACTTGTCAGCCCAGAAAGGTGATAAGAAAAAAATAGAAGAGCATTATCAACCAGCAATTTTAATTGCTAAGCAAAGAACCAATCTTCCTTTTCAATCAAAGGACCAAGTGATCGCTAAAAAGGTAAGTACATCAAGCATTCCTTCATCTTCAACTTCAAATTCGCAAGCTAGTACCATCCCTCCTAAAAACCAGAAGGATGAACTACCTTCCCATGTTCTTAATTCATTTTATACATTCGATATAATTGACCATGATAAGAAAATCAAAATTCAAATGTCTAAATTTGAATTCCTGTAATCTAACCCTGAACAACTAGATAGATTAGTGGAATGTGTGAAAGATAAAGCCATCCAAGCAGGCTAAGAAATATTGAAAGTAACTCCTGGTTCCCCCAAGAACACATCCACCTATAATAACCTTGTCATTACTCCTCCTACTGCTCTCAAGAGGACAAAACCATTTTATGTCTCCCTACTGATAAATGGACACCAGCTGAATAATTGTATCATAGACTCAAGTGCGTCTGAAAATGTCATGTCTACCAAAGTAGATGAATCTCTTAGCCTCACGCAAACCAAGACCTTTGGGAGGTGTTTCTTCATGGAGAACAAATAAGTGCCACTTTTGAGACTAATTAAGGATGCCCAATTTGCATTTGCAGCATTCCCAGATAAGAGAATTAAGATGATAGTCCTGGTAGCTGACATCCCAGCCTCCTACGACATTCTTCTTGGGAAAATTTTCTATAAAGATGTTGGTGGCGTGTTGAGCATTGACCTATCTGAAGCAAGAATCCTGGTCAAAGGTGTCATGTAGAGATTGCTCCTTGAGAAGGAGGCAAAATACGTTGTCACTCAAACATCATCACTTGAAGCTCAAATTGTATTTGAGTCTTCAGGCATGGTAATTACTTCCTGACTACAGAGGATGTTCCTATCCTAATTGATGAAACTTTTAAAAATGACAATCTAAAAAGTTTAGACAAAATGATAGAAGACTTAATAGAGCACAATGCAAGTGCAGAGGAATCCTCCCCTCTAAACAAAGAAAAATCTAAGGAAAAATCAAATTTTTATGAGGTCTGGATTTTAAAATTTGATGGCATTTGTTTCTCTATAGATTCTAGAGCCAAAATCATGTTGATATCTCCTCAAGAAGATATTTTTCCTTCTTCATACAAGTTGTAGCTCAGTAACACCAACAATACTGTTGAATATGAATCAATGCTGCTTGGATTGAAGGCCACTCAAGACAAGGGCATCAAACTCCTTCACACTAAAGGAGATACTAAGCTAGTGGTTTGCCAGGTTAGGAACCTATACCAAACCAAAAATGAGAGATTACGCCATTACCACAATTTAGTTTGGGATCAAATTGAAATTTTTGATGCTTTTAGCATCTCTACAATATCCAAGGAATTCAATGACTGAGCTGATGCATTAGCTATTTCGATGACTCTCTTGGTTTCTCACCAAGATTTTAAGGGAGATAGTTACACTATCAAACTAGTCTTTCAACCAAGTGTGCCTGATAATGCCAATCATTAGCAAGCGTTCAATAGCATTTTGGAACAAAAAGATAGCTTTAAACATCTTCACTTTGAAGGCAGTGAACCTCAGAACTTGAATCAACCCTTGAAACAAGTTCTGATGTAGGTGAAAAATTTCTATAGCTAAAAGGGAATAAAATTCTCAAAGGATTAGTTTCCCTTGAGAAACTATTTGACAAGCACGACAGGTTCATCAAATAGAAACAAATAGATTCAATCTCCTCCTAGGAGTTTGATCAGATAAATCTAGGTACTAAGGAAAATCTCAAGATGGTGAACATTAGGAAGTGTTGTACTCCTACGGAGAAGCTCAAATTTACTGACCTACTTCACCATTACATGGATGTTTTGGCATATTCCTATGATAATTTGAAGTCGCTTAGCCCTGAAGAAATTCGCCATGAAATTCCTCTCAAGAGTGATTTGGTGCCTTACAAGCAAAAATCTTGGTAGTATAATCTAAAGATATCAGGCACTATTCTGTCTGAAATATAGAAAATGTTGAACACTAGAATAATTTTTCCAATATATCATTCCACATGGATTGCAAACATAGTTCCTGTGAGAAAAAAGAATGGTGAAATTTGCCTCTATGTGGATTTCAAAAACTTGACTCAATCCTCTCTAAAGGATAACTACCCTCTGCCCATCATGGATCAAGTCCTTCAGATAGTGACTGGTTTAGAGATGTTATCAATGTTAGACGGCTTCTCAAGGTAAAATCAAGTTGAAGTTGGTGAAGTAGACCAGCATAAGACTGCCTTCACCATGCCTTGGGTCACTTTTGCGTATCGAAGAATGCCATTTAGCCTGATAAATGATGGCACCAATTTTTAGAGAGCAATGGACCTTGCTTTCAAAGATGAAATAGTTAAGTTTATTGTGGTGTAACTTGATGATTTAACAGTCTTTTTCAAGCATCATCCTGATCACCTACATCATTTACAACAAGTGCTAAAATAATGTTGATAGAATGACATTTCTCTAAATCTCAAGAAGTCTATTTTTGGGGTAACAGAAGGAAAACTTTTTGAACACATTGTATCCCAAGAAGGTATAAAGATTGACTCAGAAAGAGTCAAATCCATCCAGGAGCTTACTCTACCCACAAGTAGGACTACAGTTCACTCTTTCTTCAAAAAGGTGAATTTCTTACAAAGATTCATTCTTGAGTTCACCGAGAAGACTTGCCACATTGTGGACATGATGAAGGGAAAGGCCACTTTTAGTTAGACTGAAGAAGGCAAATTGATATTTCAAGACATCAAGATAGCTATTGCCCATGCCCCAATTCTGGTTTGTCCAGATTATACCAAAGATTTCACAATGTACAGTTATGCTTTCGAGCAAACACTTTCAGCAATTTTAGTTCACCAGAACAAAGAAGGTGTGGAATCTCCCATATCCTTCATGAGCTGTCCTCTCAAAGCTCATGAACTAAAATATTCAAATCTAGAGAAGCATGTTTATGTATTTTTAAATGCAGTAAAGCACTTCCATTTTTACATCTTGAATTCACACATTATTGTCCTGGTCCCTGAAACCACCGTCAAATCCATATTAACTCAGCAGGAGTTTGGAACCAAAAGGGGCAATTTGGTTGCTAAAATCTAGGAGTTTGATCTTGTTATCAAATTAACAAAGCTTGTGTAGAGAAGGGGCCTCTGCCAATTGAATGTTGATAATAACGTAGAAGAAACAGGGCACAAAGAAGCAGAAATTGAAGACATGCCAATAGTCCTCTTTGTCTCTACCATGAATGAGTGGTATTCGAGTATTGCTCATTTCCTTACTTATGGTGAGTGTCCTGCTCACTTGTCTCATAAAGAAAAGATGATTGTCAAGTTAAAAGCTGCCAATTTTGTCTTATAGGACAACGGATTGTATAAGAGGAACCTCGATGGAGTGTTCCTTCGCTGCATGGATAAAGAGAAGCAGAACCAACTTTTAGAGTCCTTCCATAATCTGGCCTATGGAAGACATTTTTTTGCACTTGTAACTGACCATAAGATTTTGTGAGCTAGGTATTACTGGCCTACTCTATTTCAAGATGCATACAAATGGGTATGAAGATGTGAACTATGCCAACAGTTCATTAGAAGACCCAAGTTAGCTGCTTTGCCTCTTAAGCCAGTGGTAATAGAAGAGCTATTTCAGCAATGGGGAATCAATTTCATTGGTCTTGTAAAATCGTCTTCAAGCGCTAGACATGATTATGTCCTCATAGCTACAGATTACTTCACCAAATGGGTGGAAGCTATTCCAGCCAAGCATGCTACTTTAGAAGTAGTATGCAATTTTCTCAAAGAAAACATCATTTTCAAGTTTGGGGTCTTAACCAAGATTGTGATAGACAATGTAGCCTATTCCTCTTCCCATGAGATTAATCAACTCTATTTTTATTATGGGATTACCCTCTCCCACTCTTCTGATTATTTTCGACAAGGGAATGACCAAGCAGAATTGAGCAATAAGAACCTAGTGACCATCATTAAAAAGCTGGTGGATGACAACCAACGAACATGGCATAAAGCATTGGTTGATGCTTTATGGGTAGATAGAATTATGCCCAAGAGGGCAATAGGTATGTCACCATTCCAACTTTTGTATGGTTTCAATGCAGAGATGCCAATCACCCTGGAATTGCCATCACTAAAATTGGCAAAGGCGGTTGAAGATCAGACATATGAAAGCTCCATCGACAAAAGGATCATGTGCTTGATTGAGCTGGATGAGCAGCGAACTATGGTGGTGGACCGTATTACTACACATAAAAGTTTGGTAAAGAATCTCTTTGACCAGAAATAAAAAACCCATGATTTTTATATTGGTGGTCAAGTTCTATTATGGGACAAGAGAAGAGAACCAAAGGGATTGCATGGGAAATTTGATTCCTTATGGAGAGGTCTATTTGCTATTCATCATCTCAATGGTGAAAATAGTTTCATGTCAAATTATCAAGATGGCACACCCTTTTCATTACCTCATAATGGGTAGCATCTGAAGCGCTTCAATCCTTGAAGTATCAGGTGACATTAGTTGTACACATGTGTATTTGTATAGTCTTTAGTTCTGTTTTGTGTTGTTTATTTTTGCTTCTTTTTGACAACTTTATTTTTGGGTAACATGACTCCGTAGTCCAATGGCACACTTGAAGGCACTGGAGATCCTGGTTTATACTCCCTTTGATTATTTTTACAATCGATAGAAGTTCCCTAACTGGAGCTAGCTATTGTTTCCAAAATCTATCACTCATTTTTGTGGATAACATATCAACTATTTTGGTCCTACAGGCCAAAATTCTCTCTTTCCTTCTCAAAAAAATATTTTGATCACTCCAAGTTCTTCAATTATTCAAGCATTTTCAGTTAAGGGACTCACAAGTTCAACAGGTTCAACAACTTCAATAGGCAAGCTCTCATAAAGAACTAAGTTCCCAACACTTAGGCATTTCAATGCTGTTTCAATGCCAAAGTTCAATCAAAAGACTTATCGGCGGGATTCAAATAAAATATTGATTCAACCATTGAACCATTGAACCTCTCCTCCAAAGGTTCAAAGGTTTAACGGGTTCAAAGGTTCAACGACATCAGCAGACATAAAGAGTTAAGTGCTTCGGCAAGGTTCAAAAGTTTAATAAATTTGGCAAACTTAAAGAAAAGAAAACTTCAAAGATTGAAGCTTGAAATGTTGAACCGTTGAACCTTGAAACAAAATGGTTCAACAAGTTTAAAGGTTTAACAAGTTCAATATGATTAAAAGACTTAAACAAAAGAAGACTTCGAAGGAGAAAGATTGAACCGTTGAACCTTGAACCAAAAGAGTTCAAAGTTCAAAGGTTCAACAAGTTAAATAATGTTCGAGAGACTTAGAATAAAAAATGATTCAAAGAGCAAAGAATGAACCATTGAAAATTTGAACCTTGAACCAAAAGAGTTCAAAGTTCAAAGGTTCAATGAGTTCAATAGAAAAGAAAAGGATCCAGAAACTTTGAAGGACCAAAGGATTTTGAGAAAGAGAATGAACCGTTGAACTTTGAACCAAAATAGTTCAAATTTCAAAGGTTCAAGAAATTTCAAAGTTTGAAGGGAGGCTTCGAGTGAAGGAAGGAAGCGAAAGATTTCAGATACAAGTCCAAAGAGGAAACAAAGTGATTGAACCAAGGAAGCGATTGAACCAAAGAAGCGATTGAACCAAGGAGCTGATAGGACCGCACAAACTATTAAACCATTGAACCAATGCACTCTCATGGTTCAAAGGTTCAAGGTTCAAAGTGGTTCAAGTGACCAATGACCAATGATGTCCCTGTAGATGTCAAATTCAAGGTAACAAAATGCCGATTTATTTTCAAATCTGGTGTGGAACCTGAAGAACAAACTCAGTGACTAGCTAAATAAGAAGTCGAAAGAGCCAGCAGAAAGGGAAGAGATAGCCTGAGAGCTCAGATCATGAGTAAGAGATAAAATGCATTTAGAGAAGAAGGAAAAAGAGGTAAATACTAGAAATATATGCACATGAGTTATTTCTAGTTGGTGAAATAGTCCACCAGGTGGACATCAGAGAGCTCAAGCACTCAAGGACGTGGCCTATTTTTATCCATTGAGTAAAGGTGAAGTGGATAGCTGTGCAAATATCAAGAAGAGAACTAGGCAACCTATACTTTGGAGGGGACATTTGAGATGAATTGACACGTCACAGTTAAGGCTGATAACCTATTCTAGCATGGCCCCTTCACAAAACTAAAAATGCATTCAAGGCATTTAATGCAATATGGACCATTCCATGAAACAAAATGCCCAAGTCTTTCTTGGAGATCTATATATTATAATCTCTTATTTTATAAAAAAGGAGATCTCTTTGTTATGGAAGCAAAACTCTGCCCAAATTGAAATGCATTTCCTAAGACTTTGAGTGCAGATTGTTAATCATATTTCTTTATTTGAATGAGAAAACAAGTGACCTTTCAGACTATGTGATGGAACAGCTTGTGTTGTTGAGGAAATTGTTCTTATATCTGTTTCTTGAATGCGTTCTTGTCCATTTGATTAAATAAGCTGAACTAGTGGAAGTAACCTAGAAGGTGTCCTAAAGCCAACCGTGGGAAGACCTTGAGCTACCACAATTGTCTTTAGTGTGTGTGTTTTTAGTTTGTTTTTGTGTAAAGGATCTTGGGATGCCTTTGTGCCCCCATTGTCCTTCATATTTCACTCTTTGGTAGTTGACGTGGAGACTTTGTGCTACACCTCATTTTGTTGGTTATTGTGCCATGTTTCAGTGAGGGAAGCAATGAAAGAATTTGTGCTTTCATGGGTTTCTCGTGGTTACCTACCAAAAATAATTTTTGATGTTTGTTGTAGACCACTTTTGAAAGAAGAGAAGTGCCTTCAGTGTTTTCACCAGAATTCTCCTATTCTGTGAACATCGTCTCTGAAAAAAGAGAGATGGATGGTGTTGTCCTACCCCTGATTGTTATTTTTTGCTTATTTATATAGTATATAACACCTTATAGTTATAGGGAACCTCCCCTTGATGAGAGGAGAGATTTGTCTCCTTTTGATGTGGTAAACCTACACATTTGGCTGATCAATCTCCTTATGCTATGGTTGAAACAACCTATTTTGCCCATCAATTAGCTGGTGACAAAATATTCACTCAACAATTCCATAGGTAATGACGCACACATCTTCCATCTAGATCTCAACCCAACAAAAATGTGTCGTATATATAAATAATAGAGCAAATTGAATGGAAAACATGTGAAAAACAACTATGTCAACCTACATTTAAAATATTGATAATTGTGAATTAATAACACGAGAACTTAGGTGCAAAAAATGTTTTGGTTTGATACAAAAATAATTAAAATTCACTAGTGTGTTAATCTACAAAATGTAGACTTATAACTTGCAACGTGGTCCTATAAATATGTTAGTGGTTGAATGTTGAAGTATGCTTGCAATTTAATTTGAATGTGAAACTCTCTATAAATAAAACTCTCTGCAATTAAAACTCTCTACAAATAAAAAATTGGCATTTATATAGTTTTGTTTGATTTATAGAAGATAATTTGAAGTTTGAAATTTGAATTGTCTATGAATGGTGAGTCTTAGATGTGTATTTGCATTAAATTTTGTAGGTGACGTGTCGTGAATGGAGGTTGGTGGAATTATATGTTGGATCCAAATGTTTGAATTTTATACGATGTAATTAAAATTAAGTGGACAAGATGTTGTGACTTTTCTCTCATGCACCTTAGACTTAGAGGTACAAAAGTGCAATTGAAGGGCTCAAAATATTCATTGGGATTGATGTTTTTGAAATATTTACACCTTTAAAATATAAGTAAAGGATATAATATTTGTAAAGTTCTGGTTTAGTTTGGACTTGATATTGGTATTAATGAAAATGAATATCATTTTGTTGAAAATGATATTCATTTGTTGATTATGATATACATTTTATTTTTAATTATAATGCACATCTATTTTAGAAGGGGTCCAAGAATTGTATAGAAAGCTTCATGTTTTTAATATTAATTATTCAAAAAATGAATGGTCTAACACTAAAATGTTTAAGCAACTTTTAAAAGAACTAAACAAATCATAACACATAATCAAATAAATCTTAATAACTCATGACTACGGAAAGGGGTCACAACTACAATGTTAACCATTGGACCCCCCTTAGCTACTGGGCCCTTCTCCTAGTGAACGTGAATCCACATGGCAATTTTGAAACTCGTCCAAATTAAGAAAATATCAATCCCTAATACAACACCATTTTTCAAAAAGTTTATTAAGTCATTCAATGTTATAAGATAGGTTAGCGATTTTGTTTAATATATTGAGATACGATAATGTGTAGAAATATGATATGCTATTGGGAAGGAATTGAGGCACTCTCCATTGGCCGTTCCAAATACACATCACCACCTCACATAGATCTTTCAATAACGCGAGTGTGATGATGTTGATGAGCACTAACAAGACTTTTCATAGGGAAAACTTGAAATACCATATGAAAAACACTTCACATATGTTCCATTTCTTATAAGCAGTATTTTAGGATAACAATAATGATGACAACAATGATGGTGAAGATGATGAATGAAGCTCTATGTTTTTATAATCACCATATATATGTATGAGTTAAGACTTGCTCATCAATTACCTTGAAAAAAGTGATCTCAACTGCTACCTCACATCCCTCGCCTCCAAATCGGTGGTCGCTACCATGCTAACTATCAAGATGTTGAAAGAACACTTGAGCTCTAAGTTCATTTTAAACTTTAATATATCTTAACATATTCAATTTTGATATTAGCATTTGCACTCTTTTTATTATATTTTAAGAATGTAATTATTATAATACATTATAAGAGAAAATGAGCTTCCTTACATAACTCTTTAAAAATTGTAATTTTTTGTAGGATTCTATAAACAAAACATTCTATAAATCCCTATTGATGTGACCATAAACCTTGAAAGGTCCATTGCTACTAATACACTACTAGAGCACTAGTTTTTTGGACAATATTCATGTATTAAAACTTAAAGATAGTTCATACAATATGTATGGGCTTCATGTAAAAAAATGCATACAAAAAATCCATAAAATAAATAAAATGATAATTTTTTTATAAACTTTCATGAAATGAATTTCATATACCAAACTAATGTCTTCTTTCATGATAACCAAAAACTACCTTCAGTAACACACACCATTGACATCCACTCTTCGATCAATGGCTTTAGCATCCTTAACTAAACAGACATTAGTTAAACCAGTGTGTAAAAGAGAAAAAAAAGAGAATGAATATAATAAATAATATAAAATTTGATTAAAAAGAAAAATGTATCAATAAAAATTTAATATGGCCTATTAATGAACAAATATATAAATATCTTCCCAAAAAAAAAAAAAAAAACAATTAAAACTACTCAAATTATAGTAAAAATATAAAAACTTTTATCCAAACTCATAAACGCCAAATGTTATGTAATATATTTTTCAATCTCACAAGGCAGGCCATGGGGGCGTAAATATCTAAATTAGATGAAATTAATTTTTCAATCTATTTCTATGCTGCTTGTTAAAATAAAAGTATGATTTTGAAAACGTCAAAAGTAAGGTTCGATCCTTGGCAGAGGAAGCCCAACAGATTTCAAATCTGTCTGCTTAACCACTCCGCCATGTAAATTCTATACATCCGTGTCTTTCGGGCTTCCTCAAATTGCGATTAATACGAGACAAACGAAACAGCCGTGTCATAAATTACATAAATTTGTTTTGTTTTTTTGGTTATTTTTTTCGGGGAGGGGGTGAATTATATACCATTAGTGACTTTTTTAACATCTTTGAATAAAGGCCAAATATTTGACACGATATTATATTTTTGATTTTTGCTATTGAATAAAAAGTTAAATATTGAATTATCAGATTGATATATTCAGATTTTTCTCAGAAAGAAAATATTGGTTTAAAACAAAATAATATAAAAATATAAATTACATAGTAATATTGGATAAAAATGGCACCAAAATAACATTACAAATATCTTATATACATAAAATTAAATTAGGTACACGCCGCAATCCTTGCAGGGGGAGGTGGAGGATCATCTTTAGGTGGTAGAGGAAGTTGCAAAAGTTTTGCCAAGAGAGGATCCAACACCACCCAACGATCCATGGGGTCTGGGGGAGCCAAAGAAACAATTTCCCATTCATTAAAAGGTTGCATCATAGTACCATAAGTACAAACTGAGACCCCCCACTTTGGTATACTTGAGGGTGGATAAGTGATTGTGACTAGGGGTGGGAGCAGGGCGGAGGGTGGATAAGTGATTGTGACTGCGAGACCAGTTTTCGAAACATCTATGAGTTGGAGGTGGTGGGGCTTGTGGTGGATAGTCCAACGAGGTGCGACACATGGCACATGGGGTACCCCCCCCCCGCACACCCACCCCCCCCCCCGCATACCCACCCCCCCCCCCCCCCCCCCCCCCCCCCCCGCCGATGAACATGGAACTCTTGAAGATGTTTGAGCTCCATAGAGACCTTTTCAACTTCGACTTGAATTTGCATGTAGGTCAAAGATAGTACAACAACGTCATCATTAATATATAAATGACAAGAAGATTCATCATTATTATTTTCTAGCTTTCCATAATTGAAATAAAATGACAACTTTAAAGAAATTTCATAAAAAAGCTATAGGCTGACCAATTAACAAAATCCTCAAGGAGCGCCAAAGACTAAGAGAAAGGATCAAGGTGGTATGCTTGAAAAAGACTATGTATCCACTATTAGATAGATTGAACTTTAAGACATGTCCAAATTGTGTGCCTCAAACTCTGGTCCGTTATAGGCTGGGCACTTAGTTGAGCAATTCCCAAGTGGGAAAGACACTCCCCGAGTAGAAAGCCTTGATAGACCAAGCACTAGAGGAAGTGCACTAGTTTGGTTTCAAGCTTGGCTTTCCAAATTATGTCAAGTCAAGAAAGCTACATTTTAGGCAAAGAGTTAAGGTTCCATTGTCTATTGAGCTTGTCAAGCACTAAATAGAAGGGCTCATCCCTTGATAAAGGAGGCCTATAGAATAACTCTTGAAGTGGGTATCACAATTCCATTTCAAATCCTTCCACCAGGAATGTGGAGGTTTAAAACCCAATTTATGAAGCATAACATCTAGGATCAGCTCTTAAATACAAAGAATAGTTGGTAAGTAAGATTTATGTAGATTGAATTTTGCATTTAACATAGGTTAGGGAGCCTAGTCATGAGCAGAGACTAAAAACTTTATAGTATGAATCCTTGTTTTAAAAAACCTCAAGGCTTTTATGCCAAACAATTATGCCAAATAAAGACTAATATTGGTCACGATGGGAGACCACCAAAGATTATGATCATTGAAAGAAAGGCCACTACAAAATCTATCACCATCACATTTCATATATGACTCAACAACCTTGTAGTCTTTTAAAATGCTTTTATCTACAAAAGAACCTTAAGTTTTGACTAGAACAAGCATAATTATGAGAGTATGGAAGCTAATGTTCTTATTGCTAGATTTACCATAAAGAGATCTAGATGATATGTAATGACATAAAAGAATTTTTCAAGATTCATTACCTTCAATGGCTCTAACCACCTATTTGGCACATAAATCAGTGCTCTATCAATAGATGTCAATAATTTCCATACCTCTTTTATCATGAAGAAAATAATAGATGTCCTAAGAAACTCTATGGAAACCTTGCATTTACTTGGCATTAGACCCAAAAAAATATCTAGGAAATTTAGTCAACTTGTTATAGGAGAATTTATAAGGGGCCTAATAGGAGGAATAATAAACATGAGTAGCAACAGAAAATTTGGTGCACACCTAGAAATTTATCAAGAGAGAGAGAGAGGTTTGGTGACCTAGTACTCGACCTTTTTCTCCACTATATTTATGAAAATGTTCATAGGGAAAATCTCAAAGGTAAAAAGGATCCCAAGAAAATTGAATTGTTCCCCTATGTGAATTTACTTTCATCTATATTGGAATAAAAAATTGGGCCTGGGCATCATACTTTATCTTAAACATTAGGTTTTATTCCACTACAAGCTAGACCCCAAAGCTAATAAAAAAAATGTCAAGATAATGCAAAGCTTCCTTGAATGATTTTCCATGATCTTTTAGAGTGAGGAAGGTGTTATCTAAAAAAGTGACAATTGATGAGTTACAAAGATCAGTCAGGGAGAAAAATACCCTGCATGAGACACTGCTTGACTTAAAGAGATAAAAAAATACCCCTATGTATTCAATAAATAGGACATATAGGGCCGCAACAAGAGGGAAAATTTTATGAATAGAGTGATATAACGGCTAATTTGGTCATATTTGAGACCTTTGATAGTTAGGTTGAGGCATCCACAAATAGAGTTTGGACTTTTGAAAAAAATAATGGTCCAAAGCCAAGGTCTGATAACATGGCTAGAATGAAAGGCCATTCAATCATATCAAAATCCTTCTCAAAATCAAGTTTGGGAAAGATGGTTTTCAAACAAGAGGCTCTTGCCAACTCCATACCCTACCAAACAAAAATAAGATTTCCAAGAATCTATATGCTTTCTGTTGGACCTCAAATTTTGGCTCAGTATTTTGGTATTTTAGCATGGAAATGACATAATGCGAAGGGAGCATAGCGCAAAAATACTGTGGCATATAACTAGACTGGAACATAAGCAACATGGCATGGAACCAGTGACGCACAAAATGAGAAGGGAATGGAAGCACTGGTGTGAGAAGACCCAATCAAAGAGGATAATTAACCATGAGGAACGTGAGAGTATAGGACTTGAATTAGTAGCGAAAGACTTGGAGAGCACATGGGAAGTGGGAGATGGTTAAGGAGTGATTCTCAAGGGTCACCCAAACCTTATGCATTATGAGTTTTTCACCAGCCCACAAGGAGATAGACACATGAAAATAAGGATCTAGCATAGAATGAGTATATAGGGGGTGTATAGGGTCAGGTCCTTAAGAGAAACTAGTTAATAAATTGTCATGACTCTTAGTTCATGGAGATTTCATTGCCCAATTACTCATGTCATTTGTTTTGTAACTACTTAGTCAAGGAAAAATAAGTATAAATACCCATGTATGAAAGCACTGTAGGTGATAGATTTTGGATATCATTTGCTAAAGCATAATATAAGAGTTCTAGATATTATAGTCATTTATGATGTTCATGTTCTAGTTTATTGATATTTATGTATCTGTGGTGGGTTTTGAGTCGTGTACTTATAGTTTGAACTTGATATGATATCTATGCAACCTTTACTTTTTATGAGTAACAATCTCTGAAATCCATGGCACTTCTTTGCATAATTATGGTTATTGAGCTTAATAATACTAGGATCAAAGTAGTATATCTTTTTTTATATGTAAATTCTAACCAAATATAAGTTTTAACCCAAATAATATGATTGATATGTTACTACACAACATAACCCATAGGAACCAATCTCTAGCTATGCATTTTGGGTGAACGTGCAAGACCATAGTCTTGCATGAAGGGCTAACATGCTAGCTCATTAGGGTTGCACTTAAGTGTCAAAAACATTATTAAGAATAAGAACCCAATATTTTGGTTCTATTATCGAGACCTGTAATGCTTGAACATATCACCCTTGAGAGTATTAAGTAATGGATAATTGGGGATGAGGATAATTTTTTAGTTCCATACCTTGAACCAAGAGTTTTTGCACATCAGTGGGTAGAACAAAATCTCTACAGTGCATTATACAAAACTTTCTTTGTTGAAATCCTAGTTCATTTGCATACTTGGTTATCTACGTATGCTCAAGGTCAATTTTGAAACTTTGGGAGAAGACAATCTTGAATGTTAGAATGATAAAAAGCTTTAACATGACTCAGAACACCATGGACATGAGTTGTTAATACCTAGTGGAGAGGAGTTTTGAAATGGCTACATTATGGAGTATGTTGTAACTACCTATTCTTATCATGACGAAGCCAAGTTCTAATTCTTAAGAGAACTGCATGGCTGATATATTAGACATTTATCATTACAAATCAAGAATTTGTTTATTGATTGTTGGCTTGAAACTTTGCCAATGGAGAGCTAAATCCCTCTTTGCATGAGTCACACTTTTGGGAGGGGAGTAGAGAAGAGTTGATAAAAGATTTTAGGTTTGGAATGGTGTCCAATTAGTGGCATTGCATAAGCAAAAATATGATGAAGATCGGTAAAGGATCATAGGAGTAAGTAGTATAGGAAGGGACCGAGAGAACTTAGGAAGTGATGTTAGGATCCACAAGGAAATGAAAACACATAAAGAGAACCCCATCACTTCTGAACTGTACCCCATGCCACTTTTATCAAATGGAAAAACTAGATGGATAGAAGAAACTGAAAAACCAAGTTTTAACTTACCAATTTACCCAACCATAATACATGCTCATGATTTTGAATTAGATGAATTACGTGTACATAATTTGGATACACATAGCATGGAATCATAAACTGATCTTATAAGGGATATTGTAGCTGATCCAATTTAATTGATATGAACTTAACACTTTCCTTCCCTCTTCAAGGGAATTTCATGGAATAATTTAGGATGCTTGGAGGACTACCTAACATTTAGAGTGGATAGAGTACCTACCCAAATATGATTAATCAACCAGCTATCATGCCTCACAGCAAAGGCGTTATTGTTGGAGGAACTAGAGGTAGACTAGGAGGTGGCACAGGAGGAAGTGATGGAATTCCCCCTTAAGGGACAAGGTTTGGGGGTTCTCAAAAAACACTAGTGCAAACACCTTAGATAACAACATTACATTATGAAATGATGCTTCACCTGCCTAAATAGTGAGGCATGAATAATGTTAAAGAACATGTCCATAAGTGTGAACTTATTTGGAGGGAATGAGGCATCACTTTTTTTGAATGAAAAGCTATATAATTTGTGACTACACTTTTGGAGTGAGTGCATAAATTGTATAGAAATTTTGACCCTCAATAATTAGTGGTTAATTATGATCAACTCAAAATAACATTCCTTCAAGAATTTTCCATTCTAGAATTTGAGCAACAGAGCATTGCCACACTGAATGATATAAAGCAGGAACTTACTGAAAGTGTATAGGAATATGATGCAATGTTTAAAACACTTTTTTCAAAGTTGCCATTTGAAATCAATATTTCTTAGCATGTATAGTGGTTCATGGGAGGTTGGTTACTTCCTTTTCGATGAACAATATCCTAAATGACTTCTATTATCCTGTGTAAAGCTTTGGAATCCACCCTCCATGATAAATTTATTGGTAGTATTGACATTGACATGAGTCCCTTCATGGAATCTCAAAAGCATCAATAAGATCACATCTTGAAAAATTAATTGCAAACAATGCATATGATACTGGTATTGGTCTTTGGTGCATTGATTATGAGTCTAAAGGATATAACTGAAGCAACTACCCACACAAAAACATCTGCACGATATTGAAGTAGTCATGTGAAATATGCCATGAAGAGCACGATGTACACTCCTATCCTCTCTTATAGTGAGCCACACATTGTAAGGTGTTTTAATATTATAAAATATGCGATGCCTACACCTATGACATAAATTATTTTCAATTTATTAGTGATATCTATGAATCATGTGCATGTGATACGTGCCAAACCTCTATGTCCAATAATCAGGATAATGATGGCTATCCTTGTCGATGTAGAAGATGAGGATGAGGCAGTGGTCATTTTCCACTAAGAACATGTTATAAGTGTGGATCCCTGGACCACTATCAAAGGGATTATCTAGTTCATCCTACATGTGCTTTTTGTAAAAAGGACCATTGATTGGAAGAATGCCCTAACTTGTACATGACCATCACTAAGGAGAGAAATGAAAAAGGTGAAAGTATGATTTACATTGAGAAACCACATTGGATCATGCATTCAAGCACCCCAATAACTCAACAAGTGAATATCACTACGCATAGCAGAGGAAAATATAAATCTCCATCTACTCTTATTGAGAAGGTACAATGTGAAGAGCCTTGGTTGAGAAAGTATCCTGATGCCCAACATTATTCTAAGGATATGCTACAGGACACTTTGATACTGGTATAATAACTATAAGGAGAAATTCAATTTCTTAAGGACTAAGAAGCAATGCAATGTATTGATATGCAAAAGGTATTAGAGACTTAAAATGTGGTTCAAGATGATTTTCAAGGTATTTTCAAGTGTATGTTGGATAAAGACATTATCCCAAAACTACGTGTTTGGTTTAAGAACTAGATACAAGCACCAAAAAATGCTCAAACTCAAATGAAGCGATAGATTAAGGATCATCATTTGAATCATTCTCAGTGGAAAGATACTCCTATTCCTCCTACCCCTCCAAAGGATAAAGGAATACTAGTAAATGTTGCCATTGATGGTTGGGTAATTCAGAACATCTTAGTTGACACTAATGTTGAAGTTAATGTCCTCACTAAGGATGTCTAGCATAAAATGGCTAGTTCAATATTACAACCTTCACCAAATGTACTCATGCTCTATTGATTGGTATCCTCAAGAATGCAATAGTGGATATCCTTGGAGTACCTTTCAATACTGACTTTGAAGTTCTTGAGTTAGCAAAGGCCGATGACTTCCTAGTTCTATTCAGGCAACCATGGTGTTATGAAAAAAATTTAGACTTAAGTTTGAAAAAGTGCTACATTAGATTTGAGAATGTTGATCAACACGTTGTTATTCCCCTAGATCAAAAACATGGGCCCCCATACGTAAAACCTGTTAATGTGGAAGAAGATATTAACCACATTTATAATCTCACTGCCATAGATGGTGAGCAATGTTATCTTAGTTTTGATGGCATTATTCGATGGATGGACACTCAATACCTTTTTGATACTACAATCAATGCTTGTAATTATTGGGCACATAGTGACTATGACCTCACTGGAAGAGTGTTTAGTGCCATTGGTAGTCAAGGGAACATTATACATCAGTATCATAAATGCCATAGGTCTATTTACCTTCTTATCAATCAAGTCATGAGGGGACCAAGGATAGATGCACCCTTAGAAAGACTTGATGTGACCCCTCAATTTCATAGACAAATGGTAGTCTGTGACTTTGTCCAATGCCTTAAAGAATTTTATCACTCTAACAATGATCGTATACTATCCTTGGTTCACCTCTTTGATGTTAAAGATACAAGGTGGTGGTTAACCCATCTTGAATGAATTCTTTAGTAGGATCAAGTACACTCTACTTTGCATCACTAGTTCTTTCATGATAATTGACTCAGTCGAACAATCAGCTGTAGCAGACTACAAGCACCTGAACCCCATATAGAGTCATGTGAGTCAATATGGAGAGCATAAGAGTCTTACTTACCAGAGTATTTATGGGAACATGCATTTTATAGAACTTTATAAATCTAGGCACGAGTATGGTATGTTTATGAAGAGACACATATGGGCACCCAATTTTGGCATCTATTGAAGGAAAACATGAACTCAACACTATTTTATTCCTCTCTAAGAATGGATTTGTGCCTCACTCTCCAGGCCATGCACAAAATAGTTATTGGTGAACCTAGTCCCATTGAAGATCTCTTGAGATATATCCATAATGACCTAGAAGAAGGTTTAATTCTCTGTAATGAACCATCTGCACAACTTGTTCCCATAGTAAAACCAATCCTTGATCAAGATTGACGTGAAGAGATACATCTATGAAAATACAATTTAGTGTTTCAGGTAGAAGAAGGTGAAGGTTCCAACCCACTCGACCCTATGTCAAGTCACTTGGATGTCCCTATGGACTATGACACATGAGTTGTTTGTGATATTGGTCCTAACACAGACCACCCTTACTCTGGGCCCTTTCAAATTATTCAACACAACACTGGCATAGAGGAAGAACCAAAAATAGCTATTGTAGGTAACTATTAGACCGACATAGAAGTTCATAGGTATTTGAGTTTTTAAAAGAATACCAAGATATTTTTCTAGGAAGGTATAGTAATATGAAAGCAATTCATCCATCCCTAGTTAAGATGCATATTAAACTAGTTGATGACATTCAACTAGTCAAGAAAAGGCCATATATGATGAATCCTAATCTACAAGCACACATAAAGGAAGAAATTGAAAGTGCACAAGTTTTTATCATTCCATGATGCTAAAAAGGGTTTGACTCGTCTGACACATTTTCATAACACTATTGTGCTATAGATTAATTAGTTGTCTTTACTTAAAAAGCACATCACTAATAGTTGCCATAAGCTTGGTAATGGTAAATCAAATTATATCTCGTATGAACATAACTTAATCATAAGAATACCCAAGTCCATGTGTACATAATTTTCTATAAAAATACCCCTATATTCTTTAGTTGCTTCCAAAGTACATTTTAACATTTCGAAAATGGAATGGAAATTTTTCAACAGAGATTTAGATTTTGACAATTGACTTTCATCACATGATGTTGTCATATTCACTTTTATGGACATTTTTGCATGTCTCAAAAATATACCATCTGAGCAAATCAAAAACTTACTTAAAAATCCAATATAATTAGCTAAATACAGATCGCATGATAATCATGATATTTATTTTAAAAAAGCATTTAGCTCCGAAGGTATATTTAACCAGATGAAATTTACCCCTTTCAATAAATCCTTGCTAAAAGTGTTTCCACTTTGCCAAATTAAATCCAATTCATGGTTTATTTAATCTGATTGGAAATCCACTAAACATGGATCAAAGAGCCTCAACAACTACCACAATTTACTGTATCCTTGAACCAATGGCCCATATTTTCCACCAAACATCAAGGTCTAAATGTATTACGAAAATCCTAGGAAAAAATAAAGTTCTATTGAATATCAAATTTGGCAATGATGAGGAACATAGTTTCTTCCTACATTCGCTATTTGTTACCAACTGGGTAAACAAGAACATCTCATTTATTGAATTCAGACTATGATCTCTTATAAAAATGCTACATGGGAAGGTAGTGTAATTTAACTTATTATTTAAAATCAATCTTGATTCCACCTAATAATATCAATATTCCCAGTGAGACTTGCATCTCTCTGATTTATATTATTATTATTATAAATGCAGCTCGAGTTCAATAAGTGTTATAATTAAATTGATGCCTCACCTATTTGACTAGCTGTGTAATTAATTAAAATCATTGCACACTCTTTTGTAGCTGTATTTATTGATAAAATGTTACATATTTTTAGAGCAGTCACTATGCCATAAAATTTATTAAAGTGATGCTATTCAAATACTACACAATCATGCTAACTAAGTGTTGTTTATAGTATATATATTGAAGTCATAAAATAGGTAAAATGCTGACCATAGAATAAATGATACGCTATTCCAAATGTTTCATAAGCTAGTTGATCCTTCTACCAAAGAGGACATTATGTATTAAAAAAACTCAATTTTAATATTCAATTACTTACTTATTTGACTTAGTTTATTCCTTTGATTCAGCAATTTAGTAATAATATATATTCAGCCTGTTATTATCGTATGCTCAGTGACTTATTCAAATATGGGGTTTTTAGATAAAACATGGTGAAATCGGCATATGCTCAGTGACTTATTCAAATCTAGGATTTTTTAATAAAAAATGGCGAAATCAGAAAAAGGCTCCAACACTTCAAAATTAGTACTCAGTGTTCTATCCTAATCGTTGGGCAAATTTTATTTTAAATCAGTGTTACAAGTTTTATACTCAACATAACTGATTATAAAAATTAGCATTTTAATTATTAAATTTGGTCATTCACCTATTCTTTAATTGACAATTCAGCTTCAACAACTTCAACATAGAATTCAGTGACTCAATCAATAAATAAGGTATTCAAATTATACTAAGGCATTTCAATATGGCAGTATGGTGTTTAAAAATTATTTGCTAGCATCTCAACCTAAGTGTTCTACATATTGCTAGGCATTTATTTAATATAATCCAATAGAAACACAATATTGCCTATATAGTGACTTATATATATACAACTAATTCTATTTTAAGAACAGAGATTTCAACATAGACCAAAGTTATATAATGCAAATAACCAATTTGGAACTCATGCAATAATGAAACATAACTATATACTTATCTCAACTCAACTGATATAAATTACTTCAAGATGCTAGTATAAAGGAATAAATTGCAGCTCTGGTGATATGCCTCCTTTCTTGCTTAGTCTTTCTCTCCTTCATTCCTTTTTGATTCTTTGTCTTTATATATTTAATTTTCCAGATTATCTTTTTATTTATAACATAACTTTCTTCTAATTTCCATGATACCCCTTTACATGCAAACTCTCAAGTTTTCTAAGTTTATCTTTAAATCAAGTCCTTCAAATTACTATGTCATGCTTTGTTTAGTCAATAATTAATTAAATATTTATTTTCTAATTTTAAATGAATTCTTGCATGCTAATCAAGATCACGTTCAACTCCAGTTCTAAATTTATTAACCTTAGTTAATTCCTTTTCTTTTTCTAAATCTTATCAACTAACATACTAAATTTATTAATAATAAATCATTTTTCTAAAATGCATAATTTTAATTTTAATAAAATAACCTTCACTAGGATAATTATGCCATTAATTGATTTTTATTTTCTAGATAATTGTATTTAAGACAATAACACTTCTTTTGTAATTAAATAATTATTTTTTGGATATAAAATTAAAAACCAAATGAATTAAGCTAAAGAAATTAAATGCACACTGAAATTAATTTCACACACACAAGCAATAATTCATAATTACGCACTATCATTTAAAATTTACTATGTTTGTGTGTGGGGTAACTAACATTTTCTACTGGTGTTTCCTCGAATCACTCCATCTAGTTGACCCTCTCCGATGATGCTTTCCTTTGTCAAGCTCTAGGGGTAGGACCTATCCTACATCCACCTCATAAAAAGTAGGTAGTTAGTTTGAATCATCATAAATCAATGATATAAAATTAATAGTTATACATCCTCAATGTAAGAAATAATTAAAATATAATTGTTATGCAATGTATACTAATCAACAATACTACAATCCCAAACAAGTATATGTCAAAATAATTAAATCAAAGCAATGATAATCAGATATTAATGAATGGATTAAAAGATATTATTTACAGGGTAAAATTAGGATGTGACATCCTCTCCCTTAAAACTGATCATCACCCCAATAACTCTTATTCAAGTAAAAGTTTTGATTAACAAAAAAACTTTAACAACATAAAAAACATAATATCAATTATCATATCATGCAATTAAATGCAAAATTTACCTAAAGAACTTATACTATATTTCCTAATTAGCACTATTTTTAGAGAATTGATCTCATAAGACTCTACTCTGTGACATTTTTTATTCTGTAAACAAGTTTCATGAAAGTCAATTTACACTGACTAGTTTTATCATGACCACCTGAGGTCTAAAATCATAAAAAAAATTTAATACTAACTTGATAAAAGTTTAACTACTAGCTCGAAAAAATATGATTTCATCACAAAAGTCAAAATAAATGATCATACAATTGAATTTGACAAGTTCTACCTATCAAGTCCTGGATTTGACAAGTCCATCTGTCGAATCCAACTCAATATCAATTGAGTCAATGTGAGGCTAAGTAGGATACCATCCTATCATTTATAACTCATGTTCCTATATCACCAATCATCCCTCAGTCTCCACGTCTGGAGGATCTTCAAAAGGTCTACAAGATTCACAAATCTATTATAATAGATCATACAAAGCAATGTTATGTACTAAAATATTATATATATTCTATATTATATGCACTAAGATACACACAAGAGCAATCATATAATCATCCTGAGATTGAATTAAGTTGCTACTAATCAATCAAAACTAGTATCAGAACCTACAACGTATTTTATAATGTTATATTCATAATAAAAAGAAATAATATCATATCTAATATAACATACAAAGGCTAAGGATTATACGGTCCTTAATACTTTATAAGTGAGATAATGTCTCTTAGCTTGCATGACTAGCACACGACAGCTAAAAAGTTTTATCTTAACCCTTTTATATTTACCAAGATGTTCTACACAATGTATACCTTACATACTCCCAAAGATAGGTATACATATAACTCTTCAAACAATATACTTCAAGAAGATAATAATATCAATCTACACAAAGATATACAATAACATAATAATTGTAATCAACTAAAATTAATATAAATTCAAAGTTAGCCACTCCTCATGGTCAATTTCATAGGTTAAATAAAATAATGACTCTAAAAATTCACAAGTAGAAAGCAGGGAACAACATCTCACAACAACACTTCCTACATATTATAAATGGTAGAAGAAAACTTCACAATCCATGTTGCTAAACACTATTCACTTACCAAACTTGTAATTATAGTATCATCACTTACTTTCACAACTAGAAAGAAAATATGAACCAAAATGATGTATCAATCTATCCAATCCTACAACCTCTATCAACAATAAGAAGAAAACACTATCCCATGAACTCAAGGGAATAAGATCAAGTAACAATTTAGAAAAAAGTCTTCCGTGAAAGGAAACTCTCTATCAACATCCTAAAAAAATGAATCTTTTTGATTGCTTAAAATGATGTAAGAAAAGAGTGAAAACATAAAAACTCACCTCTAAGCCTACTAAGAGAGATGACTCATATTCATAAGTCTATACAAGGATATTAATCCACATAACAAACTCCTAACATAAAAGAATACACAATAAAGATGTCTACACTCAACTACAAGAAAATTTCCACTACACTCGATGGTGCCACTATAGAAGGGTATTACAAGATTTACATTCCTAAGATCTGTATAAGTAAGACACAAAAATAATGCATAAATACATAAGTGAGCAGGACTCCATGCTTTAAAACACTCATAACACAAAATATAAATAGTGAAGTTGATCCAAAGAAGACATAATCACATTTTAGGTGTTCATTTTAAAGATAAAAAATTTGGTAGAAAAATTTTGTTCATAATTCAAGAACTAAGTTATGCACTCTACTACCCAACACCATCCACAATCATCACCAACGAGACACTCGGTAAACAAAACCTTTAACAACTCTTAAAGGGCTATGAATTCTCTAAGGTGCCCACTAAATATACCATACATACTTTCACAATCCTTTTTTTAACTGAGTCGAAGGATATGAAAATGTTAATGGACTCATTAGGTCCTAGAGTTTGAAGCACTGCTCTGATACCAATTGTGAAAACCCCTCAAGTTGTAGCAAATGTGACAATAATTAACATGCATTCCATAGAATAAAATAATGTAATAATCAAAACCATAACTAAGAATAATTGTACTTCAAATTTAAATACTGCAGATAATATAAATCTTATACAACTCCAAGGAAAGTAAATATCACAGGACACAGCTACACTAATCTGACAATACAACATCTGCTAACCAAATATACAAGTACATAATGCAATTATATTATTTCAAGCATACAACCTAATACAATGATAGATACCAAGTTCTCTGGAGCTTGAGTCAAACTGGTTCATGTATCTTTGATAATCTCAGGTGTTGTCTCTAGATAGTCTTTAGTGGAAGAAGGAGAGCATCATCCGAGAGCTTTACCATACCAATCACATACCAATGATCCCCTACATAATCTCTTATTAGGGAATGGCCCTCCCTTTGTGGATAGGTAGATAGAACGGTGTGATAAATCTAGTGAGATGTGATAGTACCTCATGTGCTATAAGATTTCTAAAAACATGCACTATACCATAAAGAAATATATTCTAACATGATATTGCATTGCATAAAAATAAAACATATGAATGACAATGTATATAACATTACTTAAGCCCAAATTTTTAAATAACATATGATCAATTAGATCAATCAATTTCATAACATGACACTTAATCAAATTATCTATTGGTGGTGCTACTTAGGCTAGTAGAATAGTGTCACTACCTATTACTATCATGGATATATATGTCATAGTATGTAACTCAAAGACTCATACATATTATATTCTCCTAGCAATAATATCACATCATAAGCTAAAAAGAAAGAAAACAAGATATACACATAATCATCTATGCATGAATGGATCTTAACTTAAAATCAATCTCAAACTAGAAATAATGACCACTATTTATACCACCTAAGAAAAACACATAATAAACTATAGGCTATTTCAAATAGATCTAAGTAACTACACCTCAAGACAAACCATATCGTCTTAGTATGGTGTTCTTAGGCATGACTACTAGTTTATCAATAAACAATTTTACAAAGCAGCTATAGGTACATAAACATATATGCTCATAGTCAAAAAAGCATAACTATAACAAACAAGTTATGCAATGCATATAGCTCTATCTCAACATTCATTTTCACTATCAAGATTATATGAACACCTAAATGATATAATATTAAATGCTAAAATACATATTATTCAAGTAACAACCAATACATATATGTTTATTTAGGTGTGGGTCAAATACAGTATATATCATCTGATACTTTTCATAGTATAGAACTTATGACATCCCATATTATCATAGCTCATCATGCATGAGTTCCCTACCTAAACATGAACAACCAATCTAACACTGGAATCATTAAACCAACAAATCAAATGAATCCACAAGCTCAAGGCACATAATTTGATGTATTATTTTATACCAGGAATGCCAAATCATTACATATAAAATACTCTCACAAAATACAAAGTACACAATTTTTCATCATTCCATGCTGCTAAAAAAGGTTTGACCCATTTTACATGTTTTCATAATACTATTGTGCTACAAATTAACTATTTGTCATTACTTAAAAAACACATCACTAACACTTGCCATAATTTTGGTAACAATAAATCAAATTATATCTTGTATGGACATAATTTAAAGCTAGTATTCGATTGGTTGAAGTTTTCTTCTTTATTTAAACTCACTATCCAAATATTATTTTAGATATAGGCATAGTCTCTAAAGTCATATTTTATCATAAGAGTACCCAAGTCCATGTGTACATAAATTTTTATAAGAATACCCATATGTTCTTGAGTTGCTTCCAAAGTACATTCTAACAATTCAAAAATGAAATGCAAAGTTCTCAATAGAGATTTGGATTTCAACCAATGACTTTCATCACCTGATATTGTCATATTCACTTTTATGGATACATTTGCATGTCTCAAAAATATACCATCCGGGCAAATCAAAAACTTACCTAAAAACCCAATATAATTGGCTAAATACGGATCCCATGATAATCATGATCTTTATTTAGAAAATGCATTTAGCTCGAAGGTATATTTAACCAAATGAAATTTACACCTTTTAATAATTCCTTGTTAAAAGTGTTTCCACTTTGCCAAATGAAATCCAATTCATGGTTTCTTTAATCCAATTGAAAATCTACTAGACATGGATCAAAAATACTCAACGGCTACCACAATTTACCGTATCCTTGAACAAATGGCCTATATTTTCCACCAAATGTCAAGGTCTAAATGCAATATGGAAATCCTAGGCAAAAGTAAAGTTCTATTGAATATCAAATATGGCAGTGATGAGGAACATAATTTCTTCCTACATTCACTATTTCTTACCAACTGGGTAAACAAGAACATCCAATTTATGGAATTCAAAGTATGCTCTATTATAAAAATGCTCAACGAAAAGGTAGTGTTATTTGACTTATAATTTAAAATCAATCTTTCTTCCACCTAATAATATCAATATTTCAAGTGATGGTTGCATCGTCGTCGTTATTATTATTATTATTATTATTATTATTATTATTATTATTATTATTATTATTATTATTATTATTATTATTATTATTACTTGAGTTCAATAAATGTTATAATTAAATTGATGCCTCATCTATTTAACTCGTTGTATAATTAATTAATATCACTGTACACTATTTTCTAGCCATAATTATTGATAAAATGTTGCATATTTTTAGAGCAATCACTACACCATAAACTTTATCAAAGCATTGCTATTCAAGTACTACACAATCATGCTAATTAAGTGTTGCTTATCATATATATCTTGCAGTCATACAATAGGTAAAACATTGACCACAAAATAAATGATATGATGTTCCAAATGTTTCATATGCTAGTTGACCCTTCTGCGAAAGAGGATGCTATGTATAAAAAAACTTGATTTTAATATTCAACAACTTTCTGTTTTGACTTAGCTATTTATTCATTTGACTCAGCTATTTAATAATAATATATATTCATCTTATTATTATCCTATGCTCATCGACTTATTCAAATATGGGATTTTTAGATAAAACATGGCAAAATTAGCATATGCTCAGTGACTTATTGAAATTTGAGATTTTTAGATAAAACATGGAAAAAATAGTAAAAGACTCCAGCATTTCAAAATTAGTACTCGGTGTTCTATCCTAATGGCTAGGTGAATTTTATTTTAACATGCCATTACAAGTTTTATACTCATCATTACCAATTATACAAATTAGCATTTTAATTATTAAACTCAATGATTTACCAATTCTTTAATCGACAATTTAGCTTCAGCGACTTCAACATAGAATTTGTTAATCAATAAATAAGGCATTCAAATTATACTAAGGCATTTTAATTTGGTAGTATGGTGTTTCAAACTTATTCATTGGCGTCTCAACCTAGGCGTTTTACATATTGTTGGGCATTTATTTTAAAACTCAGCTACTTATTAATATACTCCAATACAAACACAATATTGTCTATATAGTGACTTTTATATATATATATAACTAATTCTATTTTAAGCACAGAGATTTCAACACAGAACAAAGTTGTATAAAGCAAATAACCAATTTGAAACTCAAAACAAACTCAATTTAATATGTACCTTGCAAGAATAAAACACATCTATATACTTAACTCAACCAATATAAATTACTTTAAGATGCTTGTATAAAAGAATAAAACACAATTATGATGATATGCTTCCTTCCCTGCTTGATCTTTTTTTCTTCCAATCTTTTTCAATTCTCGGTGTATGTATATTTAATTCTTTAGATTACCCTTTTATTTATAACATAACTTTCTCCTAATTTCCACGCTATCCCTTTACATGTGAACTCTCAAGTTTTATAAGTTTATCTTTAAATCAAGTTTTTCAAATTACTACTCCATGCTTTGTTTATTCAATAATTAATTAAATCTTTATTTTCTAATTTTAAGTGAATTCTTGCATGCTAATCAAGATCACATTCAGCGCCATTTATAAATTTATTAACCTTAGTTAATTCCTTTTCTTTTTCTAAATCTTATCAACTAACATGCTAAATTTATTAATAATAAATCCATTTTCTAAATTTTCAATAATCTTTCATGCATAACTCTAATTTAAAAAAAAAACTTCAACGAGATAATTATGCCATTAATTGATTTTTATTTGCTAGATAATCATACTTTTATTGCAATTAAATAATTATTTTTTGGATTTAAAATTAAAAATCAAATCAATTAGGCTAAAGAAATTAAATGCACACTAAAATTAATTCTACACACACAAAGATAATCACAAGCAATAATTCACAATTACGCACTACCATTTATGCCTATCATTTAAAATTTATTATGTGTATGTGTGGGGTCACTAGCATTTTTCATTGATATTTCTTTCAATTGCTCCATCTATCCAACCCTCTCCAATGATGCTCTCCCTTATCAAACTCTAAGAGTAGGACATAACCTGCATTCACCTTGCAACAAGTAGGTAGTTACTCTGAGTCATCATAAATCAATGATGGAAAATTAATAACTATACATCCTTAATGTACAGAATAATCAAAACATAACTATTACGTAATGTATATTAATCAACAATACCACTGTCCCATACCAGTATATGTCAAAATGTTCAAATCAAAGCAATGGTAATTAAAAATTAATCAACGTATTAAAGGATATTAATTATAGGGTGAAATTGGGATATGACATCAATTCTTTTTATTGCACAGGATAATCATCGACATATGCCACTCAAAATGGCATGGATGATAACTATACAAAAAGTACCAGTGATACCCCTTAATAAGGAAACAATTGAAATAAGCAAAACTGATTATTACGACTTGACCTTCAATGCGATATCAAGAGTATGCTCATTGTACAACATGCATATTTCTATTTCATTTACCATTAACCATTACACGAGAATAAAAAATAGTAAATATATATATATCATAGAAAAAAGAATTAAGACTCAGTGTAAAACCTCTTTCGTTCCATTTACAAGCAATATAAATGTTCTCTAGAAATCTAATAATATTATTTAACACACTTTATTTCATTCATTCGTATTAATACATCCATATATACTCATTTGCATTAAAAATATCGTTTAATGAAAACGTAAAGTCACATCCTTTCATTGCTACTTAAACTAGTTTTTTGACAAATAAAAAAGTGTATTGAAGTCCTGCAATTTAAAAACTAACCAATATAATCTTAAAATAAAAGAGGCTACAATACTTAAATTTAATTACTACTTATAAATTAAGAATTTACATTTTCTACCAATCACAAAATTCATATTAAAAAGAATTAAATATTAAAAAATCTTCATTAATTGTTTAAATAAAATCAACAAATTTATAAGTGTTGTTTAAACTCATCCCACTACAACAGATTGGTCTAGATTGAAACCAATGTATGTAATGAGAAAACGGCCACCTCATACAAACCACAAATTATGTAACGAGGTAAAACTTGTACAGGCGGCCATGAAAACCAGCCGGTTATTTAATATTTTACTTATCCAAAGGCAATATCCGAACTCACCGGGAAGGGTCGTTATAAATACATATGTTGGCTAGTTGCAATAGATTTGCTTAGACTTTGAGGGGTAGAGTCATGAGTTGAAAGCAAGAGTTGTAATACGACAGCCACGCCTCGCTGACTGTAATCCTATGGAATGAACGGATGACTGTGTGTGTGTATATGTGTGTGTGTATATGGAAGAATGAGCGCATCGGAGTCGGGTGTTTCCACTTTGAGATCTGAAGCGGGGAACGTTAAAATCGTTGGTGTGTGTAGTAATAACATTTGGGACTCTGCTTCTTGTAACGGTGGTGTTGCTAAAATCGTTGGTGTGTGTATATATATTAGCCGAAAATTTATATAGACTAGGGTATCTTTGTATTTTTGTTGGTCCAATTTACATTCTTCTAATCTGATTGGTATGTTTATGATCGTTTTTCAAATATTATTTTTTATTATTTGAGAGGTTCATATATGGGTTTGAAGTTGGACTTATTGGATAAACTTGGAAAAACTAATGAGTTTTTAATACTATAAAATAAATATCACATTAATAAACAGAAATATAGTTTAATTAGTAAGGATGATGGTTGCTTACATTTATTTAGGAAGGTACAATTTTTTTTACATACTTGATATAGAGAGTTAAACAATGAATGTTAGGATTTTGACAGTATGGATGCTCCTTACTCATCATTGATTAGCCAAAGGGACTCACTGATTTAGATATACACTTAACATTATAAATCTGCTATATGTTTTTTTTTGAATTTTAAATAGAAATGCCGACATTCTATATAATTCAGTGATTCCATGTAATACCTTCAAACATATAATCAAAAAATAAAAATTGAATCATAAAAGATAAATAATAATCTTTATAAAAAATATATAATAAACCTTTCTCAAAAAAAATAGAATTATATAAAAATATGATGGCACTTTTATTTTGGGAGAATAAAATTTTGAAAAAAATTAAGAAGAAATATTTTGAATATAAATATTTGGTGAGTATATGAACACACTAACAAAGTAACATCATTACGAATAAAAAGATTTTGAAATAATTTTATATTAAATAAATGATACATTATGAATTCATGAATAAGATTGCCTTGTTATATCAATGTCGATCAAATGAGTTGTAGGCTAACTATTTATTAGTACTTGTCGGAGATGCTATATGTTTTGCTTCTAGTAAATAATTTCTCCTACTTCATACCTGCATCCAATAGTATTACGCGGTTTAAAAAAATATAAATGTATTTTAGAATTCCTATAGATGGGTAATAATTTTTTAATCAGGTTCTCATTGATGTTAAAGCAGTAAGAGTCCATGGGACATGCAGCCAATCGGAGGGTTTGGTTTTCTTCATTTTCCTTTGGCCCGCACTTCCAACAACATACACATGGTTGTTGTTTACCTCACGTACACAGTCGACATATCTCGAGGGAGAGACTGTAGATAATAACCTGTACCAAATGGCCAGTTTTCCTACAAGTTCATGGCAACTAAATTGCTAGCCATGTTCCTTCCTTCCTTGGTGTGTGGTTTTCACCCGTCAATTTGTTTGCTGATTATTTTTTGTATGCCTGTTTTGCATAGAAGCCATTAGTATCTCATAGGATCGACAATGGTGATCAAGGATCCTGCCCTATGTGTCATTGTTGACTCAAACCCCTTTGCCTTCTTTGTGTAAATGTCATTTATTTATTCAGTTTTCGTACCCTACACAATTTTCGATAGGTGCTGGAAAATTATTTGAAAATATGGATTGCTTCATATGTCATTTAACAAGTGTTTACGGCAACTATCTTTTGTGTCTTAGGCAAGACGAGAATAGAAAGTAAGCCGCAGAGCCCTAGGTCAGAGAAGAAATTGATATAGACTTCTATAGCCATAGAAATTTGTAAGGTTTCAGTAGAAACAGAGCAACTTTGGCCAAGGAATGCAATACAATGGTTGGGAATTTTTAAATAGTTTCATCATCTTTCTTTAAATTGATTTATTTATACACTTTTACCAAAAAAAATACTGGCCAGATAAAGCCACTGCACACAAGGCGTTGAAGAAGCACTTAACCATGTTGGGAGTATGGGTTGTTGTCATTCGCGTTGTCCCTTATGTCACCCATTTTCTCACCAAGTATAGAGACATTAAGCTTAAGCTTTAATTCTGAGCATATTAGTTTTTCACAGTTTCAAAAATCATGGCCTTTGCTTACCTTTTAATATGCCAAGTATTTTTAATTTCAGGCCTTGTGCAAGGTCATTACATTTCTGTATTTTTTTCCCCATGGGTCTTATGTTTCCCATGTGAAGGGTTCATATTGTATATGTATTTGTTTTTCACATTGTATACCTTTTTTTTTTTTGGTTAGGTTCTGAATTTGTGCATTGATGAGATAAACTTTATTAATAATCTTAGCAAGAATAATGGGATATTTTCTCTCAGCTAAACCCTAAAAAATAATAGGTAATAGGATTTATATTTTTTGTCACTAAATATTGAGAAAACTACATTTAAGAACATGACTAGGCTTACTTGTTGTGTTGGTTTTTAAAGACCGGGTTATGACTAGAAGGTCTTGCCCAAAGATTTAATAGTGTTTCATACATAGTTTAGGTTATTCATCATTTACTAGCAAAATCTTGAATAGGTTCTTTTGCAACAAAGCATCTAAAGCAAATTTTCTATAGTAGCCTTTTATTTTTCTGAGATGATATTTTTAACGAGATTGCTCTTCATTAATTCTATTGACACCTTATTGGATTATCTCCTACTTGATGATTATGTTTTCATGTTCTCAACATCTTGCCTCTAGTGGCTAGGTTTAACTCGATTGGTTGGGTTGGTTTATCCCTTTAAGATTAGTCACAATGTCAAAACAAAGTTGTTACATCTCGATTTCTCGTTAAGTAAGTTTACTTGATTATCTATAAATTTTCTATAGTTGGTAATTTGATTTCATTATTACTAACTAAGCTATAAGTTATATGTTGTTATGGGATAGATTAGGTTTAACTCGATTGGCTGGGTTGGTTTATCCCTTTAAGATTAGTCACAATGTCAAAACAAAGTTGTTACATCTCGATTTCTCGTTAAGTAAGTTTACTTGATTATCTATAAATTTTCTATAGTTGGTAATTTGATTTCATTATTACTAACTAAGCTATAAGTTATATGTTGTTATGGGATAGATGAATATTGCTTTGATTACTTGATTTGATTGCTATGAGTTGTAGTTTATATTTTTTACATTATGAATCATATCGACTTGTTGTTTCAACAATATTTTATAATATACATATCATGATTTTATGAACTAACTACCTACTTGTTGTAAGTTGGACGTAGAGAGATTTATTCCTCAAACCCTAACAGAGGGGAACATCATCGTAGAAGGTGACGTAGATGGAGATGTTGGAGGACGATAGAGAAATGACTATAACCCTTTACACACCACATTAATTAATACATATTATATACATAGGTTAATGTTTAACGTTAGTATATTTTAATTATTGACAGTATTTTGATGATTGAGTATGTGTGTTAGCTCAATTTAATACTTATATGTAACTAATCTAGTACGAGTGTGTATATGTCATGCTAATATGTTCATGACTGTTAATGTTTTCAAAAATAAAGACTTGTATAAATAGAAAAAAAATTAATTTGATGATTAATGAGTTAATCATTAATATTAAATCATAATGATGTTTTTGGTGCTAATTATAATTAGCAAATATATTAATTTTTATAATTAGGTAACAAATAAAGTCATTATATTTTCTTACACTTTGAAAATAAAAATAAATTGGAATAAGATGACTTAGAGGGAAAGTGTAAATTTAAGAAAAAAGGCAAAAAAAAAAAAAAAAAAAAAAAAAAAAAAAAAAAAAAAAAAAAAAAAACATAAAAATAGAAAAAGAAAAAGGTAGTTTTAAGAAAGAAAAGAAGAAATCACCATACTCTTCAAATAGAGGAAATAATGGAGAAATGAGGGCAGCATAGAGAAGGAGAAAAAAAGAAAGGAGAAAGAAAAGGCAATGAGGGATTGGAGAAAATGAAAGACACAGATCAAAGGGAGTTTTCCCAGATACTAATAAGAATATTTTTTAGGTAGGTGATTTGTTTATCTTTGATATCCATGTATAACATTTCACATGTTTTAAAGTCTTCCAAAAATAATGAATCGAATTAAATAAATATTTAGAAAATAAACAATTCATATGCATTGATTTTATCTCTCTCTCACTCTCACACACACACACATCACTTCAATCATATATTGATTTATATACTTACAGATAAATATGATAAACTTTGAATATATATATATATATATATATATATATATATATATATATATATAAACTATACAACAAACTTATTAGCTAGTATAATGAATATTTTAAATTACAAAAGAGCATGAGACAATCTGGTCGATACATAAGAGATTTCAATGATGACTTATGGAGAGCCCTGGTAGATCTCTAATTACAACAATTTACATATTATTATATCTCATATATAATAAACTATGTTATATAAAAACCATAATAAAATTATGACTATAGTATTCTAGTGTCATATTGTGTTAACATGTATGCTAAACTGGGCATATGAATATATACACAATATGTAATTTATTATTCAAAATAGCGATATGGTTATAGAGAGAGAAATATATATATATATATATATATATATATATATATATATATATATATATATATATATATATATATATATATATATATATATATAGTTGTATAGGGGTGATTTACTAACCATATAGTTGGAGTGTGTGACACTCTGAAAGGTTCAAACTGTTACCAAGATATATACAATGATGTAAACTCATGGAAATATAACAATGTGTAGTGATTTGATATGTGTATGTAAGTGATATATTCCAAGTACATGTATATTAGGGGCATAGGGATGAACGACTCATTTATGATCTAATCACTATGAGTAATCATAATTAACAATGATCTAACATAATGAATAGTCATAATTATATCCCTAAAAGGAATAATTCCTCATAACTCGCATTGTGTGTAAAATTAGTATTAAGAGGAATATCTATAATAGTATATTATTATGAGTTTTATATTAAAGCACAGTAAATTCCATTGGTTATAAAATTAAAGCATAGTTTAGATAATATGCAAAATTATATTGATTATAAATAGTAATGACTATATACGTCATAATTGGAGTGTGATGATATACAAAACTATGCTATATATAGAATATAATATAGTTAATGTAATACATTTATATAATATATTCATATTTATTAGAATATAAATCTGAGTTATAAAGCAAAATTATATAAAGCATTATTAATATACTCAATGTATATTTATTATTACTAATGTGCATCTCTAATGTATTTGTTTGTCGTTACATTGAACCATAGAACCAATACTTAAGCCATGGTGATGGTATACCATGAGAGCCATAGTTGTATAATGATATAGTTTAGCCATAGATCTTGATCAAATCTTAGCCATAGATCTTGATCAAAGCTTAACAATATATATTCATAGATCTTGATATTATGTATATTTCTATTTGAATGTGTCCACATTAACTAATTAATAAGTAAAAATATATTCTAATTTGTATTAGACAAATTGATGAGTTATGAATATAATCAATTAGTAAATTGAGATGTGATTACATATTTTTTTATATCTTATGAACAATAGTAATATGATGTCGTGTTTGAGAATAGATGAACATGGATATGGATCTACATGGTTATAGTGAGATGAATATTATTATACAATTTATCAATAGGGATATCTGTAATATTTTTATAAATAGTAGTGATAATAAATATTTCTATTGTAATATTACATTGTCACTATACTCCTAATTACCTGATTTTATATCCATTATTTATATATATTGACATTCAAAACTATGAAGGAATATATGTACGTAAGCTGTGAGGAGGATAAGTCTATGCTTTGGCTATGTTTCAAATTCTATGTAAAGACTATGTATCTGAAGCATAATAATTTTATATAAAATAATTCAATGAAGACAAACCTGTAGCAACATATATAGATGAATTGCATAGACTATTGTTGAGAACAAACACATAAAAGAACTGTGAGAATGCCTTATATGGTAAATTTTAATTAGGGGTCGATTGTTTTATTTAAGAGCTAATAAAAAATAATGAGAGTGAAATATTATCATAGAAAAGTTTATAGACTGTAGTACTCAGTTTATGTCTTAATAATTCATGAATGTAATGATTTCAAAAATATTATAAAGACATTGATTAGAGTTACAAATGACTATTAGTATATATACATAGAATATTGAAAATTTATGAGCAGTATATATTATGAGTATATTAATATATACATGTGTTAATACATATATAATATATAATAGTACATCGTGATGAGTGCTTATAAGTTATAGTAGTATGCAGTTTAAAAATAAGATATATGCAGTTGGTATAAACTATACTTTCTTTATTATTATTTAAGATTATTGGACATTTAATATTTAAAATTATAAGACTGGTTGTTTGTAATTGAGTAGTTGTAGTCATGAACAATGAATTATGATATTATGAGAATGGATGAACATGGATATGGATGTACATGGTTATAGAGAGATGAATAGTATTATACAGTTTATCAATAGAGATATCGCTAATATTTGTATAAATAGTAGTGATAATAAAAATTTCTATTGTAATGTTACATTGTAACTATACTCCTAATTATCTAATTTTATATCCATTATTTATATATATTGACATTCAAAACTATGAAAGAATATATATACATACGCTGTGAGGAGGATAAGTCTATGCTTTGGCTATGTTTCAAATTCTATGTAAAGACTAAATAATGTATTTGAAGCATAAGGAATTTATATAAAATAATTCGATGCAGATGAACCTGTAGCAACATATATAGATGAATTAGATAGACTGTTGTTGATAACAAACACATAAAGGAACTGTGATAATGCCTTATATGGTGAATTTGAATTAGGGGTCGATTGTTTTATTTAAGAGCCAATGAAAACTAATAAGAATGACATATTATCATACAAAGCTCTATAGACTATATTACTTAGCTTATGTCTTGATAATTCATGAATGTAATGATTTTGGAAATCTTATAAAGACCTTGATTAGAGTTATAAATGATTGTTAGTATATATACATACAATATTGAAAATTTATGAGCAATACATATTTTGAGTTTATTAATGTATACAGGAGCTAATATATATATATATATATATATATATATATATATATATATTGCATCATGATGAGTGAAGTTACAATAGTATGCAGTTTAAAAATAAAATATACCCAATTGGTATAAACTGTACTTGCTTTCTTATTATTTAAGATTATGAAACATTTAATTTTTAAAATTGTAAGACTGGTTGTTCGTAATTGAGTAGTTGTGGTCATGAACAATGAATTGTGATATTATGAAATGTTATAAAATGTATTATATTTAAAAACTACAATCTAAATGTATGTTATACTCGGGTGGTACAAATTATAATTGTTATGTATACATCATTTATACATTTGATGGATTAAGCGTATGTATTTTGATTATTCCTATGTTTAACATGTTTTATGATAGCTAGTAAAAAGTATTGTATTGTATCTATTTATGAAAAATAGAATATATATATATATATATATATATATATATATATATATATATATATATATATATATATATATATATATATATATATATATATATAGTTGGTATAATCTACACTTGATCGCTTATTATTTATGTGGTAAATAATATTATAAATATTCATTTTGATATATTTAACAGATTAAATATATGCATTATGATTATTCATATGTTTAGCATGCTTTAATGTTTCTTGTTAGAAAGCAATCTATATGAATCTGTTGGTTATATTTATTTAAACCAAATCTTGTATGTTGGTACAATGTAAGTAGTGAGATAAATTTCACTAGCTTACTAGTATCACCAATATCAGATGAAGGTAATCCAATCAAGTGATGTGTATGAAATTGACTGATCTTAGAGATCAATAATTAATGAAAAATCATTAGTTAGACATTATCATTTCATGTGTATGATTTACATGTTTTTGAAATATCATGTTAGGATGGATTTCTGTATGGTACACTAAATGTTCTTAGAAATCATTCAACACATGGGCACTATCTTGTTTGTCTAAATTCTTGCACCATCACTATATACTCATCTGTGCAGAGAGGGCCATTCCCTAATTTAAGATTGTGCAAGAGATCGATGATCTATGGTTGGTATGAAAAAGTACTCGAATGATGCTCTCTTTTTCTACAACAGTACTTCTTTAGAGATGACACTTGAGATTGCCATACATACTAGAGTTTGGAGAATCCATGCTCTGTGGAGCTTTGTATATTATATCTTATACATTTTATTGTATTCAATATTATTCTGATGAGATGTAATTATTTTTTATTATACCATGATAGCAGTGACTGCATGTTGTACTAGTCGTGGCTGGGCATTAATAATTACTATCTATATTCAGTTATGTTTTGATTGTATGATGCTAGTGATCAATAATAGGTAGTTGTTACATACTTATTTTACAATTAAGATACTTAGTGTGTTTATCTAGATCACTAATTGGATTCTCATGATGATTTATAATGAAAGAATACATTGATTAAATAGAAAAAAATATCATATTTTTCTAACTCAAACCCAGTGGAGTTGTTAAAAAATTAGTATAAAATTTAGATAGTAAATAAAGTGAAGGGAAAAAAATTGCTTGAAACTCTCATATGCCAAATCGATGTCTGTCAGATGCAACTGAAAAAGTTGCATTTACCATTTTACCTTTTAAAACTATGTGCTACAATTTAGTTACTTTCCCTAGGCTGCTAAACACTCCTAGGTTAGACTTGGTTGTTCACAAATATGAGTTGAGACATTAAAATTAATTAAAAAAATTCATCAAAATAAATTAGATTGTAATGGTAGACATTTAATCAACTCTTAGTAGAAATATTTTAAAAATTTTGTGATGTTTTTACCAGCATTGAGTTAACTCTTGATCCTTGACTTCAAAAATTAATATGTTTGTTTGAATTGGGTTACCATATTTTAATTTCAATTTTACATCTTCAAGAAATGACTATTATCATTTCTTTGTTGAGCAACTATAGAGTTTCAGAGTAGCTTTGAAATGGACATTGAAATAAGAATTGAAATTTTATAATTATTATTACAATTATCCTATTTGAGTCTATTTCTGAGTTTGTCTAAGCTTTTTTCATCAGCATCAAGTTGTCTTTTGCATTTTGACAAGTCAATTCAATTACCTAGCCTAAGTCACAATCTTCAGAATTTATATTTTTGTGGCCTTGCATTTCTTTTCTTATTATCATAATGTTGGATGTAGGTTTTTCATCACAAGTATTCTTTATCCCCATTCATAAAAATATACTTTTGTGTGTGATTAGGAATACATAATTCTTTCTACAAAGCATCCAATGTATTCTTAATCAAAGACACTATTTTTGTATTTGTGATTTTCCATCTGAAGTTGGGAATTTTGCATAGATTTACCAATTTGCATATGCTAGAATTTTAAGTTATGTATTCAGTATCCAATTTAATGTCCATATTTTTATATTGGATATGTTTTCAGCTTTGCTTATTACCAAATCTTTAATAGTGAAAAACATTTGCTACATGATTACAATGACAAGCTTTAGTTATTACCAAACTTGTAAAGTTAGAAAGGCTCACAATAAATTGTTATGTTACATGATCTGTAAGTCCCTATGTTGTAGGAAATGTTCTTGTAAAGACACTCATTAAAAGAAACAAGTTATAGAACTTTTTTATGGTGTACATCACAATTTGGTCTGAGAAATAGCTAGATCTATTGATCTCATCTACCCAAATTTGTCCATTGGGTGGTTGTTCTATTATTTATTTATTTACTTATAATTGAAGTTTTTTCATTGGAAATTACATAACATATAGAAAAGAATGGCCCTAGCTAATATATGACAAGTATAGTTTGTATTTGAGTATTTTTTAATGTATTCAAATCTAAAGTATGCTACAATCTTTTAAACACAAATTTCCATTACATTTTCTAACATTAATGAGGGATTTTGTTTTAAATTTTATTTTGAAGGATTTTGTATTATAACTTTTAAATTTCCATATATATTAGAAATGACAAGTCAATATTTAAATCTTGAGTTAGTATTTGTAAGATTGAAATATTATAATAATTTTTTTATGAAAAAATAACAATGCATGGTAAAATAATAATATGATTTGTTTGACTTTATTGATATATTTTTGTGTGGATGATTTCTTGTGAATGTTTAAAATTTTATAAAAATAGAAACATGTTTTCAATATTGTAAATCTTGGCAGCCAATTTTGATGCCTCTAAATCATTGTGGCATCTATAACACATGTAGTTATTGCCATTCTAGAGGGCCTTGTGCCAACAATTATTCCTCCTTACACTAATTTTGGCACCTCTAAATCATTGGGGCCTCTCTAAGACATGTAGCAACTACCATTCCAGAGGGCCCTGCACCAACATTTATTGATCCTTATGCCTCAATATCGTATATGTTTGTTCTTCCAATATGTCAAACATATAGATGTGAACAAATCTGAGAATGAGGTTAATATATGTTGATAAAAAAAATGAAACTATTAAGTTCTATTTAGTGAATGCCACTATTTCATCTAAAATAAAATTATCTTCAAGTTTCAAAGTCAACAACCAATTAAATCAAAATAAACCATGTGGCTCATAAAAATTCTTTAAAATATAAATTACATCATGAGAAACTCAGTGGAGTTTAGTATTTTTTCTCATATCCATGAGAATAATTTCCAATTACAAACCATTATCTATTATCTTTACAAAATATTCTTAAGTACAAACCATTATCTATTATCTTTAGAAAATATAGTTCGTAGATTCAAAGTTAATGTCTAGTTCATGGAGGCAACATCCATTTGAATTGATTCAAATGAGAGTCACTTCCATTGTTGGTTGGATGATATTTAGGAATTTGAGTAGAACCATGAGCAAATTTGACATTGGCAAGTTTACCACTTCTAATATGTGGAATTAGTCCAAATTGTCTTGAACACAAGCAGATCCAAATAGATAACCCATTAAGTATTTCATTGCATAGAAATATCACTCACAGTTAGCCAATATCACATAGACCTCAAAATTTAAGAAATATTTCATAACCTTTATTTAAATTTATTTCTCTATACAATCATGCTCTTACACGATGATATTCTTTTATCTTTTTGTAGAAAAGGAACTGTACATGTACCACCACTGCCATATTGATTTACAATATTTAATTTACTGAGCAAAAAGAAAAGCATTGTAAATTTGGATAGGGTTTTTGATTATGTGATCATATACATAAGTTGTTTAGCCGTTACAATTTTGCCTATACTCAATGCAAGTAAAAAACAACTGCCTTGTTTTTTATTTCATGTAAATTGTTTAACAAAATGTCAGCAAGAAAAATCTCTCTTTTGTATGAATTATAGTATATGTTTGTTTACCTTCCTATACATAATACATTTGAAAAATGTAATTTTACTTATTTTATAATATGTTGTAGGGCATATTTTATTACATTGGATCAACTGGTTTGTTATTCAGTATGAAGGTATTACACAAGGTATGAGTGATTATCTTGCCCAACCTTTTATCAAGTTTGAATAACTAATTTAAAAAGTTGTATTGAAAAACCTTTTTCGGTTTGGTAAACACCATGAAAATACAAAGGGACATGAAATAAACCACAACATATTGCCACAAATGCAAAAAGGAATGTCCATACTTTTATTTTCACCAAATTCTATGAAATATAAAAACTAAAGACAACAACAACCTATAATGCATTGTAAAAGAGCAAATTATCAATGAATTGTTGTCGACATTTAGGGCAACAACATACATAGACTATATACAAGATAAATAAATCATAATTCATCTGCTATCATAATCTACCATGTACAAAAATTTCAAAATCAACAAAAATAATCTCATTAGACATATTTTTCCATAGATTAGCAACGAAGGTGTGAAACTACTTGACAATTTACCCTTTGTAGAGTATCCAACTTTGTCATGAAAATTTATACAAGTTATACTCACATCTGAATTGAAAATGTTATAGAATTTTTCTTATCTCAACAAAGTAGCCATGTAAACTCAACCTAAACCACAAAATCCCCATCCTTCTAAAGGTAAGTACTCTTTGCACTAACCTCATGCTAAATGTCATTTTGTGATGTTTTTTCAAGCATCTTGTTAACTCTTGCTTCTTGACTTCAAAATTTATTACCTTTGTTTGAATTAGTTTACCATACTTTGCTTCAGATTTTACATCTCCAAAAAATGACTTTTATCATTTCTTCACTAACCAAATGCAAATTTTTATAGTACCTATGGAATGGACATTGAAATAATAATTGAAATTTTATAATTATTATTTGAATTAGCTTGTTTCAGTCTATTGTTGAGTTTCTCTAGGATTTTTTAATCAACATCACAATCTCTAGAGTTTATATTTTCTTTACCAATGTGCACAATACATGATTATGATGACAATCTTTAGTTCTTGCCGAACCTTTAAAGTTAGAATGTACATAAAATACCCTATTTTTGATTTTCTAGGAGAATGTACAAAAAAAAGCCATGTTATCCCTATTTCTGAGAAGGATCTAAAATTCAAAGGCTAAATATTTTCCCTGGTTACAATTATGGTCAATTGAACTCCAAATCCCTTGAATTTAAAACGATTTGATTAATGATTTTTGTGATTGAATCATTATTAATTGCCTTTTGATATTCTTGCTCTAAAATCCTCTATCATTTTAGTGAAATATGTAATTTTAACCATAATCAACATGATTAGATTATTTTGGAATTTTAATAGAAGTAATGTCTATGTCTAAACAAAGTGCATATTCTAGTTGCAGTGATGAAGATAGTTTTCTAGCCATTATTAATTTTCTTCCCTTTGGACATTTCCTAGCTATTGTTCATGCATTGGAATTTTTCCTAAAACTCTTTTGCTTTGATCTTTGTGATGGTTATGTTCTCTAAAATTTTCGTACCCTATATTTGGTAATTTTTCTATTTGTCAACCATAAATCTCAATCTCCCTCATTTATGTGATTGGGTAAGTTTTACAATAATAAAAATCCTCTTATGTATTATTTGATATAAACTTGTGAAGAGATTTTTTATGCACAATGAAATAATTAATAGCCTCTGCATACTTGACCTTTTTTCATAGTGCCTTCGCATACAGAATTGGTATTGAATAGTGTCTTCAACTTCTTTGTTTTCCTATATCTATTTTTTTCCTGACTTTAAATATTGCATTCACACATCTACTTTGCTAGTGAAGGATGAGCATTATTACCTGCCTTGTTTGAAAAATTAGATCCATAAACTAGAATTAGTTTTTTTCATGTAAAATAATATATTTTGAAACAATAAGGTTACAAATATTTCCATATGCTAAAGATTACATGTGTATCCAATTTTTTTTGCATAAATAATAGTATATCACCTATCATACGCTATGAAATAAAAATTTCCTCTTTCTGGACAATTTCATACATATACCAACTATTCCGACTCAGTCAAAGATCAATGGAACATTTGTGCATTAATGTTTTTTTCCTTTGTACATTCACATGTTTTTTCTGGTCATATTGTACACAGACCACCTTTTTCTCAAACATTTCAGATAGATTTGCCTTGTGGCAATCAATATAATATTATAAATAATCAAATGTCAATATAGATATTTCCATAATGTCTTTGCATGTACATCTATTTGGTTTGATATGGAATATAAGCTCATTCTAAATAAATAAATGTGAATATGCTTATCACCCCAACATATTTATTGACACTAATTACATGCTATGGAAAATACTTAAGATGCAACCCGACTCTTGTTTTATAGTGTTTCGAGGATGTTATATTTCAATGTGCAAGGAAACAAGGGAATGTAGTTTGACCAAATTGAAGATGCTTATCTTTCAAAGCACATAGGGTACAAATAAAAAGGTTTTATTCCAATTGGTATGATGATGATAAATAACAATGTCACACCATCCATTAAGGTAAAAGTCCTAAAAGATACCGAAAAGGGATTTGATCAGGTTCAATTCCCTAGTAAACTTTATGGAATGGATACCCCTCTATCCATAGCACTTGTACAAAGACTATGCCCAATTAAAAATAAATACAACAAGTATGGCCATGAATTATAATACATTATTGTTTATTTATTGAAGGCAACACTATTTTACATGTGTTGTATCTGGCTCCTTCTTTGGGATGGGAGAACTATTGGGGTTAGAAAATGAAACATATGATTAAATATTATACAAGATGCATTGGTAAATAAAAAATCACATCCATATCTTGATTGATAAAGTTTGATGTTCAAGATAAAAGTAAGCTTCATGTCTTAGTGGTGTAGGATTGATCATGTGGAAGTAAGTGGCGAATTTTCATGTATGGTAACCAAGTGAGGAGACCAAGGTTTTATGGTATAGTGGAGGATGATTTAAAGAGCACATATTCCCTAGTTGCATGTATGTTATCTAGGTAATGCATGGAAGGACTATGGATTGAGTTGGTTAAATGGAGACATATAAATTCCTAAAAACCTTCAATATTATGGATATAGAGGATGTGGTAGATCATGTAAGTAAAGGCAATTAATTAAAAAAAAGGGATTCACAAGACATCGCTGTAACTAGGTTTGATAGTGGAATTTTAATGATTAGGGAGGATTACATATTGTGAGGAGCCAGAAATGGTTTTTTGAAGAATGGGTAATTTTAGTGACAAATATTTGCCATTTGGATAAATGTAAATTTTTGTCCTTTTTGAAAATGAATAATTAGGGAAACGTATGCATTGGCCAAAATTTTATTCCATTTTTTAAATTATCATTTATAATCACCATATAAAAATGCCTTAGGTGGATTTGGTAAACTATCAAATCTATAAAAGTTGTAACCACTAAATGTGTTTAAGAGTTGTCAAAATTGTACTCTCACTTTATTTTTAATTATGATTTTTCTAAGTTATTACATTTTTATCTATGTCATGAAATATTGTGCACTCGCAATGTATAATTTCAATGTAAAGCAAAATTATTTTTTCTCTCTCTTTAACTCAACTTTTAAAAATAATAACAAAATAAATACGTATAAATTTAATTGACTAGAAATATCCCTATAAAAATTACAATTATATATTTTATGTACTTAAAATCATAATAAATATATTTCTTTTATATATATGATTAAAATTTCAAGTGAAAGATGTATCTCCTCTCCATAATGAAATGTAATTCAAACTACATAAACATTTATCTAACCTTGCTTGTTGTAACATCTTTCTTATTTAATGGCTCAAGAAAATTTCCATGTTGTATTGTGAAAAATCTCTTTTGACTTTAACTTTCACCCACATTCTTTAGAATATTCAAATAATATTTTTTTGGCTTCCATGGATTCTATTTTCTAATATGAAAGCTTTGTTTATCTAAGTTTTCTACTTTTAAATAATAATAAAAAAAATCAGTTAAATAATGTACTTATAGTTTCTTCTTTTAACTAGATTTCATTTTTAAATATATAAAATATTTAAAATAAACTTATATTTAAATAAGTTGATTGAGTCAATTAAATAAAAATATAATTCTAAAATATTAATAATACTATTTAAATTTAAGAAATGAAAATGATAAATAATAAAGTTTGTTATGAAAATTTATTAACAAATTAAATATATAAAATTTGGATCAATTTCTTCAACTCTCTACATAATGTTGTGAGAAAATGATTTACATAATGTTCTCATTTTTTAGTGATTGGAAGGATGCTTGTAAAATTATTAGTGTAGTTTTAGCATTCTCATTTATATTTGATTTAAAAAATTTAAGGTTGTTTCAAAAAATCTATTTTGGATATATATTTTTATTTTTTTAGTTTATATAAATATTTTTAGATCTAAAATTATTTAGATAATTTTATCTATAAGTACTCACTACATTTTATATAGATTATAAAATTAATATTGCTCTTATTTTTTGAACTATTTTTTACATATCCTCCAATCATTATAAGGAATTATTTTTGTATTTTATATTTTTTTGTTTTTTAAACATCTCAAAAAAATAATTTATTAGAGGGTAGGATAAGGTAGTGCATGACATGATGTAGGCATGAGAGTGGATAGAGTTTCTTTTAAATATAGGATTATAATGGTTACATGTAGTTGTGTATAGTGCATAGCTCCTTTAATTAACTATTTGTACATAATATTCTGAGATTGAGATTGAGAATAAGAATGGTGATGGATTATATTTCTAATGTAAACATGTAGAAGCATTAATCACATTAGTAAAACAAATCCCATAAAAACAAAATCTGACTATTTAAAATATATATTATTATTATTATTACTTATTTTTAAAAAAAAATAAAAAAATGACAAAAATTTGATGTAAAGGCAACCCAAAGTCAAGCTAAACTCAACTTAAGCTTGAAAAATCCAAAGAATTTGCATTTGAAAAGTTGATACAAAAGTGACATTTAATTTTTTTTGAGATACTCTTTTGCGACAACTTTTTTAACACAAATTTAAAAAAAATTATGTGAAACAAGTTGAAAAAAAGACAAATATCGATACTAAATTGACTTTAAATCGATAATGTAAATGAACATAAATGCACTAGTGCATCCAATGATTGAAAAACTAAAAAAACAATGACAAAAGATAAATGCACTATTACTTCCAAAAAAAAAAAATAGTTTAGAAATATTGGAAGCATTCTAGACAAACACAAAAATGTCGACATGCTTCAAACAATATATTCAATAACTTGAATAAAGAGAAAAAAAAAGAAAAAAATATCCCAAAAACAAGCCAATCACATCTAATTTAAACTAATTTTTGACAGATTAAAAAACACTTTAAAAACATACAGTTTAACTAGCAACAAATGACAATAAGCCATATTTAAGTGTCTACATAACGTAGATAAAAAGAGTTTTGGACTTTGTAACCTATGGGAGGCTACAAGACCCATCGAGTGATGGGATGAAACCAATGTATGTGATGAGAAAGCAACCGCCTCACTTTTTATAAAAGAGTAAAACCTATACAAGAGACACGTCCTGATTGACCCTGAGAACAGGCCCACTATTTAATATTTTTTTTAATTAAAATTCAACAGAGCCGAACCCACCGTTGGGAATCAAAGGATGATACATCTGTCGGTTAGTTGCAACAGATTTGCATAGACTTGGAAGGAAAGAGTCGTGAGTTCAATGCAGACTTGCATATAAATTATAGTTCATAGATTCAAAGTTAATACCCTTGTTTGAATTGGGTTACCGTGCTTTGGTTCGGATTTTACATCTCCAAAAAAACGACTATTATCATTTATTTGTTGAGCAACTACAGAGTTTCAGATTACCTAGGAAATGGACATTGAAACAATAATTTAAAATTTATAATTATTATTTGAATTAGCTTACTTGAGTATATTACTGAGTTTCTCGAAGATTTTCTCATCAGCAGCACAATCTTCAGAGTTTATATTTTCTTTACCAATTTGCACGCTACATGACTACGATGACAAGCTTTAGTTCTTGTCGAACCTGTAAAGTCAGAATGCACATAAAATGCCATGTTCTCTCTGTTTCTGAGGCTAAATACTTTCCATTGAATTCAGCACAGTTCGATTCCCAGTTTTTGTTGTTGAATCATTATTAATTGCCTTTTGATATTCCTGCTCTGAAAAGCCTCTATCCTTTTAATGAAATCTGGAATTTTAACCACGATCAACATGATTGGATTATTTTGGAGTTTTAATAGAAGTGATGAAGATAGTTTTCTATCCATTATTCATTCATTTGCTTCCCTTTTGACATTTCCTGGTTATTCTTCATGTATTGAACTTTTTTCTTAAATTCTTTTGCTTTGATCTTTGCAATGGGTATGTTCTCTAAAATATTAGTACCCTGTATCTGGTAATTTTTCTGTTTGTCAACCGTAAATCTCAAGCTCCCTCATTTATGTGATTGGGTAAGTTTTACAACAGTAACAGTCCTCTAATGTATTATTTGATATATGCCTATGAAGACATTTTCTATGCACAATGAAATAATTAATAGCCTCTGCATACTTGACATTTATTCATAGTGCCTTCACATACAGAATTGGTATTGAACAGTGTCTTCAACTTCTTTGTTTTCCTATAGCTATTTTTGTAGACTTTAAATATCGCATTCATACATCTACTCTAGCAGAGAGGTATGCTCATCATTACATTGTTTAAATAATTAGATCCATAAATTAATTAGATTTTATCGTGAACATGTTTGTTTTCCAATAGCTATTTTTGTTGATTTTAAATATTGCATTCACACATCTACTCTAGCAGAGAGGTATGCTCATCATTACCTTCCTTGTTTAAAAAATTAGATCCATAGATTAATTCGATTTTATTGTCATAAAGAATAGTTGAGCACCTATCATATGTTATGCAATAACAATAACAATTTCATCTTTCTGTACAATTTCAGGATAGCAAAAAGCAATGCTTAAAATAACATAGCATTCATACATATACCAATTGCTTCAACTCAGTCAAAGATGAATGGAACATTTGTGCCTTATATTTTTTTTCTTTTATAAATTCACATGTTTTTTTCGGGTCATATTGTACTTAGACCACCTTGTTCTCAAAATTTTAGATAGATTTGTCTTATGACAATCAATATGATTTTATAAACAATCAAATGTCAATATAGATATTTCCCCAATATATTTTCCTTTTTACTTCTATTTGGTTTGATACGGAAATATATGTTATTCTAAATAAACACATGTGAATATGCTTGTCACCCTAATATATTTCTTGACAATAATTACATGTTGTAGTAGGTACTCAAGCCACAACCTAACTCTTACTTAATAGTGTTTTGAAGATGTTATATTTTAATGTGCAAGGAAATGAAGGAATGCATTTTGACCAAATTAAGGATGATTGTATTTTAAAGCACTTAGGATATGAATCAAAATGGTTTTCTTTTAATTGGTATGATGATGATAAAGTGTAATGTCACACCATCCATTAAGGTAAAAGTTCTAAAAGAAACAAAAAAAGGATGAGGCCAGATTCTATTCCCTAGTAAATTTTATGGAATGGATACCCCTAAATCCATGGCACTTAGACAAAAACTATGGCCAATAAAAAATAAATCAAACAAGATATGGTCATGTATTAGAATGCATTATTGATTATCTATCAAAGGCAACACTATTTTGCATACGTTGTCTCTACTTCCTTCTTTGATATGGGAGCACTATTGCAGTTGTAAACAATAGGTGTTGAGGCTCCTAATGTCAATGCAGACGAATCAAATCCATGATTAAATATTATATAACATGCATTGGTAAATAAAGAAATATAGCCATATCTTGATTGATAAAGTTTGAAGGTCAAGACAAAACTAAATTTCATGTCTCAGTGGTTTAGGTTAGATCATGCAAAAGTAAGTGGTGGATTTTCATGTGAGGTGGCCAAGTGAAGATACCAAGGTTGTATGGTATATTGGAGGATGATTTTACGAGATAATATCCCTTGGTTGCATTTATGTTATCTAGGTAATGTATGGAAAGATTATGGATTGAGTTGGTTTAATAGAGACATATAACTTCCTATTTAAACTTTCAATAGGATGGATGTAGAAGATGTAGTATATCATGTAGGCAAAGACAATTAAGTAAAATAGGGGGTTCATAAAACATAGCAGTAACCAGGTTTGATGGTCGAATTGTAATGATCGGGGAGGATTACATATTGTGAGGAGCCGAAAATGGTTATTTGAAGAAAGGGAAATTTTAGTGACAAATATTTGCCATATAGATAAATGCAACTTTTAATCCTTTTTGAAAATGGATAATTATGGAATTGCACACATTAGCCCATATTTTATTCCATTTATTGAATTATTATATATTATCACCATATAAAATATGTTTCAACCTAATTTTATACATGTTTTAGAAATAACAATTCACTGAGAAAGGATAATATAATTTGACATGCTTGTGTAAAATATTAAGATTCTGAGACTGGAACAATGATCAAAACGTGAGTGTGTAGGTCTATGTTAAATCTGGATGTCTAATTTAAAAGGATGGGTTTACACTTCAACTTTAACTACCATAAATGCCTTTTGTACAAGAGGGGATGATGTTCAATGTAGTGAAATTGAGTATGCCAAGGGGATCAATGCACAAGAATATAATAAAGAATAAGCATACTGGAGGATTCACATGACACTTCAAGAATGACAATACATTGGCACAATTGGCATAGGGTTACTTTGGGCCAAGGATGGGAAAAGACATGTGTAGATATGTGAGATGTTGTATATTTTTCTATTTCGTGAAGGGGAGAAGTCAAAATGTAGGTTTGTACCAACCATTACCTATTTTGGGGAAATCATGGGATGACATTAGCATGGATTTTGTGCTCAAACTTCCATGGATCTAGACGGCAAAAGATTCCATCTTTGTAATGGTGGATATTTTTTTTTTAAAGGCATATTTCATTGCATGTACAAAGACACTTCATGTGATAAAAACTACAACTCTACTCAAGTCAAACAGGTGGTGAGGCTACATGGATTACCACACAACATAATGTTAGACATATATACCAAGTTTTTAGGCCATTTTTGGTGAACCTTAAGGACAAAGTTGGGAATAAAGTTGAGTTATAGTGAATCACTCCTTCTATAGTCTGACAAAAAACCTAGGTTGATAAAAATATCTTGTCAAACTTGTTGTAATATCTGGTTAGAGATAAACCAACTAAATGGGACATCATGTTGGCATCGGTGTAATTCATGTATAAAAATTTGGTGAACCATAATATAGGTCAAAACATAATATTGTGTACCATTTTTTGGCATAAGAAGGTTGCATACAGTTCCAATCACTCCTCAAAATATCTTGATTTTGTGTAGTTTATATTAATCAAACATATGTGTTTTAGCTTATATATACAAATATGTAGTGCATATAAATCTGTAATAAATTAAATCATATATGTATAATATAACTCCTTAATAAATTAAATCCAACTGCTTCATTTACCATAGTTTTTATCAATCCCACTCTCATGCTCAAGGCATCAACTACTTGATTCTACTTTCCTGATTTATGCTTCAACACAAAACTACATCCCTGTAAGAAAGACACCCTCTTTGCATGCTTACTATTTAACTTCATTTGAGTATTCATATAACTCAAACCCTCATAATTAGTATATTTAATAAATTCCTTAGGTACCAAGTAATGCCTATATTGTCTCAATGCTTATACAATGGCATAAAAATCAACATCATATGTAGAATATTTCTTTCATACCTCATTCAAAATTTCATGGAAATATGTTATTGGCCTTATTTATTGACTTAACACAACACCCATTACAATATTTGAAGCATCAAAATGCACCTCAAACACTTTGTCAAAATCTGGTAATGCTAGAACAAGCTTTTCTGTAATCTTTTTCTTCAACTACTCAAAAAAAATTGTTGCTTCTTTTATCCACACAAATTATTTTCCTTTCATATAATTTTTTATTCATGTAACAATACTACTAATTTTTTTAATGAAATTTGTATAATTTTTTTCTAAACCATTGAAACTTCTTATCTCTGTTATTCTCTTTGGAATAAGGCACTCAGCAATTGTCTTCACTTTGTTTTCATCCATTATGACACCATCTGTTAGAATTACAAATCCCAAAAATACCAAAAAATCTTTAATAAACCTACACTTCATAAAATTTGCATAGATTTTCTCCTTTCTCAACAATTCTAACACCATTCTCAAATGCTTTAAGTTCTCTTCTTTAGTCTTATTGAATATCAAAGTATTTTCAAAATAAATCACCATAAAATTACCAATGTAATCCAATGGCATTGTGCTTATCATTCCCATGAATGTGATAGGTGTATTAGATAACACAAATGGCATCACCATCTACTCATATAGGCTATATCTATTTGTGAATGTCATCTTCCATTTATCTCCTTCACAAATGCAAATATGATAGTAGTCACTCCTTAGATCAATCTTGGTAAAATAATTTCCTCCTATAGGAACATCCATCATATCATTCAAATGGGGTATAGGAAATCTATACTTGAAGGTAATGTTGTTGATTTCTCTACTATCCACACACATCCTCCATCCTTCTTTGGAGTCAACAATGCTAGTGTTTCACATGGACTCATCTTCTCCCTTATTACACCCTTTCTCACTAAATCAGTAATTTGCTCGTTCAACTTTTCATGTTCTATTGGAATCATCCTATATGTTGCTTAATTAGGTAGAGTTGATCTTAGTATCAAATCAATGTGATGCTAAATGTCTCTGTTTAGTAGTAAACTATCTAGTAGCTCATCAAGTTACTTATACATATGCTTCCAATACTTTTTTCGCTTCTTCTTGTATCTACACAATTTATTTGTCTTCATTATTTTCTATTAATACATAAAATAACTTGTTACCTTCATGTCATTGACAAACTCTCTCAATGGACAACATGTTCTTAGCTTGTCCTTCTTGCTTAAAAAGTAATAATACTACCTTTGTACTATCTTTCAAAAAGGTGTAAGTGTTATTAGATCCATCATGAGTTATTTTCATGTCATATTTCCATGGTATTCTTAATAATACATGGCATGCACCCATAGGTATAACATCACACCATAACTCATCTTTATAAAATTTTCCTATAGAAAAATTAATTAAATACCTTTTGTCTATAATAATATCATTTTCCTTTCTAAACCATGAAATCCTATAGATATTTGGATGTTTTTCACATTGCAATCCTAGTTTCTTTACCATTTCTTTAGACACCAGGGTCTCACAACTACCCCCATCAATAATCACTTTACATACATTTCATCTTGAAGTGCATCTTATTCAGAAAATGTTTGTTCATGGCCATGCATCACCACCTTATTTTTTTTTACTATACTTCTTTTCTAAGGGAAATTTTTATCCTCCGCTTCATAATATTTTTTCCAACATCTATTATTTTAACTTCAGTAGTATGATCTTATGTCTCAACTTCAACCAAGTTTACTCTTTGCCAGTCATTACATCCTTTCTTGTTCGTGATAGTGAGGACACTCAATTTCTATGTGAATTTTTTTGCATATGTAACAAATAAAAGATCAGGGTTATTTTTAAAACCACCTTCTATCACCACCATAACCTCTTCCTCTTCCTCTTTGCTGATAGTGGCCTCCTTATCTATTATTTTCTCTCCTCTCTACACTACGTGATGATTCTCCCCTTATAGGATTAAATCCACCTCCAATGGTATTGAAACCACATATCACCCTTATTTAAGGGTATTTCCCTCTTCTTGGGCCAATTATTCTTCTAAAAGCTTGTTTGTTTATTTCTCTTCTACTTTCAAGGCTAATTTATAAGCCTCTTCCATGCAAAGTATCCTATGCATGATTAATTCATCTTGAATGGAAAATTTCAACCCTTTCACATACCTTACATCCATTTATTCTAGTGTTTCATCATGTTACACTCGTATCGATATCTTGTAAAATTCATCAGTGTACTCTTGTACACTATGCTTCTTCTACCTTAACTTGTGGAACCTTATGTAGAGGATTTGTGTATAATCTATAGGAAGGAATTTCTCCCTCAACTTCTTCTACATCTTAATCCTTGTGTTTATTTTTTTTTATTATTTCTTTACCTTGCTTTGTGTAGGTGATCCCACAAAATCATTGCATGACCTTTCAACTTGGTGCATGCAAATTTTACCTTCTTCTCTTATGGCATGGCTTTCCATTCAAAAAAATTCTCCATGTTTTTCAACAAATCTATCATATCCTCTAGTTGTAAGATTCCCCTATAGTCTAAAACTTTGAATTTGACTCCTTTATTTCTTCCCTCTAAGGCTCTAATCATTCTCTCCTCCAATGATAGTGGATCTTGCTATAATTCTTCTTCATGAAATGGTTCTTCTTCAATATCATTTTTTGGTTACCTTATTACATGATTGGTGATAATTTTAATTAGTTATGCCTTTTGCCTCTACAACTCTTGCATCTCCTTGCTCATCTGATCATCAACTTATCTTCCTTGTTTTCTTTCCATCTCTTAAACCTACATCAAACTCTCCTTAGGTATGTCACTTGATCTGATACCACATGATGTGCTCTCACTGGATTGCTTAAGGAAATAATAAATCAATATGCATGAAACAACTTCAAAACTAGGTGATATCAAACTCACACTTCATATATTACTTCAATGACACTCCTTACCAACTTTCTTGAATACAAATGTATATAAGCCACTATGGCCTAACAAGAGGATCTCAAGTCCTTATATAGAAAAAATAACCAAATAACAAAAGCATGTAATAACAATCATCAACCCAAGAATTATTCCCTCCTCCACTTGGAGGCAATAAAGGAAAGAGACAAAATCATTCTCCACTTGGAGGGAAAGACAAAAGACAATCTCCAAGAAAAATGTGTCATCCTTCTCATGGAAGGGATAATGGATCGTGCTGAATATTTTCTCCAAGTTATCCACCTTAGCCTAGGTCCCTTCAGCATGTGCCACTCAAATGGAGTCCCACTCTATATGGATGGTGAATCGAAATAATAATATTTATTCTCCACTTTCATGTGCATCTAAAAATTTAGTGGATTCTCATTTTAACAAAGGTCAAGCATATTATACTTGGTATCCACATAGAATTGCACCTCATTTTGATCATGGCAGTTAAAATCAAATCTTCCTTTGTGTCTTTGAGAATTATGGCACCCCAAGCCACCTAATCAACATCAATAATGCTTGTGACACCTCACTAGTGTGAATAGTGTCTCCACATCATATTTCATCTATTACATGGTGTCATAAATGTCAACAAAATTTGCCTCTTGGATTTATCTCCTTATTTAGTTACTTTTAGTTTTGATATGTTTAGACTTGTCATTTAGACACTAATACGTACTTTTGAGTAACTTTTTCATTGATTGATTTTTTGCAATGATAATGGTTTTGATTGGAGACTTATATTAAAGTTATTTATTTCTTTCTTTTGACTCCATTCACATATATAAGAATGTCAAATATATGCAAAAAGATATTCCAATTTACATGCCAGGAATTCTAGAACTCATATAGTATTTGAGATATTATAATGTTGATGATTAAATTGTAATATTTGTTTCTTTTGAAAGTAATCTCACAAATTTTAAATTTCTTGCACTGGTACTTATATCTCCTTATTCTAAGTAGGCAATTATAAACTGCTAAAAAATATCTCACTATGAAAAACAACTGGCTTCGTTTGTCAAAATAACATTTATTCTATTGCACATTTGGATGCATTGATTTATATCTCAAATGGATTCATGATATTTTTAATAGATAAGAAAGATACATTTCAAACCCTTTCCTTGAGCTTGTTGAAATCAACTTGTCCAGATATATACTGTGATACTTTTAAGCATCCTCTCACTTACCAGAAAGGCTCCATTAGATTAGTGGTCCAAAATTATTTGTAGTTTTTTCCATTTAAGAAAAGGTATTTTCTACAAAGTTTTTAATGTTTGTCATTTGATAATAACAAATAATTTATGAGGATCTATTTTAATATCTTCTTTATTCAATAATTATGCCTTTATGATGTTTGCTTGGATTCATATCCCCTCTATTTTATAGACTCTGGTATGAACATAGAAATGTTCCTCCCAAGTCTTGCTTAAAAGAAAAGAGTATGATCACAATACCTTATTCATCAATTTGTTAAAATTTTATAGTGCATAGGTTATCCAAAGTGCATGACTAACCATCCATCTAATCCTGAGTATGTTTTCAAACTCATATTCTATGTGTATTCTTGTGCAATCCATAATTAGAAATAGCATGATTCGACATCCATCCTATTTAATGATTGCACTTCTTTCAAATAATTTAGTTGGTCTTTGTTCAATAGTAGCATATGCATATTTTTTATTTTTATATTTTTTACACATTATAATATGATATATAAACTCCATGTCCCATCTTTCCTTGGGATCAATATAATGGCCAAATTCAATACCGGTTTGTGTGTGTGTGTGTGTGTGTGTGTGTGTGTGTGTGTGTGTGTGTGTGTGTGTGTGTGTGTGTGTGTGTGTGTGTGTGTGTGTGTGTGTGTGTGTGTGTGTTACTTGTACTATTTTTATGAGCATAGCATATTTTTGGATGTTACCTTGATAGAGGAGGGATGCTGGGTTCTAAAACTGATTAGTAACTTATAGTGTAAACTTATATATAGCACATGGTGCATTTGTAAGAGAAAAAGTGATATTTTAAAAGTAATTTATAAGAGATAAAATTGATATCTTATATTTTGACCACAATGGAAAAGGAGAGTAAATGATAGAAAAAAAAATTAGAACCTCTATATAACTCATACAACATTTCTATCCATAACATTTGATGAAAGGTTAACATTTTCTTCTTAAGATTATATATGTATGTATATATATAGATACATACACACAAACACACACACGCATATTTAGAAAATAACTTATTTCAATTAGAATGAAACATTGTATAAAATAAAAAAATGGATTAAAAGACTACATAAATTATAAAGTTATTATGTTATTTCTTTACAAGATAAATGTAATATTTTATTATTGTCAAATATAGATTGTAGCAGGTTGGTGCAATTACTGAAATAAATTGAAGTTTATAGCAAAATTCACTAGAAAGAGTGGTATGGGAATAAGAACACATAATAAAGATTATTTATATAGGTAACTTGATATTTAAATTTGAAAACTCTTATGATGTGTGGACTTACATCTCATTGGTTTATTTAATTTTGTTTGGATTGATTTTTATTGTACTGCATTGAACTAAGAAGAAGAATTAGTTTTTTATTATAATTTTTTTTCAATTGTTTTCAATTTTTATTAAATAAATTGGTAAGCATTGTGTCTATATTTAATTATGTAGGTACACTTATTGGAGTGGTGTAAGGAGCAAGAAGTAGAAGATGTTTAGAGTTAATGATTTGGAATAGTACATATATTTGTAGAGCTTAAAATTAAAAATGAAGAAAAAGTGGATGTATAATTACACATTAAATATTGTGAATATGAAAAATAGTTTTGAAAGCTTGTACATGTTGAAATATTAAATTGATATGACTTTGAATCATGATTATAACTGAAAGAATATTATATTAAACAATTAATATAAAAATGAATATCACTAAATAAAATATTAACATTAATTTATGCAGATCTTAAATTGATATATTTATAATTAAAATAAAATGTACTAAAAATAATACAATATTTTATGTAAAAACTTATATGAATCATGATAAAATATCAATACACAAGATTTGGGCCCTACATTCCGAAATACCGTTTGACCTATTAAACCTCACTCATTTATTGGTACCTTTCTATTAGTGAATTCCTTACTAATAAGTCATCTGATGATTCAATATATTGTAGTTGTAAACTCTTCTCCATTACATTTAGCATTAGACACCAGATTCCATCTTGACCCCAGGGAAACATGTATGTTTTTTTAGCGAGATTCATTTATACGTCTATTATATTTAGAGTGTTTTTCACATACAAAGACCATACGATATACTACTTAAAATTTTGGAAAACAAAAAATACATACCAACAAAAGGGGTGAAGGTTCTATAAATATATGATAAATTATCTATTATATATTTCTAAAACAAATATAAAAAATTATAGGTTTTTTATGATTTTATAATAATAATTATTATTATTTATTAAATAAATAAAATATATTTTTTAAAGTTATTTAAAATATTAACATATATATCTTAAATAAATTTATGTAAAATATATTGATAGATATCATTTTTGAAACACTTAATTTTACTTATAAATTAATTATGACTATTTGTATATTATAAATTTATTTATTATGGTGTGATAATATTTTTTACTATAATTTATATTTAAAAATTCATTGTTAAAATATGATTATTTATAAATATAATAATATGGTTAAATTTATACATTACTTATAAATTATTTATGATTATCTAATTATTTATAAATATAATGCAGTAAAATTTATATATTACCCATAAAATATTTATTATGATGTTATAATATTTGTTATAATAATATATTTTTACAATTATTAATAAATATTATGTGGTAATATGATTATTTATTTATTAATTATAATGTAATATAATGTAACTAATCAAATGGAAATCAATTTCACATCAAAATCAATAAGGAAAATTGTATAATAAAAACAATGAGATAAAAAGTAATCTTTAAAATATAAATGTAAAAAAATCATAATGTGGAATCACAATTTAATTTAACTCATTTTTAAATTCTTCTTTAACTTTTTATTCCCTCTTTTACTTTACATTTTCATTTGTTTTAATTTATTTGTATTTATATATTTCTTTATTTTTTAAATTGTTATGTTGGTTATTTTATTTTTTATTTAATCATATCAATTTTGATATAATAAAAATTGTTATATTTTTAATTTTATAATGTCAACATGTAATTAAGTAATTACCAATCTACTCATATTATTACACCCTTTCACCTCCCTAAATACCACTATAACTTATGAATATGATAATAATAAAGAAACCCTTTCCTCAAATTATATTTAACTTTTATATGCTCCATTCTATTTATTATTTTAACTTGAGAAAATACAGTACCTTCTCCACTATTTTTCAATGTTTATTTTTAAAAGATTTGCCTCTCCTTTATGATTCTGACTCTTTATATATATATATACTTTTGAAAGCTATCTACAGCATAATGCTAAAGAAGCCCCTTCCTAAAACTGCGCTTAGATTTTATATATTCTATTTTATTTTTTAAATACTTTTTATTGACTTGACATAGATACACTCACTTATCCCTTTTTTTTCATGGTTTATTTTTAGAGGATTTATTTGTAGGCCAAGCAAACACAACAGGTTTGTGAGCTTACCATATTGCAATGTGGGTATGACATGTAGATAATAAAGTCCTCATAAATGAAAGAGCTTATCCTACATTAAGTCAAATTTTACGTATCATCATCATAACTTTCATTAATTTAAGTAAATGTAAATTTTTTTGGGACAAGCAACTTATAATACCTTTTTCCTTAGATAGCCATAAGTTGTTTGTAGTTTGGACACAATCAAAATGAAAAGTGGAAACTCTCGCAACAAAAAGTAATCATTCATGTCTCATATTATTTAAGTCATTATTGAAGTATTTATTGTGATAATTAAAATGAACATTAGTAATATATTATAAAGTATTATTCTTTTAATTCTTGATTAAGATTTGAATAAAATTTAAAGATTATAATTATTAAATATGTTTAATATGTTTTTATTAATGAAATAAGTTTCATAAACTCAATAATGTTCAATAATGTAAACAATAAATTGTGGGAAGTATTTCATTAAAATAATAAATTTTTTGATGATATTTTAATTATTTTTATAAGAAACTTAGGTGAGTCACCTCATATAAATGATATATTAATGAATGCATGGAATTTATTTAGTTACATATTAATAAGGGTACATCATGTAGCAACTAATGTTTAGAAAATTATTAGCCAACATTAAAAATGTAAATTTGATTAAAGAGAATTAGAATATTTTTTTTAATAAAAAATTAAGTTCTTGATATCTACAAAAGAAAGAAAAACTTTTAAAACACATTTGTATGTGACTAACAACTTGGTTATATTTGCATAATAATAAAATACTAAAACTGGTATACATTCTAATTACAATGCGTAAAGTAAACCAAAGAAAATAATAGGTTACACCTAACCTCAACAACATTATATTAGAGGGAACAATGCTTGTGTGCAAAGGACAAGAGACTATGTCGACATCTAAATTATGGGTTAAATTAGGGTTAGTTAATTGAACCATTGAGAAAATTGATCACATTGTCTTCAATTCAAGTTCAAAACCACATGACTTATCCATGTATGTAGTTGTTGCATTTAAAAAATACTTTGACCACTCGTGGGATATTAACAATTTGACACATTTGTCAATTCCTCTTGTTATAGAGAGTAATCATCGACATATACCACACAAAATAATATGAATACTAACCATACAAAAAATACCATGGATGACTCTTAATAAAATAAAAATTGAAATAAATAACATTGATCATTAAGGCTTGACCTTCATTTTAATATCAATAATATGCTCATTATAAACATCATACAAACATATACACACATATAACATTTTCATAAAGACTAGTATAGATATATGGATACCCTTCAATCCATGGCACTTAGCCAAAGACTAGACTAGTAAATTTTATAGAATGGATACCCCTCAATCCATAGCACTTAGCCAAAGACTTTGGTCAATAAAAAATATATCAAACAAGATATGGCCATGTATTAGAATGCATTATTGATTATTATCAAAGGCAACACTATTTTGCATCCGTTGTCTCCGGTTCCTTCTTTGATATCGGAGCACTATTGTGGTTGGAAATAATAAGTGTTAAGGATCCTAATGTGAATGCAGATGAACATCAAATCCATAACTAAATATAATATAATACGCATTGGTAAATAAAAATTATATCCATATCTTGATTGATAAAGTTTGAAGGTCAAGATAAAAGTAGGCTTCATGTCTTAGTGGTGTAGGCTCAATCATGCAGAAGTAAGTGGTGGATTTGCATGTAAGGTGGCCAAGTGAGGAGAACAAGGTTGTATGGTATACTAGAGGATGATTTAAAGAGAACATATCCCTTGGTTGCATGTATGTTGTCCAAGTAATGCATGGAAGGTCTATGGATTGAGTTGATTTAATAAACACATATAACTTCTTATTTAAGCCTTCAATATGATGATCTAGAAGATGTGATAGATCATGTAGGCAAAGGCAATTAAGTAAAATATAGGGGTTCACAAGACATAGGTGTAATTAGGTTTGATGGTGGAACTATAGTGATAAAAGAGGATTACATATTCTGAGGCACTGAAAATGGTTATTTGAAGAAAGGGTAATTTTAGTGACAAATATTTGCCATTTGGATAAATGCAACTTTTTATCCTTTTTAAAAGTGGATAATTAGGGCAACGTATGCATTGGCCCAAATTGTATTCCATTTCTTGAATTATCATTTATAATAATGATATAAAATATGTTCCAACCTAATTTCATGCATGTTTTAGCAATAAATGAGAATAGAATTCAACATGCTTGTGTAAAATGTTGGGATTTTTAGACTAGAACAATGATCAAGAAGTGAGTGTGTAGGTCTATGTTAAATCTAGATGTCTAATTCTGAAAGGATGGATTTTACGGTTCATCTTCAACTTCAACTACCAAAAAATCCTTGGGTGGATTTGGTAAAATATCAAATCTATACCGATTATAACCAATGAATGTGTTAAGAGTTGTCAAAATTATACTTTTTTCTATTTTAAATTATGATTTTTTTAAGCAGTTGCATTGTTAGATGTCATGCAATGTTGTGCGCTCACAATGTATAAATTTGACACCAAATGTGCAATATTGTCTTCTTTTCTCTCCTTGACCCAACCCTTAAAAATAATAGCAAGACAAGTGTGTGCGAAGTTAGTTGACTTGGCATACCCCTCCAAGAGTTGTAGTTGTTAGATATGTGATAACAAAGTTAAATTTTGGATTATTTTGTGGTGTGGTTTATATCCCACACCTCAATGGAGGGATGGGGTCGGGAGGGGTTGGGGAGTGGGGAGTAACATCCCTCACCCCTCTTCCCACTATTTTTAGGAAGATGAATTTTGCTGAATTCTATTTTTAGGAAGGAAAGTTCTAATGGTTTTTTTACACTCTATTTTTAGGAGGAATCCTAACAGTGCTTTGCCAATTAAGCATATTTATATTTGTAAAGTTCACATATAATCTCCATAATGATTTTACATGTAATTTGTTCATCTTATAATTAATTAAGCTTGATATCTTGTACCATAAATGTTTCCTTAGCTTATTAAAGTTTTACTGTGTTTTATCTCATACATGTTGAGTATTTTCTCTATTTGATTATCTCTATTATTGTAATCTATTATATTTATGTTATTATAGTGTGTGTGTGATTTCCTAAAAGCAGTTATATATCCCACATACTCAAAATCATAATAAATATATTTCTCTCATACATGTCAGTGAAATTTGAAGTGAAAAATGTATCTCTTCTCATTAATAAAGTAGAATGCAAACTACATAAACATTTACCTTATTTTTCTTATATTATCTAACCTTAATTATTTTAGCATCCCTTCTTATTTAGTGGCTCAAGAAATTTTCCATGTTATCCATGTTCTATTGTGAAAAATCTCCTTTGACTTTAACTTGCACCCACATTCTTTGGAATATTCAAATAATACCATTTGGCTTCCGTGGATGCTCTTCTTTAATATGAAAGTTTTGGTTAGTTTAAGTTCTTTACTTTTAAATAATAATTAAAAGAAATAGCTAAATAATGTGTTTGTAGTTTTTTATTTTAATTAGGTTTCAGTTTTAAATATATATAATATATAAAATAATTTTTTATTTAAATAAGTGAAATGAGTGTATTAATTAAATAAAAATATATTTTTAAAATATTAATAATATTATTTAAATTTAAAATAAAACTTTTATCTTTAAAATGATGAAAATAAAAAATAATAAACCTTCATTTGAAAATTGCTTAGAAAATTAAATGTATAAAATTTGGATCAAATCCTTCCGCTAAACCTCTTTACATAATGTTGTGAGATAGGTATTCACATAATGTTCATATTTTTCAGTGATTAGAGGGATGCTTGCAAAATTGTTGTAGTCTAATTTTAACACCCATTCATACTTCAATTTTTTTAAGGTTGCTTCAAAAAATCTATTTTGGATATATTCTCCAATCATCTTTTCAATTTGTATAATTGTTTTTGGATCCAAAATTATTTATATAATTTTATTTATAAGCATTTATTACATTCTATATATATTGTGAAAATACTATTGCTCTTATCTTTTAAACTATTCTTTTTCATATCTTCCAATCATTGTAAAATATATTTTTTCTATTTTTTTTATTTGTAAGATTTTAAAAAATTATTTATTTGAGGGTAGGACAAATTAGTGCATGACATGATGTGGGAATGAGAGTGGATAGAGTTTTTTTTGGTAAATGTAAGTTTACAATGATTACATGTAGTTGTGCGTAGTACATCCTCCCTTAAGTGACCATTTATACATAATATTCTGATATTGAGATTGATAATCATGTGGATGACATTTCTAATACAAATATGTAGGATCATTAATCGCATTGGTAAAACAAATCCCTTAAAAATAAAATGTAGCTATATACATACATATAATTTTTTTTCTTTTTTTAATTGAAAAAGTGACACAAATTAGACGTATAAGTAGCCCAAAATCAAGTTAAACTCAAGTTTGAGAAATCCAAAGAATTTGTATTTGAAAAGTTATACAAAAGTGACCTTTAATTTTTTTTCATTTTTACTTTTGTGACAACTTTCCCAACACAAATTTCTAAAATTTCCATGTGAAACACATTAAAAAATAACAAATATCTATCCTAAATTGGTGGCATAAATAGACATAAATACATTAGTGTAACCAATGATTGAAAAGTTAAAAAATTCAAGACAAAAGAGTAAGTGCACTATTACTTCAAATGACCCAAAAGATAAGTTTTAAAATATTGAGGGCATTGTGTATATGCTTCCTGAACAATTTAGCAGATAATTACAAATACATGAAATAAACTATGAAAATCAGTAATATATTAACTCAAATAAATAAAACTAAATTACAATAGTTAAATCTCAGAATCGCTGGACTCTTCGAGGGGGAAACCTACTTTGAGAAAGCTCAATTCAATATAATTTGTAGATGCCTTCATTGGGCCTTAACACTTACTTAAATATTAATTCTATTCTAACAACTATTTCTTCCCATGCATGTGGGATAATACAAATGTGCTCTAGGGATGACTTACAAAGCATATGCATCCATAGCAACTAATACACTAATAATGTAAAGAGAAAGGTAGGACATGAGTTCCTAACATCCCCTCTCTCTTGGAAAAAACTTTGTATTCAAAGCTTCAAATGTGGGAAGCATTGCTAAATTTGGACTAATGGTTCCCATGTGGAATCTTTGAGTTAAATGCCATGCCATTAAATTAAGACTTCTGTGATGGAGTGGGAGAAAAGTTGACAGGTGCGCCAAGCCAAGACTACTTACAGTTCAAGAAAGAGGGAACCTTCATTATCGAGTTTTGGTTAAACTATTTGCACTCTAATATTGGTTCCACGAACATTCTTCAAATAGGAGACATGAAAGACTGGGTGAATGCGAGAGTAAGGTGGAAGATCCAACTTGTAAGTGACAAATTCAATCTGTTGGAGAACCTTATATGGCCCATAAAACTTAGGTGAAATCTTATGACACCCTTTTCATTTTAGAGAAGAGTGTTTGTATGGCTGTAGATGAATAAAAACCATATCATCAAGTTGAAAGGTGCATATGGAGCAGTGTTGATCAGTGTCTTGCTTCATACGATTATGTGCCATACAGAAATTGTCTTGTAGGGTGTAGAGAAGTTGATCTCAATGACAAAGAGTAGTGTCAACTACCTAAACTAGTGAAATGTAGGGTGTATATAGGAGGAGTGGTGGAGGCACTTGACCATAAACTGCTTCATTTGGAGTCATCTTAGTAGAAGTGTGATATGAGGTATTGTACCACCATTATGAAAGAGGTAACTATTTGACCCACTGATGTTGCTACTCTATGATAAAATAACAAATATAAATTTTTAGACATTTATTGATGATTTCAGTCTAGCCATTGGTCCACGGATGATATCCTGAACTCATTTTCAATTGTGTACCAAGATGCTTAAAGAGTTCTTGTCAAAAATGGCTTGTGAAGGTAGAATCATGATCTGAGACAATAGAGGTAGGAACACCATAGAATCAAAATATGTGATCAAAAAATATATGAGGAATAGTGGAAGCAGTGTATAGATGGGCTAAAGTTAAAAAATGAGCATTTTTGGAAAAGGGATCCACTACGACAAGAATCATTGATTTGTCCCCAGATTTGGGGAGGTATTCAATAAAAACCATGAAAATGTCGATCCAAATATGTGTGAGAATTGGAAGTGGTTGAAGTAGACCAGGTGGGGCAACTATTTCACCTTTAGTGCATTGAAAATATCACATTTAGAAATAAATGTTTTGATACCCTGATTGAGGTTGGGTCAAAAGAAATTGTAGCGAACCCATTCATATGTTTTCATAAACCATGAATGACCCATGAAGGGGAAAGCATGCATCTCCTATAAAACTAAGTGCTTGAACTTTGATCTTATTGGTAACAAAAGGTAACCTTTCTATCATAGTTTGTGGCCATCCCAAGTATAATGAACTTTAGCATATCAATCAGAAAATAGTTGAAGAATGAGTTGTTGGGTTGGACTATCATTATGCCACTCATTTTGAAGATCACAGAGCTAGGTGGAAATGGGAAGTGAGACTGCAAAAAGGTGCATTATGTCTTTGAATTGGTGAGAGAGAGCATCAACCACCAAATTTTACTTATCCTTTTTGTAGGTAATTTCATAATCATATCCCATGAGTTTATAGATCCATTTCTATTGATCTGGGTGAGATACCCGATGTTATAAAAAATATTTGAGCATTTGATGATCGGTTTTGATGTAGAGGTGCCGGCTAGTCAAATATGGGCATCATTTGTGAACTACATGGAAGATAGGCGTCATCTCTTTTTCATATGTGAAACACACCAAATTATGTCAAATGAGGGCCTTGTCGGTGAAGGTAATGGGATGGCCTTCCTACATAAGTATGGAACTAAGACCCATTCCACATGCATCACACTCAAGCACAAATAACTTGGAGAAATCAAGCATGGCCAAGACTAATGTTATGTACATGGCATGTTTAAGGTTGGAAAATGCTTGGGTAGATGCAGGTGTTCATAAAAATGTACCTTGCTTAAGCATAGTTGTCAATGGAGCTAAAATTATACCATAATCCTTGAAAAAAAATTGGTACTACCCTATTCGACCAAGAAATCAATGTAAGCTTTTGAGGGTCTTTAGTTGTAGCCAATTTGTCATAGCTATAATTTTGGTTGTGTTGACATGAACACCATCAAATGTGATAATATGTCTGACATACACAACCTCTATTTTCCCAAAAGAACACTTTGAATGTTTGACACATAGGTGGTTAGTAGCAAAAACTCTCGAGGTGGTGTCAAGGTGGTGTAGGTGATCCTCCCATGTAGGACTATAGATGAGAATGTCATCAAGGAAGACCAAGATAAACTTTTGCAAGAAGGGGATAAATACTTGGTTCATCAAAATTTGGAAGATGGAGGGAGAACTAGTAAGCCCAAATGGCATGACAAGGAACTCATAGTGGTCATCATGTGTGTGGAAGGTTGTCTTAGGAATGTCTGCATCATGAAGATGAATTTGGTTATACCCAAAGCGCAAGTCTAATTTGGAAAAATCTATGCACTGTGGAGTTCATCAAGGAGCTCATTGATGATGGGAATGGAAAACTTATCCTTGATGGCTAGTTTGTTCAAATGCTGATAATAAATGTAGAGATGTTAGGAGCCATCATTCTTATGAACAAGCAAGACTACTGAAGAATACAAACTAATGTTGGACCAAATGATCCTAGCCTACAAGAGATCATGGATGATTTTTTCAATCTCAGTCTTTTAATGAAATGGGTATTGGTAGGGTTGAATGTTGTGAGGTACACTTCTAGGAATTAGTGAGATGCAATGGTCTTGAGGCTAGTGAGGCAACAATCTTGTGGGTTCCTAAAAAATTGTGGCATGTTTGACCAAAAGGTTATGCAAGTTGGAAGGTGGGTGAGAGTCCAATGGTGAAATACTGTGAAGAGAAAAGAGTTGGGCATTTACATTGTGGGATCCCTGTTTGAGAAGTTTCTCCATGTAGTGAGAGCTGACAATGTTGGTGGAGCCAGGAAGAAGACCTTGTAGGGTATATTTCTATCTATTCTTAGAGAATTGCATCCGTAGCTCTAAAAAATCCTAGAGGATGGGTCCAAGGGTTCGTAACCATTGGGCACCGAGAACAACATCACTTCCACCTAAAGATAAATTAAACATGTCAAAATATTTGGCCACTGAAATACAAACATTACGAAACTTGCCCTTGTAAGCTAATGTACCTCCATTAGTAATCATGACCTCAAAACTGGAACAAAGATGGATACAAAAATTTGCTTGCTTAGCTACTTGAGGGTTGATGAAGTTGTGAGTGATGCTAGATTCAATAAGGATGGTGAGGAGTTAATTCTTAAAATAACCTTGGATACACATTGTTTAGGGGGAAGTGACTCCCACAAAAGCATGCATGGAGATTTCAAGAGGGGAATTTGAGTGTGTAGAATCATCAGCATACTGTGTGATCTCCTTGGTGGTATCCTTATAATCTTTGATATATGGTGGAGAATTGACATCTAGTAGGTATAATTTTTTCTCGATGCATTTGTGCCCTAGAACCCACTTATCGTCACAATTGTAATAAAGCCCTTTTTCACATTATGCACACATTTCAGCACTTATGAGCCATTTGATGGGGTTATCTTAGTGTTGGACTATTGGAAAGAGGACTTGGATAGTGTCAAATTAGAAGTGTAACATTGGGAGGTGATTTTATCTTCAACAAGCTTTATGAGACTCAAGGCTACCATCATAGTGTGAGGTTGGAACATTTTGACCTCGAAGCGGATGGGCTCTTTGAGACCACTATTAAAACAACTCTTGAATAAGTCATCTGATAACCCTTCGATGTGATTAGCTAGTTTCTTAAATTCAATTTGATAATCACAAATGGTCCTTGTCTGACAAAGTTTGGTGAGACCTCTCGTAAAATCCTCGAATGTTGAGGAACCAAACCTTCCTAAAAGTAGGGATGCAAAAGTTATCCAATCATGTTCATCATTTGATTTAATATACCAACGATACCATTGGAGTGCTTCTTATTCCAAGTGGAAGGAAGCAAATGGGACTTTATTAACGAGATAAGTATTGTGAAGGTTGAACTATTTCAAGGCACGATAAAGACAACCTATAGGATCAATACCATTGAATGTCAAAAAGTTCAATTTGGGCACATGTGGTGTGTGGGTGGAATAAAAAGTAATTTTAGAAGAAGACTCCTATAATTTGTTGAGCAAAAGACTATTATGTTGATTTAGTCCATGCATCATATTGATTAAGTTAGTGACCTGGGCCTTCAAGGTTGTGATTTCTTCCTCCATGATCTTGGTGCTTGCATGAGTGGCAACCATAACATGTTAAGTCTTTTTTTCAATGGATAGGAAAACTAGATTTAAGACATGGTCAGTAAGGAATTTTTTATTATTATGACAGAATCGGAAGGCGTAAAGGTATTTTTTCTATTTTTTGCATAGTCTGAGTATGATTGATGACAACAATGGCAATTTTTGGAAGTAGAATGGAAAAACTAATTTTTTTTATCTAAGATGTAGAAAATGGGGATGAACATTGTGAAATTGTTTTGAGGGAAACAAACAAAAACTAAAGAAGATATGGCAAAAACCAAAAAAATGAAAAATTTAGATTTATGAGAATTAGAAGTGGAATCAAGACATGGGACCTCAAGGAAGAAAATGTGCAGAATGGAATTTCAGGTGTCCCGATAAATTTTGAGAAACAATGGGGTTACAAATGTAGAGATATGATAAAAATGATTTTTTACTAGTTTCTGTCAAATTTTTGGCGAAAGTCCTCTAATAGTATTTTGATAATTTGTTGATAGTTTTCTACAACTAATAGAATGGAGATGGGCCCCAAGTTTAAATAGTTGCCTAAAGGTGTTTAGAATTCTCTTTAGCTACCAATGTTGTCTAAATGGGTACTGCTCTCTAGAAAATTTTTGGTCATAGATTTACCCCTAAATGAAAGCTTTTAGTTTTCCTCATGGGTGCGGACTAATCAATCAGGACAGGGCCATCGCCCTTTTTATTGGTAGGTTCTCTCAATGGATCAGCTACTTCGAGGTTCTTGTTGTACTCCTCAAAATGAGTTCTAGGGATTTTGCCCAAGCAGTTCTCAAAATTATCTAGATAGGTTTTTACTTTGATTTGAAATAGAAAAAAATCACAATACAATCGAGTAAAAAAACTGTTAATAATCGTACTAATGACGATATGTTGTCAAAATGACCTTGCAGATCTGGATTGTGGCACAAAGGGTTGGAAAAGGATCTATTACCACTTTTTGGTTACCAAGGCCTTGTTATGACAAGGTGAGATGGGTAGCAAAAAAAAATTCAACCCTGAAAAGTGCTCTCATATCAAATGTAAAGATTTAGCAAATAATTGCAAATAAACAAAGTAAACTATGAAAGTCAACAATATATTGACTCAAATAAACATAACTAAATTATAATGGTTGAATAGTAGAATCGCTAACCTCTTCGAAGAAGCAACCTCTTTTGAGCAAGCTCAATTCAATATAATTCGTGGATGTCTTCATTAGGCCTTAAAACTTACTTAATTACTAATTCTATTCTAAAAACTATTTCTTCCCTTGCATGTGAGATAATACAAATATGTTCTACAGATGATTTACAAAACATGTGTCCACAACGACTACTACACTAATAATGCAAAGAGAAAGATAAAACACGGGGTCCTAACAAACACTCTGAAAAACACAAAAATGTCAACATGCTCCAAACAATATATCCAATAAATTGAATAAAGAAAAAAAACATGCCAATTACATCTAATCTAAAGTAATTTTTGACAAATAAAACACACTAAAACCCTACTATTTAACTAGTAACAAATGGCAGGTGGCCATATTTAAGTGTCTGCATAACGTAGATAGCGAGTGTTATGGGCTTTGAAATCCATGGGAGGATTGAGTGACGGGATGAAACCGATGTATGTAATGGGAAAGCGGCCGCCTCACTTTTAATAAGAGTAAAATTTATACAAGAGACACGCCCTGGTTGACCTTGAGAACAGGCCCACTATTTAATATATATTTTCTACCAAAATTCAACAGAGCCGAACACATCGGTGGGAGTAAAATGGATCATACATCTGTCGGCTAGTTGCAACGGATTTGCATAGACATGGAAGGAAAGAGTCATGAGTTGAAAGCAAGAGTTGCAATACGACAGCTACGCCTTGCTGACTGTAATCCCATACAATTGAGCGGACGAGTGCATCCGAGTAGGGTATTTCCATTGTGAGATCTGAATACTTATGTGAGCAGCGACGATTCAACATACGAATCGGGGAACATTATAATTACATACGGTGTAGTGATAACAGTTGGGATTTTGGCTCTTATAATAGTGGTGTTTTTTTATTCTAATCGAGCGCTGGCAAACGATAACAACACCGACGTCAACGTCGCCACCGAGGCGAGTAGAGGAGGGATTGATGTGGGCACGTTGAATTCATATCCGAAGATGATTTATGGGCAGAAAACAAGTGTAAGTGTAAGCTGTCCTCCTCATTTGAAATGGCAGAGTTGTTGTTCGATTTGCATTAGCGATTACAATGAGTCGGATGTGCTGCGATTGATACCCAATTGCGGTCACATGTTCCACATCCACTGCATAGATGCCTGGCTCACCCTGCACGTACCATCTGCAGAAATTCTCCCCTCCCTTCACCCATGTCTACGCCTCTCCCCGCCCATTCTCAATTTTAATAGTAATCATATCTAGCAGTTGCCCCGAGGGTGCAAGGGAAGCCGGTGGGTGGTGTTTTTTTTATAATTTATTATAGTATAAGTATTATGAAATATTATATTAAATCTTTGATTAAGTAAAAGGTATTGAATTTATTTTTAAAAATAATAATTGGTTAAATAATTTAATTTTTTTTGCTGGTATATGGAAGGAAAGGGGAGAGTATCTATTCAATGTATTATACTTGTATCTCCAAATTTTTATGTCATTTTCATTACTCAAAAACATGAAATAAAAGATTACAAATTAATATTAAACTTAGGTTACAATATTCCATCAAAAAATGTAAGTGTTATTTAACCCTCTTTACTAAAAAAAATATTTTCATTTACATATGATACAAAAGGTCATAGAGATTCAATAATTATATACAAATTAATATTACAATACAATAATATTTAATAATTAAACACATCTAATGTTTTACAATAATTGTGTTCTACATATAGGGTCGTCAAGCATTTCTAGTAATTGGTATTATTTTTAGCAAGAAAATATGTTTAAAACAAAGAATTTACCGAACTAGTCACAAAAAAAATTGTAAATTAAAAGCATAAGTAGATAGACATCATATTAAATGCAAAGTAAAAGTTATCCCCCGTACAATTAGATACAACATAGATACATAGATTTTATTGAACATAATATCATAAAATCTAATAAGGCATGCATTAAGATCTAGGCTCTAATATATTTTTGAAGCATGCAACAATGTATCCAATATTTTCTTGCACTCAATTCTACATTTAATGATGATTTCAAAAGGCCAATAATTATTAGCAATAGTAATGCATCCATGCTCTTCTAGAGATGAAGTTCAAACACATTCAAGTATATTTATGGAAGCACAGAGACAAGTATTTATGATGAGCAAAAAGGCCAATCTCAATTTAATTTAATATATTGAAATTTACTGTTGCAATTTGGAAAGCCTCAAACATGTACAAGAACTCTCAATTGGGCCAGTCATTACCACCCATGAAGACTTAATTAGCCTTTGCAATAGAAAAATAATCCTTTGCAAATTGGCCTCTCTTGATTTGCAGAGGATAATTATTCTTTGAGCATATGTGTAATTGGGTAAATCCCCTTAAACAAATTTAGTTTGCTTGTTTTTCTTTGGCCTTTTTTTGGAGAAATTTTCAAGAAAACATTCAAAATATCTATCTGATTGTTTCTTTGCAAAAAAAATTTAAATTCTATAAGAAACACATATAGGAAGAAATCAAAAAGCCCCCCTCTATGTAACCATTAGGTAAGGAGTTTAGAGTTTAAAAATCAGCTAGACTGGTGTATCTCAAATTAGAAACCACTTTGGTTGTTATAGCTTCCTTTATGGTTATAATTTTTTTCATTTATAGGACTTGTACAAACATGAAGAGGATTTTTAAAATATGATTGTCCTAAGAATATGATTTGGTGGACCTTAAATCTAGAATGGACTCCCTCTCTCACAAGTCGAGGAAATTATTTTCCATTATCATAAAATTATGTTTTATGCACTGTTTAGACTATAAAAATAAGAACACCATCAGAATGTCAAAAATAATTGCCAATAATCATATCAAACAATATCCATGGAAAAAATATTGTGAAGCTTTAAAATAATTAAACTTGTACTTTGTTTGCATTATAAAAATTGATCTTCTTCTTCCTTGTGTTCAGGGAAAAATTTCCTCTATTGAATGTTTACTAATCATTTACATCATCAGATTCCCACACATTTTAAAACAATCTGGTACTATATTTTGTTTGTATTAATTCACTCTCCAAATTGATTAGACATGAGTTAATTTTCTTGTAAATATAAATCCACATCAAACAACAGATTTTTTTGGTTCTTTAATCGACTCTCTTAAACAAAGGTACATAAAACATGTTATTATAAAATTTGATGACAAATAAGTTTAGGAATTTCATGATTTTAGAATTTCATGTTTTAATGTAAAAAGGAGCTTTTGGATAAACTGTGGAGAAAAAAATTGATCAAAATTGTCTGCATAGTTTATTAAAAAACTCCTTTTTATGTGTAAATATAAATATAAATTTAAAAAAAAAAGTTAATTAAATTTAATTATGATAAAAAGAATTAGGCAATTTATTTAAAAGTTCCTGTTTAATGTATAAATATAAATTTCAATTTAAAAAAAAATATTGATTAGATCTAATAATTGTTAATTGACAATATAATACACCAAAACACTAGATCTAAGTGAAAATTGGATCTAATTATTACGAATTACTAGATTCTTAAGGTTCAACGAATTTGATTTAGGTGAGACTATTTCGTATTCCCAATATTATTTAGGTGAGACTACCTCATACTTCAAATAAAACCCCCTAATTATTTTTGCTTGGTTTTAACTTGAAATCCCTTTCAAAAACACAAATATCTAGTGTAACACATAGTGTGCCATTTAGGAGTTTAATCAAGAAGCAATTGTCTTGTAACTATAGATTTACACCAAACTGTTTAATATAAAAATATATTTATGCTATATATTAGATTAATATACTATGTTATACTATAAAATAATATTAATATTAAAATATAACATAAAATAATATTAATATTATAATATATTATTATTATTATTATACTATATACAATAATATTATTATTACAATTTAAAAATATAATAATATAATATAATATAATAGATAGGACCCTATTCATTTTATGTGGAAATTAGAAAAATCAAAACCTCATGTGACCTAGCTCAAGCATAATCCCATCTGTAGCATAGCCAGTGGAGACAACCATATGGCTCTAAAATATTTGATGTTTTAAGATTAACTTACCTTTCTCACATTTTGTCTACAATACATTGCCATGTGCTTCACATTGTACGTAGCCAAAAATCCACTCAAATTCCAATTTCTCTAATATTATAAATGTATTTAACAAAATAAAAATGTGGCAATCTACATGCCAAAAATTCAAACCATAACATGGTGGGCAACATGTATGCAAAATGCAGAATAGTGAAGGATGCTTGTAAGGTCAATCAGTTTACATTTTTTAGTGTTATTAGGTGAAAATGGATTGGGTGTTTGGAAAGTTTTACTGCTACAGTAAAGGTGCCTTGAAGATCAAAAACAATATCAATGATGTATCTGGGTAGAGCCTTAAAATTTTTAGTTGAAAATTTTATTGAGAAAGAGGCCAGCAATTCCATTTTTGGTTGCCTAAGTGTAAGGAGGTGTGTGTTACTATTGTATAATGTTTGGAATTAGAAACTATTCTACCATATCATTTTCTTATAGTGTGAGGAAAGGAAGTGTGAAAAATTACCCTTTGTCAAGATAGAAGCAACATCTCTAGTCAGGAGGCAACAACTTCCCAATGAAGTGGAGCTACGAAGCTAGCCAAGAAATTCTTCTGATCTTAGATATAAGTTATCATCATTTATCATTTTGGGTTGCTTCTTACTGTTATTTCATAGGGTAAAAATCTTAACATTATATAATGTTTTCAATGTATTTGACATTAAAATTCGCATTTGGTATCAAGGCACACCAGGCTTTGCATACTACGTTAGGGCATTCACATTGATTTTTCATGTGGTAATTCACAAAGCCCCTTATTTTTGCCATCAATAGGTTTTGCTTTTAATAAATTGACACTTCAATGCTACTAACAAAGACACAAAGAGAGACCAAACTAGGAATGTGTTGAGTGTGTAGTAAGATATAGAGCTCATAGCCCTAACTTCTTCCTACCATTGAATTGAATAAACATGGTACAATACAATCAACTAACAGTGATAAAATTGAGACTACATGGGTAGACATCTCACTGTTTCGTTGTAGGATCCACACTAATTAAGTATTACACATGATTGAGACCCTAAAATTGACATCCTTCCTAATTTTGTTGACGGTTGAAACTTAAATTATTTAGGTATGGTTCTTTGTTTTGACATTGTCATCCTAGTTCTTATGAATTTACCTCCTTGATTTTTTTATCTCAAAGAAGGATGCCTTCAATTATAGGGATGTCTTATTCAGTTTTGTCTCACATTTTGAACTTTTAACAATATCACAGAGGGAAAGAGGAAAACATGCCTAACTAGGAATAAATAATTGCCCCTGATAACACCATTAGTCCAAGGGTGATTACTCTTGTTATGCATATCTATGGTGTACAAAATTATAATTTAATTTTTATTTATGCCAGATAAACAATAAAAACCAAATGGAAAATAGAATTAAACACATGAACATGAAGCAAACTACCAACTTAGGCACAAAAGGGTGGTGCAAAAGTAGGAATAGCTATTGCGATGGGTGATAGACAACTATGAGGGTGGTTTCCAACCTTGTCTATCCCCTACTGTGCCATCTAAATATGTAAACCAGTCTTCAAAACAACCACAACAAATCACTCCATGCCCAAACCAATAATTTACAAAACCATCATCCAATTCATTATATCAACATTCTAGTGGGGTTAAATAGCAATTTTTTTCTCATGTGAGATGAATCTCGAGGCATCACCCCACTATATAAGCCTCCAACTAATAAGGGTACATAATGCCAAGTCTCTATGGGAGGAGTGACTAATAGTGGTTTGTTGTTTTGTTTTGAAATAATATGGGTATAAGGTTTGTGTGTTTTTGTTAAACACTTTTCACTTGTAAATGATATATATGATGGTTAGACCCTGAGAAAATAAAAATACTATTAAGCTTTGGAAAGAATATGCTCCTTTTTAAAGCTTTGTGATTAAATAAATATCAAAATATTTATTTTTTCTAAATTAAATGTAGATAAGGATTTTAGTTACTTCCCTATTTTGTAAATAACTATGAAAGGAAATAATAATTTTAAACCAATGCAAATAATTATGCATATTTTGTATAGCACAAATATGTGCACTTTACTGGTCTAATTTCCATTGTTTGTTATCAATTGAACATTTATGAGTCCAATAAATTCCATGAATTTACACTATCTTTAGTTAAAGTGAAAAAAATCAGTCTCAGAAATAAATAATTATGACTAGAATTTTGAAATTCACTATGTAAATAAAATATTTGGGTGCACTTTTATATTTGTGCAGTCAAAGGCTAAATTTGATGGTGTAATAAATATACAATGATGAAACTAGTAGGTCTTTGGAAGTGAGATTAAAAGAACATAATGTTGATTTAAGACATGACATATTTAACAAATCAGCCCTAGCTAAGCACTCCCATAATACGAGCGATCATATTTGTCTTGATAATGTTAAAATTATTTCCAAAGTGGATCACTATACTAAAAGGAAAATTTGTAAAAGGATTGAAATTGAAATGACCCTAGATAATCTTAATAGAGATGAAGGCACAAAATTGAGTGACATTTGGAAACCTTTACTTCAACATCTTCTTCAGAATAAAAAGAATAATTTTGAATTATCCTAATCTTGGCCGACTCCTTTAGGTTGATGAATATTTTTTATTATTTATTCTCCCTTTGAGGTTTTCTGTGCAGAATTATTATCTTATCATCTCCTATTCTCCTGATTATGATCCATGAGTTTGGATCGAAAAGTTGAGAATTAATTGTTAAAAAAAGCAAATTTCATAAATTATTATATTTAAGTTATTCAAATACATGGAATAAAATGTTGATTTTTTGAAAGTGATAAATTTGAATGTTGCATTGTGTGTTGTTCAAAATCCATGTCATTTGTATTAATTCATTTTTATGAACAAAATAATTCTACATTAGTGATACACCAATATTTTTTATAACATTTGCAGAGCTTATTGAAAATCATGCTTAGAAATTAAAAGAATACAAAACAAACTTGCTCATTTGTCTCAGACCTTTATGAAATAAAATTGTAATTACATTCTGGACATGGGGTTTGGGCTTGACATTTTAGAACTATGTGGTCTTCTATTATTGAGCACAAAAAAGCTTATTTCCTACGGTGTATCTTTTATCAGGGCTTGTATATGGGTGACTGACTCAATCATTTGGGACTGTCCAACTCCATTTTCCCAACTTGTTGGCAACCAAAGACTATTAAGCACCTGTTTGGTTTTAATCTCATGTATAATCTACATGGTGTTGGATTCATTCTCTTTTTTAGCCCTTTCGACCTGAATTCTTCAAATGGAAGATGGCTCTCTTGGGGGACTCAGCTTTGTTTCCTAAAAAATATAGTAGATTTTGCCAGATCTTTCGAGCTGATATTTTATTTTAAATTTGGAAAGGTATAAATTATGCTTAATTTACTCATGAAGAGATTGAACATAGTTTTTTTGTTACTATCAAAATTATTGTTCTATCTAATGTTACTCTTCAGATTCAAATTCAAACAAATAAGGTCTATCTAGAATTCAACCACCTCCAACATTTTCTCAACCATTAGGGAAATTCCCCATGTGTAGTTATCAATGAACCACCTGAGCCCCCATAACATCCTACACCTCCCTAAGGATGAGATCGTGGGCCATGCTAATAGCATTCTAAAACTAAACACAAGAGTCATTATCCTCATCGATCACCACCTCACTAGTCTTTTCCCCATTGCAGTGTTATGAGTGGCTCTTCTAGAATTGAAGGTGATGGTAAGGGATGGGGATTTCCTCCCCAATCTCATAATGATGACATTAGGGGCTGGGGTCCTCCCCCCAAGCCAAATTTATGCAACTAGCTTTGGTTATCTCTCTTGAATTAAATCAAGATAAGACATTACATGTTTAATAAAACACTGATTGGGATCCTTTATCTATAGACAAGGATCCTCCTACCTTGGGAGGATGGGATGGTAAGCCTCAGGACCTGTTATTTCCACTACCTCCCCTAATGTCCATGCTTGTTATGGTTGCTTAATTATTCTCTTTATTGTTATTTGTTCCTTGCTCTCTCTGCTTTGTTGTCAAACTATTGATGTGATGTTTCTTTTTGTGGGTGTGGTCATTTTTTACCACTTTTTAGACTTTTCCTAAGGTTTCTTTGCCCTTGGTGTGATTATGCTCATGGGGTGTGACTTTTTCTCCCAATTTTTTTTGTATGATTAGTGTTGTACCATATCTTGTTTGATTAATATATAGATATGCTCTTCAATAAAAAAATCTTATGATTTCTCCCTTTGTAAGTACTCTTACTAGATGAAAGCATTTTGAAGACATCATAAACATTCCCTTTATTTTGTATACAAAGTTTTATCAACTCATGCTAGTTTGTTTAGGAAATATATCAATATTAGTTTGATAAAACCTTAAGGTAGGGTTTAAGGCCAGACTTAGACCCAAGAGCTAGAATAATAGAATAATTCAAACTTTCAGGTTTGTCAAGTGATATTTTAAATTGGTAAATACTCTTACCTATCCTAAAAAACTTTTCCAATCATTCTCTAACCATGAAAAATCCTAAAATGACAAGAAAAGATCTTTTCTTTAGACTATTACAATCATAAACTAAGTATATAAACCCAAGGGTAAGAATTTGCTAAAATCTTAGGGTTGTACAACTTTCAAAGGTTATTTTTACTTTGACAATGGCATATTAAATTTTATCTACAAAAGTTTATCTACCTCTATTTATTACTCTTAAAGCTTACTAATACAAAAAGTATGTAGAATTACACCATTCTATTAGAGTATGTCTCTAGAAAGGCCCTATCTTCAACTTGCAAGTCATAACTTCATCATAAGATTATCAAAAAAATATCAAATAACATTATCTTACTAATTCATGAATGTATATGAAGTCTCTTCAATCATAATAACACCTTCCTTTATTGATATATCTTCAAAATACATATACACACCCCCTATATACTACTCCCCATCTTCATACAATCCTTCCACTACTCCTTTTCTAATCATCTTCCTCACTTCATTGTGTTCATTATTAATAATTCAAGGATTATCATCTTGTTACAAGATGCATTTTTTTTTTTTTTTTTCTGGTACAACAAGAATCTCTTAATTGTCTTAGGACTTATCTAAACATGCTAAGTTTAACCTTCTCCTACGTTGGACATACTTCTAGATAGGTTTAAGATAGATTTACATTACGTCAAGAATCAAGATACTATAACATTAAGATCACCATATATCACATTAATGGACCCTTACATACATAATCATGATCATAGACAAGCTTGCATAATGAGGAAACACTCTCATTTGCCACTTAATAATATAAAAAAAAAGAATAAATATAAAATTTAATTAAAAAGAAAAATATATCAATAAAAATTTAATATAACTTATTAATGAACAAACACATAAATGTTTTATAAAAATATAATTTAACAACTACGTAAATTAAAATTAAATATTTATAAAATTTTCATTTATAAAAATATAAAAACTTTGATTAAACTATTATCCAAACTCATAAACACCAAATGTTACGTAATATATTTTTCAATCTCATAAGGCAGGCCACGGGGGCATAAATAAGAGTATTGTTTTGAAAACAGCAGCAGTAAGCCCAATAGATTTCAATACGAGACAAACGAAATAGTCATGCCATATGATGATTTTCAGTTTAAATTACATAAAATTCAATTGGTATCTTAGTTTTTTTTTTAGTTTTTGTTTGTGGAGGGTGTAAATTATATATTACTAGTGACTTTTTTAATATTTTGAAATAAAAGTCAAATATTTGACACAATATTATACTTTTGATTTTTGCTATTAAATGAAAAGTTATATATTGATATGTTCAGATTTTTTGTTGAAAGAAAATATCGATTCAAAACAAAATAATATAAAAATATAAATTATATAACAATATCGGATAAAAATAGTACCAAAATAACATTACAAATATTTTATGTATATAAAATTAAATTAGGCACATGTTGTAACATCTGAAGGGGGAGGTGGAGGATCATCCTTGGGTGGTAAAAAAGGCTGAGAAAGTTCTATTAAGGAAGGATCCAACAACACCCCGTGATCCATGGGGTCTGGGGGAGCCAAAAAGTTAATGTCCCATTCTTTAAAAGGTTGCATCATAGTACCAAAAGTACCAACTAGCACCCCTCACTGGAAGGCTCCAACATCAACTTTTTCATGTGATAGTGGTGATCTTCATCTTTCTAGGTCAGGGTGGGAGCCGGGCGAAGGGTAGATAAGTGATTGTGACTACGGGACCAATTTTGGAAACATCTATGAGTTGGAGGTGGCAGGGCCTATGGTGGATAGTCAAGGGGGATGCGACTCATGGCACATGGGGCACCCCACCCAATGATCAGGTAACTCATGATGATGTAGGCCGAAGATAGTACAACAAGATCATCATTAACATATAAATGACAAGAAGATTCCTCATTATTAAATAAAATAGATTTTCTAGATTTCCATAATTGAAATAAAATGACAGCTCTAAATAAATTTCATAAAAAAGTATAGGTTGACCAATTAACAAAACCCTCTAAGAGGGCCAAAGATTAAGAGAAAGGATCAAAGTGGTATGCATGAAAGAGATTGTGTATCCACTACCACGTAGATTGGACTTTAGGACATGTCTAAACTGTGTGCCTCAAAGACTCTAATCCATATAGGCTGGACACTTAGCTAAGCAATTTCCATGAGGGAAAGACGCTCTTCGAATAGAAAGCCTTGATATACCAAGCACTAGAGGAAGTATGCTAGTTTGGGTTTAAGCTTGGCTTTCCAAATTATGTCTAGTTAGGCAAGCCACATTTTAGGCAAAGAGTTAAAGTTCAAGTGTCTATTGAGCTTGTTAAGCACTAAATAAAAGGTCTCATTCCTTGAAAAAAGAGGCCTATAGAATAAACCTTGAAGTGGGTATCACAATTCCATCTCTAATCCTTCCACCAAGAGCGTGGAGGTTGAAAACCCAATTTGTGAAGCATAACATCTGAGATTAACTCGTGAATTTAAAGAATAGTTGGTAAGTAAGAGTTACTTAGATTGAATTTTTATTTTAACATAGGTTAGGGAGCCTAGTCATGAGTAGAGACTAAATACTTTATAGTATGAATCTTTATTTTAAAAGACCTCAAGGCTTTTATGCCAAGCAATTCTAAAAAATAAAGACTAGTATCGGTCATGATAGGAGACCACCAAAGATTATGATCATTGAAAGAAAGGCCACCATGAAAGTTATCACCATCCCATTTTAGATACAACATAACAACCTTGTAGTCTTTCCAAATTCTTTTATCAACAAAAGAACCTTGAATTTTGACTAGAGCAAGCATAATGATGAGAGTATGGAAGTCAATGTTCTTATTGTTAGATTCACCATAAAGAGATCTAGATGATATGCAATGACATAGAATAATTTTTCAAGATTCATTACCTTCAATGGCTCTTCCCACCCATTTGGCACATAAATCAATGTTATTGCAATAGATGTCAATAATTCCCATACCTCCTTTATCACGAAGAAAACAATGGATGTCCTAAGAAACTCTGTGAAAACCTCGCATTTACTTGGCATTAGAGCAAAGAAAATATCTGTGAAATTTAGCCAATTTCTCATAGGATAATTTAGAAGGCACCCAGTAGGAGGAATAATAGACATGAGTTACAATAAAAAAATTTGGGGCACACCTAAAACTTTCTCGAGAGATACAAAGTGCGTTTTGGTGAACTAGCACTCCACCTTTTTCTCCACTATATTTATGAAAATTTTCATAGGGAAAATCTCAAAGGTAAAAACGATCCCAAGAAAATTGAATTATTCCCCTATGTGAATCTACTTTCATCTATATTGGAACAACCAATTTGGCATGGGCATCATACTTTGTCTTGAACATTGGGTCTTATTCCAATACAAGCTAGACCCCAAAGCTAATCAACAAAATGTCAAGATAATACAAAGCTTCCTTGAATGAATTTACATGCTCTTCTAGAGTGAGGAAGGTGTCACCTAAAAAGTGACCATTGATGAGTTACAAAGATCAATCGGGGAGAACAATACCCCATATGAGACACTGCTTGGCTCAATGAGCTAAAAAATACCCCTATGTATTTAATAAATAGGACATATAGGGCCACAACAAGAGGGCAACCTTGATTAATATAGAAATAAAGGTAAATTTAGGCATATTTGAGACCTTTGATAGTTAGGTTGAGGTATCCACAAATAGAGTCTGAACTGTTGAAATAAATAATGGTCTAAAGCTAAGGTCCGATAACATGACTAGAATGAAAGGCCATTCAATCATATCATAAGCCTTATCAAATTCAAGTTTGAGAAAGATGGTTTTTGGATGAGAGGCTCTTGCCAACTCCATACCCTCCCAAACAAAAATAAGATTTCCAAGAATCTATATGATTTTTGTTGGACCCCAAATTTTGGCTAAGTAGTTTGGTATTTTGGCACATAATCAACACAGTATAGAAGGAGCATAGTACAGAAAGACTATGGCATGGAACTAGACTAGCACAGAAGCATCATGTCATGGAACTAATGAGGCATGAAAGGACAAGATCATGGAAGAACCAATGTGAGAAGACCCATTCAAAGAGGAGAATTAACCACAATAAACCTGAGAGCATAGGACTTAAAACAACAATAAAAGACTTGGGTAGCGCATGAGAAGTGGGAGATGGTTAAAGAGCGATTCTAAAGGGTCACCCAGACCTTATCCGTTATAAGTTTTTCATCAGCCTATAAGGAGATAGACAAATGGTAGTAAGGATCTAGCATAGAACAAGTGTATAGGGGTGCGCAAGCCTAGGTCCTTAAGAGAAACTAGTAAATAAACCGCCATGACTCATTGTTCATGGAGAGTTCATTGGCCAATTACTCATGTCATTTATGTTGTAACTACTTGGTGATGGAAAACAAGTATAAATACCCCTATATGAAAACATTATAGGTGATGAATTTTGGATATCATTTGTTAAAGCTTAATATAAGAGTTCTAGATATTATAGTCATTTCTAATATTCAAGTTCCAATTTATTGATAATTATGTATCTGTGGTGGGTTTTGAGTTGAGTAATTATATTTGGAACTTGATATGATATCTTTTCAACCTTTACTTTTCTTGAGTAACAATCTATGAACTCCATGGCACTTATTTTCATAATTATGGTTATTGAGTTTAATAATACCATAATCAAAGTAGTCTATCTCTTTTTATATGTAGATTCTAACCAAATATAAGTTTTAACTAAAAGAATATGACTGATATGTTACTGCATAGCATAAACCACATAAGTTGGTCTCTAGTTGTGCACTTCAAGTGAGCGTGCAAGACCATAGTCTTGCATGAAGGAATAATGTGCTAGCTCATTGGGGCTACACTTTAGTGACAAAAAAATTATTAAGAATAAGAATGCAACATCTTGGTCCTATTAGTGGGACCTATAGCACTTGTTGCATAGTAATTGAATATGCTTGAACATATCACCCTTAAGAGTACTAAGCAATGAATTATTGGGGTTGAGGATAATTTTTTGGTTCCATATATTGAACCAGGGGTTTTCACATGTCAATGGGTAGAAAATAATCTCTACAATCCATTATATAAAATGTTATTTGTTAAAATCTTGTTTCATTTTCATACTTGGCTATCTACATATGCTCAAGGTCAATCATGAAACTTTGGAAGAAGATAGTCTTTGATGTTAGAATGAAAAAGAGTTTTAACATGACTCAGAAAACTATGGACACAAGTTGTTAACATCTGGTAGAGAGGAGTATTGAATAGCTAAATTTTGGATTATGTTGTAACTACCTATTCTTGTCCTGAAGAATCCAAGTTCCAGTTCCTAAGAGAACTTCATGGCTGACATATTAGTCATTTATCCTTAGAAATCAAGAAGTTATTTATTAACTATGGACTTGAACCTATGGAAATGGAGAGCTAAATCCCTCTTTTCATGAGCTTTACTTTTGGGATGGGAATAGAGAAAAGTTGGTAAAGGATTTTAGATTTGTAATGGTAGCCAGTCAACAGTCATTGTGGAAGTAGAAATATGATGAAGCTCAGTAGAGGATCATATGAGTAAGCAACACAAGAAGGGATCAAGATAACTTAGGAAGTGTTGTTAGGATCCACAGTGAAGTAGAAACACAAAAAGAGGGTCCCATCACTTTCAAACCACATCCCATGCCACTTTTATCATATGAAAAAACTATCTAGACAACAAAAAATGAAGAACCAAGTCTTAACCAAGCAAGTTCCCCAACCATATTGTGTGCTCATGCTTTTGAATTGGATGAATTACACATACATAATTGGGATACATATAGTGTGGAATTAGAAACTGATCTTATAAGGGATATTATAGTTGAGCCAATTGTAACTAATACAAACTTAACACTTTATTTCGCTCTTCAAGGGAATTTTATGGCATAATTTGGGATGCCTAGAGGACCTAGCATTTAGATTGGATAGAGTAAAATCCCAAATCTGATTAATCAACTAACTACCATGCCTCACGACATGGGAATTACTATTGGAAGTGCAAGAGGTATACTAGGAGGTGGCATAGGAGGAAGTGGTGGACTTCCCCCTCAAGGGACAAGGCTTAGGGGTTCTCAACAAACACCAGTACAAACACCACCACTACCAATGGTATATTATGAAATGATGTTTCACCTACCTAAATATCAAATCATGGAGAATGTTGTAGAACACATCCATAAGTTAAAACTTATTTGGAGGGCACAAGGCATCACATCTTTCAAATAAAAAGACACATAATTCATGACTAAAATATTGGAGTGAGCACATAAATGGCATATAAACTTTAACCCTCAACAAGTGGTGGTTGATTATGATCAACTCAAAATGGTATTCCTTTAGGAATTTGACATTTCTGAATTTGAGCAACAGAGCATTGTTACATTAAAGGATATAAAGTAGGAATTAACTAAAAATGTAAGGGACTATGATGCAAGGTTCAAAACACTTTTATCAAAGTTATCATTTGAAATCAATGTTTCTCGACATGCACAATGGTTTATGGAGGTTTATTACTATGTTTTTGATGAACACTATCCCAAAAGACTTTTAATATCCCATGCAAAGATTTGGAAGCTTCCCTTAGTGATGAATCTATTGGAAGTATTGAAACATTCATTAGTTACTTCTTGAAAGCATAAATACCATCATATCTTGAAAAATTAACTAAAAATAATGCATATGATACACATATTGGTCTTTGGTGCATTGATTGTGAGTCTGAAGGACATAACTATAGCAACTGCCTACCCAAAAACATACGTATTGTATTGAAGGAGTCATGTGAAATATGCCATGAAGATAATGATGTAATTTCTTTCCTCTTTTCTAATGAGCCACAAATTATAAAGTGTCTAAATATTGTAAAATATGCAATAATTACACCATGACATAAATGATTATAGATTGATTAGGGATATCCATGAAGCATGTGCATGTAGTACGCGCCAAGCCTCTATGTCTAATAATCAAGATAATGGTGGCATGGTTGAGGTAGAGGATGAGGATGAGGTGGTGATCATTTCCCACCAACAACATGTTATAAGTGTGTATCCCTGAACCACTATCAAAGGGATTAACTAGTTTATCCTACATGTGATTTTTGTAAAAAGGACCATCGACTGAAAGAATGTCCTGACCTATACATGGCCATCATTAAGGAGAGAAATGAAAAATGTGAAATTATTATTCACATTGAGAATCCACATTGGTGTGTATGTTCAAGAATCCCAATAGCTCAATAAGTGAATATCACTACATGTAACAGAGGAAAATCTCAATATAAATTTACTCTTATTGAGAAAGCATAGTGTGAAGAGATTTGAATGAGTAAGTATTCTGATGCCTAACATTATTCTAAGAATGTCTTCCAAGACACTATGATGCTGGTATAATAACTACAAGGATAAATTCAATTTATTAAAAACCAAAAAGCAACGTAACATGCTAATATGAAAAGAAAGCAGAGCCTCAAAATGTGGCATGATATGATTTCAAGAGCTTTGCAATCATATGTTGGATGAAGACATTGTCCCACAACTCATCATTTAGCTCAAGAATTAGGTATAATCACCAACAGAGGCTTAACCTTAAATGACTTGATAGGCTGAGGATCATCATTTAAATCATGCTTAGTAGTAAGATACCCCTATTCATCCTAGCCCTCCAGAGGACAAAGAAATACTAGTAAATTCTACAATCAATGCTTGGGTAATTCAAGACATCTAAGTTGACAATGGCACTAAAGTTAACATCCTCACTAAGGATGCCTAGCATAAAATGGCTAGTTCGACATAATAACCTTCACCGCACCTATTGTTAATGGATAATAAAAATCATGATTTATCATTTGGCATCCTTAAGGATGCAATAATGGATATCCTTGGAGTACCTTTCAAAGCTGACTTTGAAGTTCTTGAGTTAGTAGAGGTTGATGAATTCCTTGCTCTATTAGGGAAATTTTTAGTTTTATGAAAATAATGTAGACTTAAGTGTCAAAAAGTGCTACATTAGTTTTGATAGTGTTGATCAACACGTTGTTATTCCCCTAGATCAAAAACATGGGCCCCCATATGTAGAACATGTTAATATGGAAGAGGATATTAACCATAATTATAATGTCACTACTAGAGATGGTGAGCAACATGATCCTACTCTTGATGGCATCTTTTGATGGATAGACACTCAGTCCCTTTTTGATACTACAATCAATGCTTGTAATTGTTAGGCACATGATGACTATGACCTCACTAGAAGAGTGTGTGGTGTCATTAGTAGTCAGGAGAATGTTTCACATTAGTATCATAAATGCCACATGTTCATTCACCTTATTACTAGTCAAGTCATGAGGGTACCAATGATATATGCACCCTTAGAAAGACTCGATGCAACACCTTAATTTCATAGATAAATAGAATTCTAAGATTTTGTCCAATGCCTTGAAGAATTTTATCACTCTAACAATGATCATATACGATACTTGGTTCACCTCTTTGATGGTATAGCTACAAGGTGGTGGTGAACCCATCATGAATGAATTCTCTAGTGGGATCAATTATGCTCTACTTTTCATCATCAGTTTTATCATTATAATCAAGTCAAGGGAATAATCAATTGTAGTAGAGTACAAGTACTTGAACCCCATATAGAGGCTTATGAGTCAATATGGAGAGATAAAGAGTCTTACTTACTAAAATTACTTGTGGGTACATGCATTTTATGGAAATTTACAAACCTAGGTGTGAGCATGGTATGTTCATGAAGAGCAACATATGGGTACCTAGTTTTGGCATATATTGAAGAAAAACATGAACTTGACATTGTCTTATTCCTCTCCAAGAATGGATTTTCACCTCATTGTCTAGGCCATACATGAAGTAGTTATTAGTGACCCTAATACCATTGAATATTTCCTGAGATATATCCATAATGACCCAAAAGAAGGTTTAACTCTCTTTAATGAACCATTTGCACAACTTGTTCCCATGTCAGAACTAGTCCTTGATCAAGATCAACGTGAAGAGGTACATCTAGGAAAATAGAAGCTAGTATTTTAGGTAGAAGAAGGTGAAGGGTCCAACCCAATCAACCCTATATAAAATCAATTGGATGTCCCTATGGACTATGGCACATAAGTTATTCATGACACTAGTCCTGAGATAGACCACCCTTACTCCAGGCCCATTCAAACAATTCAATGCAACATCAGCATAGAGGTAGAACCAAAAATAAGTATTATAGGTAACTATTGGACTGACACAAATGTTTCAAAGATATTTGAGTTTTTAAAATAATAGCAAGATGTTTTTCCAAGAATCTATAGTAGATGAAAGGAGTTCATCAATCCCTAGGTAGGATGCATATTAAACTAGTTGATTATGCTCGACCAGTTAGGGAAAGTCCATATATGATGAATGCTAATCTATGGTCATGCGTAAAGGAAGAAATTGGTAGTATGTTTCACATATGATTAATCACCCCAATTGATGAATCTGCGTGGGTCAGTCCTATGGTGATAAATAAAAATAAAAATGGATGCATCAGAATTTTCATTGATTACCGGGTACTCAATGTATCTTGCATCATTGATCCCTTCCCAATACCATTCAGAGAGGAAATAATTGAAGGCATGACTAGGTCTGAGATATATAATTTTATAATTATATTTTGGGGTATCATCAAGTCCAAATCACTGTAGAGGATCAACCTAAGACTACATTTATCACTGAATGGGGAACCTTCACATATACTATCATGTCTTTTGGGTTGAAGAATGAACCAATTTTCTTCTCACATATAGCTATTGAAGCCTTCAAGGATTTCATACATAAGTTTCTTCAAGTTTACTTAGATGATTGGAAAATCTATGGCTTACTCAAGGACCATTACTTTAATCTACAGCTCATGCTTGAGCATTGTTGAGTCTTGAAAATATCACTCAATTTAAATAAGTGTCTATTTGCTACACCTTTCAATGTTTTTCTAGGACATATTATTTGTAAGGATGGACTTCTAGAAGAACCAGCAAAATTATCTTTCATTCTTCACTTTCTAGTGCCCAAGTCTCAATGTGAAGTCTGCACCTTTCTAGGACAAACAAGTTATTATAAGAAATTCATTTGTGGATATGCAAAGATTGTCACACCTCTAGAGGAACTTTTAAAACATAATGAGCACTTCATCTGGACCTGCTCCTATGAAGAAGCTTTTGAGGCCTTAAATGACAAGTTGGTTATCACCCCAATCCTTCAATTATTAGATTAGAAATGCCCATTCCATGTCCATGTTGATGCTTTTGGAATGGTAGTTGGAGAAATCCTTGCACAACCAGGTGAAGGTATCCTTGATCACTCAATCTACTTTGCAAGTAAGAAACATCCTCAAGTTGAGAAAAATTACACCACCACGAAGAACAAAGCATTGTCAATGGTCTATGCTCTATAGAAATTTTGATAATATTTATTGGTAACTCTTAGTAAACAAACCTATGTTGCATGGATGAATCTGCCACTGGATAGTGTTATTCTAAGAGTTTCAATTTTTACAGGTGGATACTATGTTAGAAAGGCTACAACATGCAAGGTTCTACTGGCTAGATTATGGTGGCCTATTGTCTTTCAAGATGATATATGTTCAGAAGTGTGACATTTATTAGTGCATAGGAAAACCCAATCACTGAGATGCCATAAATTTACTTCCAATTCTATCTCAAGAACCATTTGAAAAGTGGGCCATTGATTTTTTTGGCATCATCAGTATATTTGGAAGATGAATAGGTTCCCAATATATCATCATAGTAATTGATTATCTTACATGATGGGTTGAAGCTACACCAATGAGGGATTATACTATTACTATTATTGTGTACTTCACTTAAGAACATATCATAATTTAGTTTGGATGCCCACTAAGTTTTAATAGTGACTGCATAACCCACATCTTAAATGAAACTATTTACATCTTACTTGTAGAATTCATGATTGCTCATCACAAAACAAAATTATATCATCCCCAAGCCAAAGGAACTGTTGAGGCATTCAATAAAATATTAGTCATAACACTATTGAATTTTTTTAATATTGGATAAAATGATTGGGATGATAGAGTATCTATGGTACTATGGTCTTACCAAACCACCTATAAGTGCATGAACAAGAATACACTGTTCAATTTAGTATATGGTAAAGATGAAGTCCTAATAGTTGAGTTTTTGGTACCATCTATTCGTATTGCACATGTTGGAAAGTTAGATGAGGAGTCACCCCTGAAGGCATGCCTAAATTCTTTGTTATAGCTATATGAAGCTCATTTCCTTATTCATTGCAGTCAAGATGTGGAGAAGCGCAAACAAAAAACATGGCATAATCAACACATCAATCATAAAACATTCACCCTTGGAATGAAGGTTTTGTTGTATGACTCCAATTTTGTGCATCATTATGTAAAACATAGAATTCACTGCGATGGTCCTTTTGTCATTCATAGTATTTTACCTACTGACACTTATTGATTATAAACGTTGGATGACTAATATCTTCCTAGGCATTACAATGGAAGTTAGCTCTGGCCATATTTCACCTCTAAATATTTAACATTTTATAATAATAAGTTTTACATCATTATTCTAAGATTTCTTGTCTTTAATAAAAGCATTGCCTTTGTTGTGCATGACATTTCTTTAATGTAGTTTTGCTTAAGCTCTGTACTTGTATTTTCATGGAGGACCAAAACATAGTTTTAGTGTGGGGTAAAATTTATTTGAATTCATGATTAAATATAGGTGTGCAATTTAATTAAGACATGCAAGTTAATTTAGGTGTGTAAGTTATTTAACGTGCACAAATTACATAGCCCTAGGATAGGGTATTCCTACAAAATAGTTTGAAAGTTTGAAGTAAACAACAATAATTATCTTCCACTCCAAGAGAAACGTAGGACATAGTTGTCTTCCACTTCAAAGGAAGGTATGGGATGGGACGTGTCACTAATATGAAAAACATTGGTTGCAATAAATGTGTCAACATCGTGATAACACAATACTGTTAAATGCATTTAAGGCAAGAAGAAATGATCTAAGAATAATGGCCATTAAAAATACATTAATGACAAGAAGTGATGGGTGAAAATAAAGGGGTTAGTAATTACAGGTTAACCCCCTTGAGCCTATAAAAAGACAAGTTAGCTTATTTTTACATTTTAGCTATGCTTCTATTTGTGATTAAAGAGCTGAGAGCGATTAAAACCAGAGTGATTACAAAGCAAGTAAATAAACATCATGAGTTTATAAATAGGTAGTGAGCCAAACATCAAGATACATAATCTACACATAAGGTAAACTTTGAAACATGACCACACCAAGGAAAACTTATAGTTATAGTCTGTAGGGGTAGATTTACACCATTAGAGGGCAACTAAGCATAGAAAGATGAAGTTACTAACATAACAATCATGTATTCTTTTGGGAACATTGGATGACCATGCCTCAACCTTCAAGCTCCTCAGGGGTGATGCATCCTAAGAAGGCCTTAAGAACTGATCCATTTTTGGTGATACTAGAGGAAGAGGAAACACTTGTGGGAGAAGCAATATTCATTAGATAAAAAACAACTAAAGAATAGGCACAACATGCAAAAAGAGAAGAAACTAGTGTGGCATACTAGGCAAAGAAGACATAATCATTTTCCTCCCTGCCATTGATGATTGAATAAATACAATACTCATAGATGGTGCTACACATAAAAATGGGTCTCAAAGGTACCCACTTGCATAGTTTTTTATTATAACCATCATCAACTTCGGAATGAGGTTGAGTTATAGAATGACTATCAATTTGAGTGTCAGAACACCAAGAACCAACTTGTGTATGACCTTAATATTTTTAATGCCTTGTATTTTATGAGATTATTCCAATTATTTAATAAGTCTTACTTTGGAAAACCCATGGAGACAATCAAGTTCCTACTCTTGCATGTCTATGGTGACTGCCTTTAAATTGTCAAGCACAACATGAATATCACACCTGAGAGGATAAGTAAGGTGTCAGGGCTATAGTGTTTAGGATTGGATGTAGCGTATGACTTAGGGGAATTTAATGAGACAACTACAATGCTAATGTACCAAAATAGGGCCATGTCATGCACATCAAGAACCTACATGATCCTACCCTCTAGGTTTTGGCACACATTATAATGACCAAGATTGATGGTATTGACCATTTGAATGAGGTAGATATGGCCCACCTCTACATCTTCCACCAAAATACTAAGAGCTTGACGTATAATTAGGCTATGTGCTCTAGCCACAAAATCATTAAGGACATGGATAAGACCCATCAGATACCTAGTCATAGGTTTCCATGGAGTTTTTTTTTTTTTTTTAATGGTGTTTGATGAGATCTATGTAACTTATTACACCCTAAAATGGGCATACCCACTCAAGAACATGTCCCTATTGAGTGTTATAAGGCATTCACATGCCTGAGGTATATTATCCACACATATAGAATAAAAATTAAGTCTTGGTTTGATGGAATGAAGGAGGCATTTAGGAATGAATTACACATTCCAAAAGATTTGCCCATCTTAGATGGTGAGAAAGCTTAATTCATTGTGAAACAAAACTTTTATTTGGCACACATCAAGATGGTCCCTTTCGAAGAACTCTCTACATGGTTGAAGCTACCCTATGCCTTTTTAGTGTCATACTTCATTGACTCAGTGAACCACATATATAATGCATAACCTATTGCCTTGGAAGTAGATAGAATTTATCTAGAGATTCACACCCTTTGGAAGATGTACATCTATCTAGGAAAGAAGGCGTATAGGGAAAAAAGGAGACTGACCAAAGGAACATCTAGGTTAAACCAATATTGGTGGGAAAATAGGTGCATAATCTATTCTACAGGCATAAGAGTTTAAAGGGCATAGAGAATACATAGAAAAAGCTCCAACTAGTACCTACTCTGATGAAGAAGAAGCGGGTTGGGCATGATACCATCATAAGTTCACAATAGGTTCCTCCAAAATGGTAGAAGACTACCCAAGCACTATAACTTAATCCTTCTTCTCATTGACCTCTTCCTCCCTGACCTTTTCCTCTGTGACCTTCTCCTCCCCAACCTTCACCTCCCTGACCTTCTACTCCTCGACCTTCTCCACCCAAAGTTCTACCTCTTCAGGTCCCTCCACCTCCAAATTCTCCACCTTTTCCCCCTCATGTTCCTCCACCCTGACCTTCACCTCATAAAAATTCATAGGTACCTTCACCATCAGGGGTTTTACTATAAAGAATTCCAAATGAAAAGCCCGAGTAGGAAGAACCTGAATTCCATAAGGAAGAGTGAAACACCAATTCTAGGAAGACACCCTCCACATTACGAGACGAGGATGCTACCTTTGAAGACTCACTGTTGGACATTGGGGGTCCATATGGAAAATAAGTGGATGATGATGATCAATAAATGAGAAAAATGGCTATTGATATAACTTCTTTATCTACCAATACATAGGTCAAGATATTGGAGCATAACCTGAATAAAATGAAAGAGTTGATCAGGCCATAAGAATAACTCTCCATTGATACATCCACTAATCTACATGTACAGTATCAAACAAGCATCCCTGATAGGATGTTATACTTATGGTCGCACTTCCTTCCCCAACATGCAACCCCTAGACATAAGGTGGTAGATGTCCCTTCTATTGGACATGTATAATAAGGAGTGCCATTTTTATTTCCCTCAAGACAACCTCTTTTTAGGTCCCAATGTTCTAGCACTACCAAAACTACTATGGGTTGATCCCCAAAAGATATGATAATATATGATAATTTAGATTGGTCAATTTCATAACACACTACTTGATCAGATTATCTATTGGTGGTACTATCTACATTAATAGAATTCATCTCACTACCTATTGGTATCATCAATACATATGTCAAAGTATGTAACTCAAAGTCTCATACAAATTACATTCTCCTAGAAATAATATCACATCATAAGCTAAACAAGGAAAAAACAAGATATACACATAATCATCTATGCATGAATGGGTCTTACCTAAACATTAATTTCAAAATAGAAATAATGATCACTATTTATATCACCCAAACAAAATACATAATAAACTATATGCTATTTCAAATAGATCAAAGTAACTACACCTCAAGACAAACCATATTATCTTAGTTTGATATTCTTGGGCATGACTACTATTTTATCAATAAAAAATTATACAAAGCAGTCATAGGTAAATAAAAATATATGCTCATATTCAAGAAAGCATAACTATAACCAACAAGTTATGCAATGCATATAACTCTATCTCAACATTCATTTGCACTATAAATATTATATGCACACCTAAATGATATGCTACTAAATTGTACAACACATATTATTCAAGTAACAACCAATACATATAAGTTTATTTAGGTGTGCGTCAAATACAATATGTACCATTTAATACTTTTTGTACTGTAGAACCTATCACATCCCATATAAAACCAATCTAACATTGGAATCATTCCACAAAAAAATTAGATGAATCCATATGCTCAAGGCACATAACTTGATGTACTATTTTTGCCATGAATGTCAAATCATTGCATATAAAATACTCTCACAAAATACAAAGTACATAAGTTTTTATCATTTCATGATATTAAAAAAGGTTTGACCTATCTGACATGTTTTCATAACACTATTCTTCTATAGATTAACTATTTGTCTTTACTTAAAAAGCATATCACTAACAGTTACCATAAACTTTGTTTCGGTAAATCAAATTATATCTTGTATGCACATAACTTAAGGGTAGTATTCAATTGGTTGAAGTTTTCCACTTTATTTAAACTCACTATCAAGCTAATATTTTAGATATATGCAGAATCTCTAAAGTCCTATTTAATCATAAGAATACCCAAGTCCATGTGTACATAATTTTTTATAAGAATACCCAAATTCATGTGTACATAATTTTCTATAAGAATACCCATATATTCTTTAGTTGCTTCCAAAGTACATTCTAATAATTCAAAAATTAAATGCAAAGTTTTAGACAAAGATTTGAATTTCAATCAATGACTTTCATCACTTGATGTTGTCATATTCACTTTTATGGACATCTTGGCATGTCTAAAAAATATACCATCCAAGCAAATCAAAAACTTACCTAAAAACCTAATATAATTGGCTAAATACAAATCTCATAATAATCATGATCTTTATTTAGAAAATGTATTTATCTCGAAGGTATATTTAACCACATGAAATTTACCCCTTTAAATAACTCCTTGCTAAAAGTGTTTCCACTATGCCAAATGAAATCCAATTCATGGTTTCTTTAATCCAAATGAAAATATGCTAAATATGGATTAAAGAGACTCAACGATTGCCACAATTTACCGTATCTTTGAGCCAATGGCCTATATTTAACACCAAACATCAAGGTCTAAATTCAATATAGAAATCCTAGACAAAAATAAAGTTCGACTGAATATCAAATCTGGTAGTGATGAGGAACATAGTTTATTCTTACATTCACTATTTCTTACCAACTAGGTAAACAAGAACATCCCATTTATAGAATTCAGACTATGCTCTCTTATAAAAATCCTACATTGGCAGGTAGAGTAATTTGACTATTTATTCTTTAAAATCAATCTTGATTCCACCAAATAATATCAATATTCCCGGTGAGACATCGTTCCTACTACTATTGTTGTTGTTGTAAATGTGACTCGAGTTCAATAATTGTTATACTTAAATTGATGTCTCAGCTATTTAACTGGCTATATAATTAATTAAAATCACTGCACACTATTTTCTGGCTATAATTATTAATAAAACATTGTATATTTTTAGAGGAGTCACTACGCCATAAACTTTATTAAAGCGTTGATATTCAAATACTACACAAACATGCTAACTAAGTGTTGCTTATAATATATATCTTACAGTCATACAACAGGTAAAACACTGACCATAGAATAAATGATACGTTATTTTAAATATTTCATAAGCTGGTTGATCCTGCTATCAAGGAGGATGCTATGTATAAGTAAACTCAATTTTAAAATTCAGTAACTTGCTTATTTGACTCAGCTATTTATTCCCGACTCAGTGATTTAGTAATAATATATATTCAACCTATTATTATCATATGCTAAGCGACTTATTCAAATCTAGGATTTTTAGATAAAACATGGAAAAATCAATAACAGACTCCAGCATTTCAAAATTAGTACTCAATGTTATATCCTAATGGTTGCGTGACTTTTATTTTAACTTGGCGTTACATGTTTTATACTTAGGATTACCAATTATATAAATTAGTGTTTAAATTATTAAACTATGTAATTTACCTAATCTTTAATTGACTATTCAACTTCAGCGACTTCAACATAGAATTTAGTGACTCAATCAATAAATAAGGCATTCAAATTATACTAAGGAATTTTAATTTGGCAGTATGGCATTTCAAACTTATTTGTTGGGGTCTCAACCTAGGTGTTCTACATATTACTAGTTATTTATTTTAGAACCCAACTACTTATTAATATACTCTAATATAAACACAATATTGCTTATATAGTGACTTATGTATATATAACTATTTCTATTTTAAGCATAGATATTTCAACATAGACCAAAGTTATATAATGCGAACTCTCTACTAATTTTCACGCTACCCCTTTACATGCGAACTCTCAAGTTTTTTAAGTTTATTTTAAAATCAAGTTTTTCAAATTACCACGTCATCCTTTGTTTATTCAATAATGAATGAAAGATTTAATTTTTAATTTTAAGTAAATTCTTGCATGTTAATCAAGATCACATTTAGCTCCAGTTCTAAATTGATTAACCCTAGTTAATTTTTTTCTTTCTCTAAAGTTTATTAACTAACATGCTAAATTTATTAATAATAAATCTATTTTTTTAATTTTTAATAATTTTTAATGCAAAATTTTAATTTTAAGAAAATAACCTTCACCAAGGTAATTATGCCGTTAAATGATTTTTATTTGCTAGATAATTGTATTAAAGACAACAATACTTCTATTGCAATTAAATAATTATTTTCTGGATTTAAAATTAATAACCAAATCAATTAGGCTAAAGAAATTAAATGCACACTAAAATTAATTTCATACACATAAAGATAATCACAACCAATAATTCATAATTACATTCTACTATTTGTGCTTATCATTTAAAATTTACTTTGTATGTGTGTGGAGTCACTAGAATTTTATACTAATATTTTCTCTAATCGTTCCATCTAGCCGACCCTCTCTGATGATGCTCTCTCTCATCAAGATCTGATAGTAGAACCTATCTTGTATCCACCTCGCAACAAGTAGGTAGTTAGTCTGAATCATCATAAACTAATGATGTAAAATTAATAATTATACATCATTAATGTATAAAATAATAAAAATATAACTATTACGTAATGTACACTAATCAATAATACTATTGTCTCATATTATTATATGCCAAAATGTTCAAATCAAAACAAAGATAATCAAAGATTAATCAATGGATTAAAGGATATTAATTATAGGGTGAAATTGGGATGTGACATCAATTCCTTTTGTTGCACAGGGTAATCACCGACATGTGCCACTCAAAATGGCATGTATGGTAACTATACAAAAAGTACCAATGATGACTCTTAATAACAAAATGATTGAAATAAGCAACAATGATTATTATGACTTGACCTTTAGTGTAGTATCAAAAGTATGCTCATTGTACGACATGCATATATCTATTTCATTTACCATTAATTGCTAGACAAGAATAAAGAATAGTATATATGTACATCATAGGAAAAAAGAATTAAGACTCGGTGTATAACCTCTTTTGCTCCATTTACAAGCAATATAAATGTTCTCTAGAAATCTAATAATATTATTTAACACACTATTTTATTCATTCGTATTAATACTTCGATCTACTCTCATTTGCATTAAAAATATCATTTATGAAAAAAAAAGTTTCGAATATAATTGTTAAAATAAGAGAAGTTACAATATCTAAATTTAACTAACACTCATAAATTGGAGGGTCCATACTCTCTACAAATCACAAAATTCATATTCAAAAGAAAAAACTAAATATTAAAAAATTTGGATTAATTATCTAACTAAACTCAACAAATTTGTGAGCGCTATTTAAACTTATACGACTACTAGAGGTTGAAATCAATGTATGTAATGAGAAAACGGTTGCCTCTCTAGGAGATATATAGATTGATAAACCGCAAATGGTTAAATTATGTAATGAGGTAAAACTTGTACAGGCGACCATTAAAACCAGTCGATTATTTAATATTTTATTTTTTAATTTTGGTAACACCTTAAAAGACATTTATTAGAAGGTAGGACAAGGTAGTTCATGACATGATGTGGGAATGAGAGTGGATAGATTTCCTTGTAAATGTAGGTTTACAATGGTTACATGTGGTTGTATGTACTATGTGCCTTTTTTAACTGACCATTTGTACATAATACTTTAAGATTGAGATTTAGAATGAGAATGATGATAGATGATATTTCTAAATCAAAAATGTAAAAGCATTAATCGTGTTGGATAAATAAATCTCATAAAAATAAAATGTGGCCATTAATAATTAAAAAAAAATTGAAAAAATGACATAAGTTTGATGTAAAAATAGCTCAAAGTCAAGCTAAAATTAACTTAATCTTGAAAAATCCAATAAATTATATTTGAAAAGTTGATACAAAAGTGATCTTCAATTTTTTTAGTTGTGTCACTTTTGTGACAACTTTCCTAACATGAATTTCTAAAATTTTCTTGTGAAACACATTGAAAAACAACAAATATCAATGCTAAATTGACCTTAAATTAGTGACGTAAATTGACATAAATGCAATAGTGTATCTAATGATTGAAAAGTTAAAAAAGTCAAGATAAAAGGGTAAATGCACTATTACTTCAAAGAGATTGAAAAGAAGGTTTATAAGTATTGAAGGCATTATAAACAAACACAAGAGTGTCGACGTGTTCCAAATAATATATCCAATAACTTGAATAAAGAGGAGAAGGAAAAGAGATAAGAATGAAATATCCATAAAATTTGTTAAACATATCTAATTTAAGCTTTTTTTGATGAATCACTATTTTACATGGTTATCTTGAGCTAAGAGTCAAGGACTGAGTGTATCCATTCCACCAAAGTCATTTGGGCTATGATCCTGATGTCATCCCTTTTTGTGTTTCAGGTTTTCTGATATGCAATTTTTGGCAATGTGTGTCTATGATATAGTGAGCAGTAAAAAAATGAACCCAAGTAACATCAATTATGCAACCAAAATGATTACAACTATTAGATAATTTTATAAGATTCTAGTGACACCTGAGGGATAAATTATTGAAAATTAAGTTAAGACAAACTCCACTAACTTCATTTTAAGTAGTTAGTGATGAAAAAAAACTACTCATAAAGTTTAAGTCAAACCTTGTGGAATGATTCTTTGTTACCTAACCAAAAAAACCTCTTAAGAGTATCTTAATCTAATAAAACCAAAGGTCATAGGTGATTTAATATTTTCAAGTGATTTGTATAATTCTTTGTTATTATACTTTGTGAGCCACTGCAAAGAAGGAAATGAGAGTATGTTAAGTCATGCAACATCATATCATATAAATGAAGAAAATTTACAATTTAGGTGACACAACTCCTTACTACCATAATACTGCTATCTCCCAACTATTTTATCTATCCATCAAAGCATCTTTTCAAAACCAAAATATGCTCATCTAGATTGTTTTTGGCCACAACCCTATGCACCATAAATCAACCATCATTTAATGCTTGAAAGTGATGTACAAAAATTATAGGATGATATTGTGATATATTTTAATTATTTTATTAACTTAACATGCAACATCTTAAAACTTGTATCTTCATGGAAATAAAATAATTTCCATAAAACTGAAAAACCCTATAGAAAATTGTCAAGATTGTCCCTTACATCAAATTGCTAGGTTAAAGTCTCTGATAGTAATAATTATTTGATTTTACCCTAAATAAATTTTTTTAATAGAATGCTCTATAAAATTAAGTATAAAATAATCACAACTAGTTTACATAGAGATTTAATTGTTACGGTTTAAAGACATTATAATTTTCCCAACTTTTGTTTAGTGTAGGGTTTTCGAAATAGATTAAGAGTACTTAATGTACCTAGAGGAAATGAGCGAGCATGAAAAAAATTGAGCTCATCCTACACTAATTTGAGAATACATGTTCTGATTTGTATATATAACAAAGAATAAAAGAATAAATCCAAAAAGAAACATTGTCCTTAGAACTCTATCCTAAAAGCTTTCAAAATGGATCACAAGTAAAACACCATGTATACATTTACACCAAGTTTTGTTTTTTTCAAAAATTTATTTTATAAATGATAACAAATCTTCTATAGCTACTGCATCCATCATAGCCACCAACGAATCATTTTTCACTTAGCTAAAACCTATACAAAACACATAATTAATAAACTATCAAGATAAAATGAATCATAAACTCAATAAATGTAATCCTTTAAATAATTGGTTTTTCAACATATTTTGAAATTAGAAAGTATGAAAAGGAAATATGATTCAAATCAAAGAACAAGCTTTGAATCCCTGTACCAACTAAGTTGTCATGTGCTCCATTACCATGCATATTATGAAGATTATGTTACCATGGTAGAATTAATTTCAATAGATAAAGATCTTATAAACATATTTTTTTTGGGTATCTATGTTTTTATAGCATTACATTATAATACGTGAAAATAATATTGTATCCAATTTAATGGCTAAATTTCAGCCCCACCACTCTAAGATAGAATGATTTACTAAGAATAAAAGATCTTCTTTTTGAAACCAAGTTGATATCTGAGGATTCAATTGAGTATTCAATGGGATAATTTCTTGAAAGTTTCCTATCCCAACACCTTAAGACCCCTAAAAAATATTTAAAACCTATTCTTGAGGATTCTATCCATAGTTTACAAAACATAACCCATAGAAAAAACATGGTTTTAGTCTTTTTATACTTGTGTCAGGTTAAGATCCCCTAATTAGAAAATTTTTCTTACAAAGAAAATTCAAGATTCTAATTTTATGTCAATCAAAATAAAGGCCTTGATAGTCCACATTTCAACCATAGAATAAGGGGACTTGAATTCCCTCTGCCTCTAGTAGTGTGGTAAATCCACTAGAACATGTGGGTCTCTATAATTCTATTTTTTTGAACAATTTGGAAGAGATTATCAGTTCTTTGACAGAGTTACCATAAATGGAAATCATATAAATTATTTGATTTAAAATAGGCTTATCTTTCAACATGGATATATATCATCTTACAAAGTAGATAAAATTCTAATATTTAGTTTGCCTAAATCCTATATAACCCCACTCTTCAAATCCATTTGGTGTTCCTGATATGACATTTTCTACAAAAGATTAATAGCCAGCTGCTACTAAACAAAAAACTAAAATCAATAGACTTGCCCTTTAGATCAATAAACACATCTAGTCACCAGATTCTAATAGATCTCTAATCACTAGACTCTGATCTCAAATCCTAAGATAACTAGGTAGGTATTCTTAATTTGTAACAACCCCATTGGCTACTACTTACAAATACATGAATTTATTTTAATTAAATACATTTATTATAAATATATTACACCACAAGAATCTAACCAGTGATCATATAAAATATTCTATGTAATAACTACAAATAAAGTATACTACATCATACATCACTGATCACTAACATCATAAGATAAATATAGAAGACAATTATAATTAACTAGACACTATTGATGCATGTCTACAGTCACTATTGTCAATTTACATAAAACAAGTAATTACATCTCTTCATGATATTATTTCATTAATAAATACAATAGAATACAATGTTCATATATATAAGATACATGGCTCCCTTGAGCATAGTTCCCAATGCTCTAGATTTATGGTAATCTCAAGTGTCATCTTCAAGTAAGTATTACTATGGGAAGGGAGAGCATCATCCAAACACTTTTTCACATCAACCACAGACCAACAATCCCATACACTAATCTCATTAGGTAATTATCCTCCCTTCATGAATGAATAGATAGTGATACCACGAGAATCTACAGAGACAAGCTTATACCCATGTGTTGTATGATTTTTAAAATTAAACATGCAGTGTATCATAGAAAACTTATTTTATTGTAATATATCAGACAAATATGTAAATAATACTTATGAAATGATAATGTCTCATTGAACATACTTTGGCCAATATTTTTAGAGATAATAAATAGTAGTAATCTATAGATCAATCAAAATTTATACACACCACTTGGTCGGATTGCTTTCATTTGACATTATGATGCTAGTAAATCAGTGAAGTCCATCTCACTCCTTATATAGTATCAGTTATATGAGATTAGTTAACATAATAAAACTAAAAGATTCATATGATTTACATTCTAATAATAATATCACATAACATGCTAAACATATGATAATCTAAAAACATATATTTATTTCATCAAACATATAAACGAATCTCACATTATTATCTATCTCATAATATAAATAATATAGTTTATACCATCTGGATAAAATACACATTTAACTATAGTTTTTAATTATTATAAGTATTTTTAAAATATACTACACTCTATGATAACCCATATTATCATACCCTAATATTATAAAACACAACTAATAATTATAATAATCAGTCATAATGAAGTAGTCATAAATCCATGGAAATATAAATTTTTATTCAAGCAACTAGAAATGACAAAGAAAATCTTAGTTCATACAAACATAAAATATTTCATTCTAGCATTCACTACTCTCAAGGGTTGTATGCACACATAAATAAAGTCCTACTATTTATCATAAACATGTTATTAATAGAAATAGCCCACACACATTTAATCCGTCAAACATATGTGTGTGTTTAGACATACACTTTGTACCACCTATGTATAACATACATTTAGACTGTAATTTTTTAACTAAAATATTCTATATGACATCTCATAATATCATAGTTTATTGCATATGAACACGCTACTCAATTAAAAACAACCAATCTTACAATTTCAAGAATAAAAAAACTCATAATCATAAATGATAACCAAGCAAGTATTGGTTGTACCTTCTGAGTATAAATTATGTTTAAACTACATAATAGAATTCAAAAGAAACATAACTTATAGGCACACATCACAATGTATTAATATATGTTATATGTGCCTAAACACTTGTACAAATATGCTCACAATATATACTGCACAAAAGTTTTAATTACTATATATATATATATATATATATATATATATATATATATATATATATATATATATATATATATCATGTTATTCTCATAGAGTCAGATAATTCATAAATAAGTTATACCATAATTTTTTATTTTAACAATTTAATCTTTTTTTAGGAGATTATTTTCACATGATTATAGTTTTGGTCCTACAGATACCTTATGACTTGTTTCAATCATATATTTAATTATAGGTATAATCCTTATGTATGATTACTTGTATATGCACCATATGTAAGTACTGAAATGATATGAAAATACTATACCAATATTTATTTATAATAATAATAATAATAATAATAATAATAATAATAATAATAATAATAAACATTGCATAAGAAATCTTACAGTCATTTATAAATTTAACTAAGGATATAAAATCACATAGCTTATCCCAAGATAATGAAGACCTATGTTGAGCTATAAATATGTTTTATCAAAGTTATTTTATGTCTTTTAGTATGTTATAACCACATATAAATGCCTACAGTGTTTTACAAAATCAATTTTGCCTTGTCCCTTTTTTCATGTGTGTGTGTGTTAAAAGCCTATTTGCATAGAAATCCATTTCATACACCCAATTATTAATAAATCATAACACAAGTAGGTGACACATAAGAACTCATGTCTTGTTGATATTTATGAAAGTAGCCATTGTTTGGGTTGAATAAACACTATTCTAGTATTCTATGATACTAGGATAAAATATCGGGGACAAGTTATCTTAATATAATAATATAGTAAATTAATGTTAAGATTTATTACACAAATATAAATAATACTCATTGCTTAATTATCCTTAGAGTGGTCAACGCCTTGCCAATATCTATTGCCAATTTAATACTCAACATTTTGGTAGGCATGCATGCAAAATTAAGTTATACGACATATTATCTTATGGCAATGAAATCCTATTTACATCAGGTTGTACGGTGATACAACATTAAATAAAGGATAATATATAAGAATTATCATATAATACTACTACTTAGATCTCCCCACTAGATCTGCTAATTTAGTTCTGAGCAAATATTCCCTTTTAATATACCAAGTTGCCTTGTTGACCAAATTAAGAGTTGCCCAAATCCAAGTATTTTATAATATCTTATAATAGGTAGATTTTATTTTTATAAATATTATCAATTTACTTCAAAGAATATGATTGATTTGCTTTATGATTAATTGAATATACCTATTTGACTCCCTAAACATCTACTCAGAGTAATAGGTATATATATGGGTTTATGCTCAATGATCTACAGAATTAGATCACAATCCAAAAAAAATACAAACCATTCCCTTAATTCACCATATTATACCCTAAATACTTGGTAATGCACATGTAGTGGTTTAATCTATTTGAGCCCCATATCACTGTAGTAAAAAATAAACACTGTTATTAATTTATGGCACAACTTTAACCATTGTTCTTAAGGATACAAAATTTTACTGATCCTAATTTAATAAGGCACTGGGTAAAACTAAATCATTGCCCTATATAGATAATGTGGATTTATATATTTCAATTTACCATTTTTAAATTTATCATAATTAAATCATTGCACTATATTAATGAATCATTACATCATATTATGAGTCATTACACTCTAAATTCAAATTTAATATAGAACTATTTATTGGCTCCATAACAACATCATTGTATATATAACTAGTATCTTTGTATCGCTAATATTGTTGAATAAGATAGTTTCGTTATATGTAGATGTCCTTTTAGTTGTATGAACAAATCATTAAACTTAAAGTATCAGAATATGTGGTATATTTTATTTTATGTAACCATGTACTAGATGTGACTTGAGGTGTATAAGCTGAAAATAAGAATATCTATGTGTGTGTGTGTGTGTGTGTGTGTATCACCATAATCATAATATTCTGAATAAATATTCTACTATGTCAATCACCACCCTCAGACTATTTGTATGACTATATTTTGGTTTGTATGGATTCAGATTTAAGATATAGTCTGTATGATTCATATACAACCATTATGAATTTATAACTCTCCATTGGATGTACAAACCAGTCCTCTAAAAATATATAGTCCAAATCATACAGATTACCAAAAATCTATGTTTGATAATAACACAATTTTAATTTTTTGCCTACCTGCAATTTCTTGTTATTCCTCTATTGGATTACTTATATTTTTCCTTCTTTTTTGTGTGCTACACCTCCTTCTCTTTGTTGTATATGGTGAATGGATTTTTCGGATTTTCCTTTCCCTCTTGTTTTTTTTTTTTTTTTTCTCTATTTTTTTTATTATTTTAAGAATTTTTTTCTTTTTTTCTTATATATTTAAATCTTTCTTCTTTTTCATCTTATTTTAAATCTTTCTTCTTTTTCATCTTAACAAAAAAATACTAATTAATACAAAAGTTAGTCATAATAATTTAATACAAACACTACACTAAACTAACCATGCATAAATACTATCTAAATACAAATGGTATTAAAACACATTATGCTAATTATTATTATGTAACTAATCATTAGCTAGCTAATATGGTGTGTGCAGGGTTGTAACTGATTTATTTATCATCCTCCAACATCTCCATCTACGTCACCTGCTCTGATGATGCTCTCCCTCCATCACACTCTAAGGTATGAGTTATTTTACGTCAACCTCACAACAAGCAAGTAGTTACCCCATATCAATATGATATACCTACATCACAAAATATAATAAAAATAACAAATCAACATGATTATAATGTAAACATATACACTATAGCTAATTCATAAAAATGTAATCATGTAACCTAAGTAATATCCTAATATCACATAACAATATATAACTCAAAGCTCAGTTAAAAATAACTAAATAAAATTTATCAACTATAAATATCTATCGATAATTAAATAGTTTGATTAACGAGAAATCAAGATGTAAATCTTTCCCTCTTAAAACTAGTCAGCATCTTAGATGACTCTTATTCAAATATAAATTATGAACTGAAAATATTGTTCAATAGAGAAATATCATAGTATAAAATATCAAATTAAAGAGATAAATGTAAAATTTTCCTATAGAATTCATTATAGTCCTCCCTAAATAACATTATTCTCATAATATTGGTTTCACAAGACCCTGCTCTGTGACATATTCCTACTTTACAAATAAAATTTGTGAATATCAGTTATTCTAATTAATTATATCATGACCACCTCAAGGTCTAGAACCAACAAGATAGGCTTATATACTACATGACTGACTACTTTTAATACTTTGAAGGGTCCCATATATCTCAGTGAAAATTTTACTAACTTTTAAAAAGTACATGAAATCATCATAAAAGCTAAAAATAAATGGTCAAAGAGCATTTCACAAAATCTTCCACCCCCTCTGTACATCTCTAACTTAGAGAGTTTTTTCTCATTTCAAAGAAATGTGTTTAGGGAACTTGGTAAGAATGATATGTATAAGTTAATGCCATCACCACTCTATGTATCCTCTAATAAGTATAAGATGTTCATATTATTGTTTTTCCACATAGCTCCTAAAATGTATAACAATGAATAGGAATAGTAAATACTATATTTTTAATGTATATAAAATCAAAGAATAACCATTCTATAGTATACATATGTATGGTCATACAACTAAATTAGATAAGTTCATCTATCAAATCTTGGATTTGATAACTCCGTTTATTAGATCCAAACTCAATATATATCAAGTCAATGTGAGACTAAATAGGATTCGTCCCATATATTAGTAACCACGTTCCTCATTCACCACTTTTTTCTTAAGTCTTCATGACCTAATGATATTCAAAATGTGTACAAGATTCAAAGAATCACAATTCCATACTAATAGATCACATAAAGTAATAATATATGCTATATAATCCTAGATGTACCAACATACATACAAAAAAAATCATACAATCATTCTATAATTATATTAAGTTACCACTAGGCAAACATAAATAGTATCATTTTCATAGCTTAACCTACTTTGTTATATTCATGATTAAAACAAAATGAAGTTAAAATTATTATTTACAAAGGCCAAGGATGACAACATCCTTAAAACCTTATAAAAAAAAAGTGAGACAATGTATTTCTACTTTTTTTACTATTGCAAAATAAGTTATAAGTTTATCTCAAGCCCTTAAATTGACAAGATGTTCTATACATCCTACACCCTACTCACTCTCAGCAAAAAGTACATAAATAACTCTTCAAAATAATATGTTTTAAGCAAAAATTTAATAATATCGATCAAATCAAGGGTATATAATAAAATAATAATTATAATCTTCTTATAATTCTTAATCAAGAATTATAAATTCAAGGTTCGCCACTCCACAAGGTCTAAGTTCACAATTTTAGATAAAGTAGACCTGGACAGTATGACTCTTAAAAGTCACCAATGGAAAGTAGAGAACTAAAATCACAACAAAAAACTCTTAAATACCCTCACATGGTCAAAGATAACATCAAAACCCAAGTTCTCATAATTACTACCTACTTACGAAACTTGTAAGAGTAGTATCACAACCTACTTCCATAACCAAAAGAAAAATAATAACCACAAAGATGCATCAACTCATTCTATACTATAAATGCTCTCTCAACAAGAAGTAAAAGACACCATCACATGAACTCAAGGGAATATGATTAAAACAACATTCTAGAAATAAGTTCCCATTTAAGAGAAACACTAAATCAACATCTTGAAATATGATTACTCTTAATAAGCTTATAATGATGTCAAAAGAGGGTGCAAGAGTAATAAATCATCTCTATGCTAACTATGAGGAACGACACTTCTTCCTAATCCAAATAAACATATGAGTGCCAATCCATGAACAAACTCTTAACACATTGGAGTCCTCAACAAAAATGACTATACTCCACTAGAAGGATAATTCCCACCACACTAGGTAGTGTCAAACTAAAAATGGTCTTATAGTATATTCCAATCCTAGGATTAGTGTATATAAGACACAAAACTAATGGACATATACTTAAGTGAGAAGCATCTCATATTTTTTAAACACCCACAACACAAAACATAAATGGTGAAAGTGACTTGATATCTAAGTAAGGATGTAATCGTACTCGAGGTGTTCGATCTAAATGATCAAAATCAAGGTATAAATATATTTTTCATGAATAAGAACTATGCTATGCACCTACCTACCCAAATATATTATTTTAACACTTAATATTGTCACAAATACATGCTTTCTAAATTACACACTCAATGTTCCACACAACATTTCATGAATGTCCCATACCTATAATAGTCACCAAGCCATATAGGAGGATCTATTAAGTCTCAAAACTGTAATCATGTTGTCACATGGTTTTGAACTGAGGCACTATAAATCCAAAATACACTTTTATTAATTAGTCTGATACTTCATATCACTATATTCACATTGGTGAATAGAAAGACATGAAAATATTAATAGACTTATTAGATCTTAGAGTTCAAACCACAGCTCTGATACCACATGTAACAACCCTACTAAATTCTACGTAGAAATACATGATTTTTTTTATTAAATACATAGACTACAAATAGATTACATCACAAAAATATAATTAGTGATCACATAAAATATTATATGTGATAAGTGTAAATAGAATATACTACATCATACATCATTGATTACTAACATCATAATAAACATATCATAAAAAAAATATAAAAGGTAATTATAATTAATCAGCCATGATTGATACATGCCTACAATCATTGTTGTCAATGTACAAGGAATAGATAATTAAATCTCATTATGATAATTTTAATAATAAATACAATATTCATATATATAAGATACATGACTCCTCAAAGCATAATTTCTTGAACTCTATTATCTATGACAATCTCAAGTGTCATTTCTAAATAAGTATTGTTGTGGAGAGGGAGAGCATCATCCCAGTACTTTTATATACCAACTATAGACCAATGATCCCCTGAACTAATCCGATCATATAATAGACCTCTTTTCACAGATGAGTAGATAGTGATGGTACAATAATCTAGGGAAATAAACTAGTACCTGTGTACTATATGATTTTTAAAACTAAATATGAGGTGTATCATATAAAACTCATTCTATTTCAAGATATCACGTAAACATATAAATGATACTCATAAAATGACAATGTCTTACTAAACATACTTTGGTCAATGTTTTCAAAAATAATAAATAATAATGATCTATAGATCAATCAAAATTTATACACACCACTTGATCGAATTACATTCATCTGGTATTTTGATACTAGTAAGCTAGTGAAGTCTATCTCACTCCTTATTCATTATCAACAATGCAAGTTTGGTTAACATCATATAACTGAAAGATTCATATAATTTATATCTTACTAACAATCATATCATATAACATGCTAAACATAAGATAATCTCATATCATATACATTTATTCCATCAAACATAAGAATGAATTTCATATTATTATTTATCCCATAGTAAAAATAATGACTAAAATTTATATCACCAAAGTAAAATACATATTTAATTACAATTTAAAATTACTATAAGTATTTTTTAATTATATGACACCCTATAATAACTCTTATTATCATAGCCTAGTGTTCTAAACAACTAATAATTACCACAATCAGTCATAATAAATTAGTCATAAATCTATGAAAACATAAGATTCTATTCAAGCAATTAGACATGACAAACAAAGTATTAGTTCATATGAACATTAAATATTTAATTTTAGCATTCGCTATACTCTCAGGGTTTGTATGCACACGTAAATAAGATGCTATTAACTGTCATAAACATGTTATTAATAGAAATAAACAAAACACATAGATTTAACTAGTCAAATATATGTGTGTTTATAGACATAACAATTATAGTTTGTACCACTTGGGTATAACATAAATTTAAACTATAGTTTCTTAACTAAAATATTCTCTATGACATCCAATAATATCATAATTTATTGTACATGAGCAAACTACTCAATTACAAACATCCAGTCTTACAATTTCAAGAAGCAAACAACTCATAATCATAAATAATAACCAAGCATGTACGAGTTATACTACTTGGATATACCCTATATTTAAATTGCATATTAGCATTCAAAAAGACATAATTTATAAACACACATCACGATGCATTATTATATGTTATATATATCTAAATACTTATACATAATATGTACTACACATAAGTTTTTATTATTATATGTCAATATATATATCAACAATTTAATCGTGTTATTCAAGTCATATAACTCATAACTAAATTATATCATAATTTTTTATTTTAATAATTTAATTTTTTTTCTAAGAGACTATTTTCACACAGTTATAATTTTGATCCCACAAACATCTTGTAACTTATTTCAATCATATATTTAATTATAATTATAACCCTTTATTTATATATGCACCATATGTAAATACTCAATTGATATGAAAATACTATACCAAAATAAATTACTTTTTGACAAATAAAAAAACACCTTATAACCCTAAAATTCAATGAGCAACAAATATTTTGTAACGTAACCCATTGGAGGATCGAGCGACAGGGTGAAACCGATGTATGTAATGGGTAAGTGGCTGCCTCACTATTAATAAAGGAGTAAAACTTATACAAGAGACACGTCCTTGTTGACCTTGAGAACAGGCCCACTATTTAATATTTTTTTTAATTAAAATTCAACAGAGCTGAACCCACTGGTGGGAGTAAAATGATCATACATTTGTCGGCTAGTGGTGATGGATTTGCATAGTCTTGGAGGGAAAGAGTCGTGAGTTCAATGCAAGAGTTTCAATACGACAACTACACCTCGCTGACTATAATCCCATGCAATGAATGGATGACTATAGTTTCCACTGTGAGATCTGATCTAAAATCAAGTGTAAGTTGTCCTCCTAATCTGAAATCACAAAATTATTGTTTGAATTGCATTAGCGATTATAACGAGTCAGATGGGTTGTGATTGATAGCTGATTAAGATCAGATGTTCCACCTCCACTTCAGGTGTTCCATCTGCAGAACCTCTCCCCTGCCTTCGCCCATGGCTACGCCTCTCCCCGCCCATTCTCAAGTTTAATAGTAATAATAACTAGTAGTTGCCCCGAGGGTCAGAGGGGTTTTTAAATAATTTATTAAATTATAAGTATTCTGAAATGTTATATTAAATTTTTTATTAAATAAAAAGGTATTGAATATATTATAAAAAATATAATTGGTTAAATAATTTTAATTTTTTTGATGGTATGGAAAGAAAGAGGAGAATACTTATCTAACATGTTATACTTGTATCTCTAAAGTTTTATGCCTTTTTTACTGCTGGAAAAAATGAAATAAAATATTACAAATTAATATTAAACTTACATTACAATATTTCATCAAAAATTTAAGTGTCATTTAATCCTCTCTACTAAGAAAAAATCATTTACGTATGATACAAGAGTCCATAGAGATTCAACCACTATATACAAATTAATATTATAATACATCAATATTTAATAATTAAACATATCTAATGTTCTACAAAAATTTTGTTCTACATATAAAACCGTCAATTATTTATAGTAATTGGTATTAAGTGTCTAAAACAAAGAATTTACCGAACTAGTCACAAAAAAATTGTAAATTAAAAGCACCAATAGATAGGCATCATATTAAAAGCACAGTAGAAGTTATCACCTATACACTTAGATACAACATATATACATAGATTTTATCAAACATAATATCAAAAAATCTAATAAGGCATGCATTAAGATCTAGGCTCTAATATATTTTTGAAGCATGCAACAACATATCCACTACTTTTTTGCAAACAATTCTACATTTAATGATGATTTCAAAAGGCCAATAATTATTATTAGTAGTAATGCATTTGTGCTCTTCTAGAGATGAAGTTCAAACACATTTAAGTATATTTATGGAAGCACAGAGACAACTATTTATGATGAGAAAAAAGTCTCATATCAATTTAATTTAATATATTGAAATTAACTGTTGAAATTTGAAAAGCCTCAAATATTTACAAGAGCTCTCAATTGGGTTGATCATTACCACATGTGGAGATTTAATTAGCCTTGGCAATATAAAAATAATCCTCTACAAATTTGCCTCTTTTGATTTGAAGAGGATAATTATTCTTTGATCATATGCGTAATTGGGTAAATTCCCTTGGATAAATTTAGTTTGTTTATTTTTCTTTGGCCTTTCTTTGTAGAGGTTTTCAAAAGAACATTCAAAATATCTATTTGATTGTTTCTCTGCAAAAAATTATAAATTTTCTAAGCAGCACTTATAGGAAGAAATAAAAAAACTCCCCTCTGTGGAACCATTAGGTAAAGGGTTTAAAATTCAAGAATTGGCTAGACTAGTGTCTCTCAAAGAAACCACTTCAGTTGTTGTAGCTTCCTTTATGATTATAATTTGTTTATTTATAGGACTTGTACAAACATGAAGAGGATTTTCAAAGCACAACCATCCTAAGAAGATGATTTGGTAGACCTTAAATCTAGAATGGACTCCCTCTCTCAGAAGTTGGGACAATTATTTTCCATTATCGTACAATTATGTTTTATGCATCATTTAGACTATACAAATATGAAAACCATCAAAATGTCAAAAAATAATTGCCACTAATCATATCAAAAAATATCAATGGAAAAACTATTTTGAAGCTTTGAAATAATTAAATTTGTACATTTGTTTGCATTATAAATATTGATCTTATTCTTCCTTGTGCTTAGGTAAAAGCTTCATCGGCTAAATGTTTAGTAATACATTTACATCATCAGATTCCCAAACATTTCAAAAAAATCTGGTATTGTATTTTTTTTTAAGTAACTAACTTTCCAAATTGATTGGACATGAGTAAATTTTCTTGTAAATATAAATGCATGCCAAACAATCAATTTTTTTGGTTCTTTAATCGACTCTCTCAAACAAAGGTACATAAAATATGTTATTATAGAATTTGACCACAAATAAGCTCAAGAATTTCATGTTTTTAGACTTTCATGTTTTAATGTAAAATGGGGCTTTTGGATAAACTGTGGAGAAAATAATTATCAAAATTGTCTGCATAGTTTATTAAAAAATTCGTTTTTATGTGTAAATAGAAATTTAAATTTTAAAAAAGTTAATTAAATTTAATTATCATAAAAAAATTAGATAATTTATTTAAAATTCCTCGTATAATGTATAAATATAATTTTAAATTAAAAAAAAAAATATTAGATCTAATTATTTTTAATTGACAATATCACACACCAAAACACTAGACCTAAGAGAAAATCGGATCTAATTATTGTGAATTGCTAGCTTTGTAAGGTCTAGCGACATTGATTTAGGTGAAACTATTTCATATTACCAATATTATTTAGGTGACCCTACCTCATACTTCCAATAAAACCCCCTAACTATTTCTAATTGATTTTAACTTGAAACCCCTTTCAAAAATACAAATATCTAGTGTAACACACAGTGTGCCACTAGGGAGTTGAATCAAGAATCAATTGTTTTGTAACTATAGATTTACACCAAACTGTTTAATATAAAAAATATATTTATGATATATATTAGATTAATATACTATGTTATACTATAAAATAATATTAAAATTAAAATATATTATTATTATTATTATTATTATTATTATTATTATAATATAATAATAGATAGGACCCTAATCATTTTATGTGGCAATTAGCAAAATCAAAACCTCATGTGACCTAACTCAAGCATAATCCCATCTATAGCATAGCTGAGGGAGCCAGCCATATGACCCTAAAATCTTTGATTTTTTAAGATCAACTTATCTTTTTCACATTTTCTCTGCAATACACTACCACACACTTCACGTTGTAGTCTCCAAAAATCCACTCAAATTCCAATTTCTCCAATATTATAAATATATTTAACAAAATAAAAATGTGGCAATCTACATGCCAAAAATACAAACCATAATGTGGTGGGAAACATGTATGCAAAATGTGGAATAGTGGAGGACACTTGTAAGGTCAGTCAGTTTCCATTTTTTAGCGTTATTAGGCAAAAATGGATTGGGTGTTTGGAAATTTTTATGGTTATAGGAAAAGTGCCTTGAAGATTGAATGGCATTTAAATGATGTATCTGGGTAGAGCCTTAAATTTTACAGTTGAAAATTTTATTGAGAAAAAGACAAGCGATTCCATTTTTGGTTTCCAAAGTGGAAGTAGGTGTGTGTTACTATTGTATAATGTTTGGAATTGGAAACTATTCTTCCATATTATTTTGTTATAGTGTGAGGAAAGGAAGTGTGAAAAAATTCCCTTTATAAAGATAGAATAAGCATCTTTAGTAATAAGGCAACAACTTCCCAATGAAGTGGAGCTACGAAGCTAGCCAAGAAGTTCTTATGATCTTAGATATAAGTTATCATCATTTATCATTTTGGATTACTTCTTATTTTTATTTCACTGGGTAAAAATATTAACATTCTATAATGTTTTCTATATATTTGACATTAAAATTCACCAGTGGTATTAAGGCACACCAGGCTTTGCATACTACATTAGGGTATTGGTATTCATTTTTTGTGTGTTCATTCATAGATCCCCTCATTTATTCCATTAATAGGTTTTTCTTTTGAGAAATTGACACTCTGAGGCTACTAACAAAGACACAAAGAGAGACCAAACTAGGTATGTGTCTAGTGTCCATTAAGCTACGAAGCTCAAAGCACTAACTTCTTCTACCATTGAATTGAATAAACATGGCACAACACAATCAGTCGATAGTGATAGAATTGAGGCTACTTGGGTGGACAACTCACTGTTTGGCTGTAGGCTCCACACTGATTAAGTATTACATATGATTCAGACCCCAAAATTGACATCTTTCTTAACTTTGTTGGTGGTTGAAACTTAAATTATTTAGGTATGGTTTTTTATTTTGACATGGTCATATTAGTTATTAAATCTTTACCTCCTTGATTTCTATCTCAAAGAAGGATTCCTTCAATTATAGGAATGTTTTATTCATTTTTGTCTCACATTTTAAAATTTCAACAATATCAAAGAGGGAAAGTGGGGGAAATGTGTTTAACTAGCAATAGATAATTTCCCTTAATAACACCATCAGTCTAAGTGTGATTCATCTTGCTACACACATTTGTATTTTTATTTATGTTAGATAAATAATATAAACCAAAAGGAAAAAAGAAATAAACACATGAACATGAATCAAACTACCGACTTAGGAACAGAAGGGTGATGCATAGCTGTTGTGATTGGTGATGGATAGCTATAAGGGTGGTCACCAACCTTATATGTCCCCTAATATGCTAGTTGAATGTGTAAATCAATCTTCAAAACAACAACAACAAATCATTCCATGCCCAAACCAAAAATATGCAAAAACATCATCCAATTCATCATGTCAATGTTCTAGTGGGGGAAAATAGCATATTTTTTATTTTATCTCATGTGAGACATATCTCAAGGCTTCACCCCATCGTATAAGACTCTGACTAATAAGGGTGCATAACACCAAGTCTTTATTGGAGGAGTGACTAATAGTGGTTTGTTGTTTTGTTATGAAATAATATGGGTGTAAGGTTTGTGTGTTACTATTAAATTTTTTTCACTTGCAAATGATATATATGATGGTTAGACCCTCAGAACATAAAAATATTATTAATCTTTGGAAAGTATACACTCTATTTTAAAGATTTGTGATTAAATAAATGTCAAAATATTTATTTTTTCTAAATTAATCACAAATAAGGATTTTAGATACTTCCCTATTTTGTAAATGTATAAATTATGCTTGCTTTAATCATGAAGCGTTGGAACATAGTTTTTTTGTTACTAAAAAAATTATTGTTCTATTTAATGTTACTATTCAGATTCAAAGTCAAACAAATAAAGTTTTTCTAGAACTCAACCACATCTACCATTTGCTCGACCACTAGGGAAATACCCCATGTATAGTTATTCATGAACCTCCTTAACCCCCACAACATCCAACACCTTCTCAAGAATGAGGTCATGGGCCACACCAATAGCATCTAGAACTAAACAAAAGAGCCATTCTCATTGTCAGTCACCACCTCAATGATCTTCTCTTCATCGTGACGGTATGAGTGGCTATTCTAGATCTAAAGGTGATGGTAGGGGTTGGTAATTTCTTTGTCTGTCTCATGATGGTGACATTGGGGGCTGAGGTCCTCTCCCCAATCCAAACTTTTACAACCAACTATGGTAATCTCTTCTAAAATAAATCAAGATGAGAAATTAGAGGCATAACAAGACACTGGTTGGGAACCTTTACCTATGGATGAGGATCCTCCTACCCTAGGAGGATGGGGTGGTAAGCCTCGGGACCTACCATCTCCACCACCTCCCTTGATGTCCATGTTTGTTACACTTGCTTAATTATTCTCTTTATTATTATTTCTTCCTTTCTCTCTCTGATTTGATGTCAAATTGTTATGTGATGTTTATTTTTGTGGGTGTGGTCATTTTTTGACCAGTTTCTAGACTTTTCTTAAGGTGTCTTTTCCCTCAATGTGATTATGCTCATGGGGTGTGACTTTTCCATCCACTTATTTTGTATGATTAGTGTTGTACCATATCTTGTTTGATTAATATATAGGTACGCTCTTCAATTAAAAAAATCTTGTGATTTCTCCCTATACAAGTACTCTTACTAAATTAAAATATTTTGAAGACATCATAAACATCCTCTTGAGTGTGTATACAAATTTTTATCAACTTAAACCAATCTATTTAGGAGATATAGTAATATTAGTTTGATAAAACCTTAAGGTAGGGTTTAAGGCCAGACTTAGACCCAAGAGCTAGAATAATTCAAACTTTTAGGTTTTTCAAGTGATATTTTTAATTGGTAAATACTCTTACCTATCATAAAAACCTTTTCCAATTATTATCTAACCATGAACAATCTTAAAATGATAAGAAAGGATCTTTTCTCTAGATGACTGCAATATAAAACTAAGTATACAAACCCAAGGGCAAGAATTTTATAAAATCTCAGGGTTTTAAATCTTTGAATAGTTATTTTTACTTTGAACCTGACATATAAAATTTTATCTATAAAATATTATCTATCTTTATTTATGACTCTAAAAGCTTCATAATACAAAAAATATGTAGAATTACACCATTCTATCATATTATGTCTCTAGGAAGGTCCTATCTTCAACTTGCAAGTCATAACTTCATCATAAGATCATCAAAAAAGAACAAATAACATTAAATAACATGATATTACTCATTCATAAATGTTTTTTAAGTATATTTAATCATAATAGCACCTTCCTTTATTGATATATCTTCAAAATGCATATGCATAGCCCCTATACACCACTCCCCATCTTCATACAATCTTGCCACTAATCCTTTTCTAGTCATCTTCCTCACTTCATTGTGATCTTTCTTGATGCTTCAAGGCTTATCATCTTGTTACAAGATGCCTTTTCTTATTTTTATCTTGTTTTATACAACAAGAATCTCTTAGTTGTCTTAAGACTTATCTAAACATGCTAAGTTTAATCTTCTCCTACATTGGACATCCTTCTAGATTGGTTTAAAATAGATTTACATTAAATTAAGAATAAAGATACTAAAACATTAAAAATACCCTCTATAACATTAATGGACCCTTACATACATAATGATGATCATAGACAAGCTTGCATAATAAGGAAACACTCTCATTTGACACTTAATCATTCAAATATTTGAAAATACTACTTTCAGTTAGAAAAATCCATTTGTCACTCTTAGAGACTTAAAAATTGAATTCTTACTGAGTTACACTCTTGTAAATTGACCATGTAAGACTCCTCACACTTACCTAAAACCTTATTAAACCAGACATTGACTCACCAAACCAAAATGTACATAGAATTGATGATGCTCCTACATCAAGGTTCCATGGCCATTTACAGGGAGGAGGTTCATGAAAAAGGTATGGAGAGATGTTTTTTGGTGTAACATTTCATTACTCCATTAACATACTAGTAAATGTTTACTTAGATGTGACATCATGCCAAAAAAAAAAAAAACATGAACAAAGAAAACACTTGAAGAAAACCAGGAACCTAAAAGACACATAATAGAAAATAGGAACATACAAGGCACAATAACCATAAAAGCCATGTGAAAAAATAAATAACCAGAAATGTTTGTTTGTGATTTGTAGGGAAACATTAACTTACCACAATGATGGAGAAAATCTCATCAAGCCATATGGAAAATGGCGGTAGATTCCAAAGTAATGACCCATGCATCTTCCATTCAAAGCTCAACCCAACAAAAATGTGTTGCATATATAAATAATACAGCAGATTGAATGGAATATATGTGAACAATAACTATATCAGTCTACATTTAAAATATTTATAATTCTGAAGTAATAACACATGAACTTGAATGTAGATTTTTTTTTGGTTTGGTATAAAAATAATTAAAATCCATTGGTGTGTCAGTCTACAAACTGCAGACTTATAACCCACAACATGATCCTCTGAATATGTTGGTGGTTGAATGTTAAAGTGTTCTTGTAGTTTAATTTGAAACTACAACTCTCTATAAATAAAACTCTCTCTGCAATTCAAACTCTTTACAAATAAAAAAATTGGCATTTCTATAGTTTTGTTTAATTTATAGAAGATAATTTGAATTTTGAAATTTGAATTGTCTATGAATGGTGAGTCTTAGATGTGTATTCGCATTCAATGTTGCAAGTGACACCCATGAATGGAGGTTGGTGGAGTCATATTGTGGAGCCAAATGTTTGAATTTTGAATGTTATACATTGTAATTAAAATTAGGTGGACCAAATGTTGTGAATTTTATCTCATGCACCTTATAGTCAGAGGTACAAAAGTGCAATTGAAGGGCTCAAAATATTCATTTGGGTTGATGTTTTTAAAATGTTTACACCTTTAAAATATAAGTAAAGGATATAATATTTTGAACGTTATAGTTTATTTTGGACTTGATATTGGTATTAATGAAATTTATATTTGTATTAATGAAAATGAATAATTTTTTTTTTGAAAATGATATTCATTTTGTTGAATATGATGTATATTTTATTTTTAACTAGAGTGTGCATCTATTTTAGAAGGGGGCCAATAATTGTATAGAAAGGTTCATATTTTTAATATTAATTATTCAAAAAATTAATGGTCCAGCACTAAAATGTTTAAGTAACTTTTAAAACAACTGAACAACCCATAACATATTATCAAATAAATCTTAATAAATCATGACTATGAAAAGGGGTCACAACTACAATCATAACCACTGGACCCCCCTCAGCTATTGGTCCCTTCCCCTAGTGAATGTGAATCCACTCAAAATTTTTGAAAATCATCCAAAGTAAGAAAATATAAATCCCTAATACAAAACCATTTTTCAGAAAGTTTATTAAGTCGTTCAAAGGTATAATATATGTTAGTTATTTTGATTAGTATATTGAGATACAATGATGTGTATAAATATGATATGATATTAGTAAGGAATTGAAGCACTCTCCATTGGTCCTTTCGAATACACATCACCACCTCCTCACATAGATTTTTCAATAATGTGAGTGTGATGATGTTGATGAGTATTAACAAGACATTTCATAGGGAAAACTTGAAATACCATGTGAAAAACACTTCACAAATGTTTCATTTATTATAAGAGGTATTTTAGGATAACGATAATGATGAAGAAAATGATGACAACAATGTTGGTGAAGATGACGAATGACACTTTACATTGTTACAATCACCATCTAAACGAATGAGTTAAAACTTGCTCATCCATTGCCTTGGAGAAAGTGATCTCAACTGCTACATCACACCCCTCACCTCCAAATCGATGGTTGATGCCATGATAACTAAGAATATGTTGAAATAACACTTGAGATCTATGTTCATTTTAAACTTTAATATATTCTTAGCATATTCAATTTTTATATTAGCATCTGCACCCTTACATGCAAAGTATGTGTCAATAAAGACTCTCTATATTCCCATGAAAAACACCTTCCACACCATGCGTATGTCCTTATTGTCATTGAATAGTCACTAGTAATGCTTAATCAATAACAAAATTTAAATTTTTTAAATTAAAATTATAAAATTCATAAAACAAATTTAACACAAAACATTTATAAGTAAGCATTGCTCCAACAAAATATTTGTTTGTGCCTAAACTGGAGGAGCCATCTGAGCCATCATCGGTCATTATGAGAAGATATTATAGTGCTTGTTGGGGAGTACCCAATGTCGAAGGGGTTAGGTTGGAAGATCCTAGGAGGAAGGAAAGTACTTCCTCTAGAATTTTCCCTGATATCTAAGGCTGGGGTACCTCCTGTAGTAGGAAAAAAACTCGTGATATGAGTTTGCCCCTATGGTTTGGGGGATGGTTGGTAAGTAGATGTCGGCAAAGAGGGGCAAAGCCACATCAGTGGGAAGGAGTAGAGCTACGAAACCAAGGGAGAGAAGGCTAGGGAGTCTGAGTAACTTGAGTAGTAATGGTGTCCTAAGAGAAGCACCAATTAACTCATTTCTTAGCTCCAATGTGTGATGTACCGGTGTCCAAAGAGTGTTTAGTGTTACCAATCACTTGGATGGGCTTTAAGAAAGAGGTGATTAACATGGGGGATCTAGAGACTCTAGGCTCCTCCTATAGGAATATGTGTCAGAGGGTGACTACTTCACAAAGATGAAGTGTGAGGCACCATTGCTTTGGATATTTGAAGAAATTAGGTAGTGTTGTTTGAGTCCCTTTAGAGGCAATGGCATCTTCCCCAGATCCATAGTAAATGAGGCATTTGAAAATGAAGTGTTCCTCGATCTCCACCTCTTGAAGGGTGCAAATGTGATAGATATGGTCATGATGGAGAATGCGGTGATTTGTTTCAACATGTAATTGGTAAGAACATACTCTCATCTGGCCAAGGTGAAACTTCAAGCCGTGGGACCAATGGCACTGGAGATGGTGAGAGTCATGAATAATACCATTCACTACTTGTAATAAATTCTTAGCATAAACAACAAAGTTCAAGATGAGTGGCTAAAGGGGGGAGATCCAAGTGGCTTGAATATATTCTCTATGGATGTCATTTCTAGTAGCTCTAGTGATGAGGTTCTTTGTGGGAAGTAGCCTAGGGGGTTGGGCATCCAGGGAATACATAAAATTGGGTAGCCTATCAATAGAGATGCCAATAGAAAGGAGGAGCAATCTAGTCTCAAGGTATTAACAATGCATGTGTGTGGTGGTAACCTGTGAAGTAATCTTCTCTGAAGAGAAAAGTGCTAAGTATGGATAGCTCTAATGACTATAAGTTGAGTCCCCCAAGGATAAGACTATGTGGGTGTAGAAAGTAGGCCTGAAGATAGTCTCAAGGTGTAGCAACTGGGTGGCAAATTCAGTTTAGATGATGTTTCAAGGAACTGTTCACTTGCAATAGATCATGCGATGTAACATGAGAGTTTGGATTCTCAATATGCGCCCATTTAACAACCACGAAGCTAGCTCCCCAAACCTATAAACCATATAAATCTGCAGGTTTGATGATTGTATTAAAGAGGTGTAATTTGGAAGGGATGTCCTAAAAATAGATCTGGAAACACTGACATTCCATGACAGAAAGAGAGGCATACCCCTTCCAAAGATGTGGATGAGAAGTAGACTTAATGCTAAATTATGGACCAAAAAATTGGACCCCTAAGTATGTGTATGTTGATGTTGTCTCTAGAAGTTCCTCTTTGTAGAAAAATTGGAATTTAGAGAAAAAGCACTTAAAGATATTGAAGATTATAACCTTAGTTTTACTAAGGTTGACCACAAGTTGTCAGAGTTCACAAAAATGAAAAAAGGGCATCAAGTTGTTGTAAGCCCTTGGCAAAGTGAGAGAAGAGGACAACTTCATCAGAAAAAAGGATAGGTATAAGCACCTCATGCAAAATAGAGCCATCATCCATATGGGTATGCCACAAAAGAAACTCCTTGAACTCATCAATTTAGATGTTGAATAGGGTTGGTGAGAGAGAACATCCTTGCTTGACCCTTATGGTACTCTTCACAAAGTCAGAAAAACTGTGAGAAGTAGGAAACAACCCAATAGCAATCTCATAAATCCTCCAAGTAGCAATAATCAAAGAATCTCAGATGTCAATATCTCTTAACTTATGGAAAATCAGGTGTCTCAAAACCGAGTCAAAGGCTTTCTTGAAGTCAATAAAACAACAAAAACTTTGAAAGACCTATGGAGAGCTTCTTCAATAAGAGCTTGCAGTGTAAAGATGTAGTCAATAGTCTAGTAGTCCCTTCTAAATCCAGCTTGCACCCTAGTTTTGATATTATTCCTTTTCAAGGATAATGACAATTGCATGCCTAACATCATGGCATAGAGTTTGGCAAATGTATACCCAATCATAATGGTCTTGTAGTTGCCAAGGATAGAGAGATCCCTGAACTAATGAATATGGTGTATGATGTGCTGTGACCATGACTGAGGAAATCTGATTACACCGCCTTATTCAAGGGCATGGCAAGGTGAAAGGCAAGGGAATCCACACCATATTTGATGAACTTAGCTTTGAGACCTCCATAAATTTATTATTATTACATTGTATTGTTCATTCTCACCGTCTTAGTTATAATGTTGTATTATATATCACTATCAATATATTTAGTTCCCATATTTGTTTGTTATGTAAAATCTTTGTATTTCAAAAATCTGAAACAGGATAGGTTGTATATCAAAAACTAATTTTGCCAAGGCAGCTGAAAATGCATTGACAGACCTTATTATATGTATCAGTTTTAGTCTTCTAAACTTTTCTCCTTATTCATTGATTATATTTAATAATTTCCTTTCTACCATTGTTTAAGCTTTGATTTTCCTAATTTATAGAGATTCTGGAAGCAAACTCTAAATCTTACACACACTCTTGAAATTGTTGCCCAATGGTTAGCTCAAGCACTGGAATGTGGGTAAGCCTGCAAAAATAGTCTGCACTTTTATTGACTGACCAATTCTCAAATTACCACTCATGGGGGAGGAAATGATGTTCCACGACCTTCTCTTGTTGATGAGATTATATTCTAAACATGATGCTCATTTTTATCATCTGAGGGATAAATGTTAGGTGAGTATGTGGGCATGCTAAATATTTTCATTTCTTCTGGAATCACTAAGTTTTTAAACAAGCCCAGAGGTAAGGCATCACAAATTTAAACACTTGTAAAATTTGTACATAGAATGGCATCTAATTGCATCTTTTGTTTGCATTAAGATAATTTGGATTAAGATGTGCCTATGATTGTTTGCTGGCATAGTTATTGACACTTGATGTTTAAAAAATGTGTAAATATTTATATGCTGTGTTCCAGGAATAGCCCCCCTCCGCCACGTTTCACATCTTGGTACGCCTCGAGTATCAGTACACCCCGAGGACATGTTAGAGGTGTCCAAAAAGGTACTGACAGGGAGAAACAATGGAAGTCATCAAAAAAATTTAAAAAATGTAAATACAGTCAGAACACAACAGTATATACATAAGTTTACATTTAGATATGGACATCTAGTTTCCTATACTTTAATTTATATTTTACTTATATACTTTCAGGATGTTTGAGAGGGGTTTTGGACCTCTAGGAGCTATAATGCAAATTCTAGGTTTTAGAGGATCCTATCATATTTCAAAGTTACTTAGATTCTAGGGTTTTAGGGTTTCAGACTTAGCCATATTTTAGGGTTTCAAGATTTCAAGGAGACATCATAGGAGGTATGAAGGCTGCATGAAGGGATGTATGTGTGATAGAATAGTATGAGAATATCTCTCACAAAGTGCCACAAGCTGATCCCACCCCATTCCTTGTGCACCCCTTAAGGTGTGCACTCTGTGAGAATCAATTCACCGATGAGCCCTTGTGAGAGAAAGTGTCAGTAAATGATAAAGTTGAAAAATAATGGGAGTGGCATTCATGATTTTGTGGGCAATCAAGATGATTTATTCTAGATTTGAATGTACATTTTGTCTTTGAAGTAATGAATGAATGAATATCATATATTTTTAAGTGTTTTATCATTTATAGACAAATATTTTCATACTAATATATATATATATATATATATATATATATATATATATATATATATATATATATATATATATATATATATATACAGACGTACCCACGACGTATCCAAATCAAGGATTTTGAAAAATGGCGTACTCGCATACCTAAGACGTCCCCGTATCCATACCCATACCCAAACAACATAGTTTATATGTTGTAAGTACATATATACTTATAGTTTTGATGGACAACATGATCATTTCTCTTAGATCTCTGCCATATGGTGTATAACCACATGTTCTTGTTATAGGTGTGGAACTATATACCGCTTCCACCTATTAACAATAGCATCAAGGTTTGCCTATGTTGCCTCTCATATTTGATAAGTTGAATAGTAGAATTTATATTAAACTGTTGAATGCAAAGATCTATGTAAGCCCTTATCTTATGTTTAGTTTGTAGAACAAGCGAGGCCAATTATAGATTTGGGCAGTTTTCTTATGCGTTTTGATGTTATTCAGATGGAGGTCAGCATTGAGGATTGCTTACATATTGAGTTTGATTATAACAAAATCAAGTGAGTTATATACTACTTCATACTTGTTTGTTACAATTAAGATGCAGGGGAAGAAAATGTGTTTCTAATCAATTAGAGAATTCTACCTACGTATCACATGAAAGATGTTGTCATCGATAAGATTTATTTCCTTCTTGTCAGAATCAAGATCAAGAACATGGAGCTTGAGATTAGTAGGAGAGAATCCATAGGATCAGGACCTAATACGTATGTTGAAATAGAGACCCTATCCAAATTTGAACTCATGGATGGTGCTCTTGTACGAGGTACATTTCCTATTATGTAGAAGTTTAATACGATTAATAAACAATAATTTAGTATATATTTTATCATTTATTTCATGTCATTCATATTTTTTGGTAAAATTTTAGGATGAATTGGCAAAAAAATATCATCATCCTTTTCTTGATATATATTTGTGTTTAAACTTATGCACAAAGTTAAAAAAAGATAAAACTTTATGTTATATATTTCATCATCCTTTTCACCATCTTTAGTAGAATACAAAAGCATAGTCTTCACCGTCCAAGTGTAGAGTCGACCTTAATAGCTTGATATATTAAAAAATGAGAGATAACACTAGCAAAATGGGGAGGGGCAGCACCTTCATTTGAAGCATTCGTGTTCACCTTAGTCCAACACATTTCAAGAATGGATCAATTGGTTGTAAATGTAAATCCACACCAAGATACCAAATGGGGGTGAAAATGAGGTTAATGTTTCTTTTTTTATGTTTATTTTTTAAAATTAAAAAAAGATAAAACTTTATATATATGAACAAGATAAGTACAATGAGGGATGACTACATGAAATCAATTCATCCAACAACAGACCTACAGGAAAGGCTAAAGGACAAAGACAATACCAGTATTACATTGTGTTAGAATGCACCATAATTACAACATTCAAGGACAAAAAATCCTAGATTTATAGTAAGAAGAGAGATCGATTATCATGAGCTATGGACATGTATATTTTGTTATGTTTTATCATTATGAGAGTAGGCTTGAGTTAGGTTGAAGGAAGGTGGTTGGGGAATGGGGTGGGGGTGTAGTTTACTGTAACTTAGATCATATTAATAAGATGTTACCATCAACTAACATATGCCAGTAGGGAAAGAGGTTAGAGGGTGAAAATCCCATAGCGGCAGATTTCATTTATTGTTCTTCCCCCCACTAACAAATGCTTGAAGGTGCTTGTGTGCTAAGTGGACCCCCTTACCTTATAATTATTACCAATATACTTAAGGAAAAATGTTGTTAGTGTAATGACTACTCATGGAGGTCACCTTGAGTTGACTAAAAAACACATAGGTCAAATCCCACAAAAACAAAAAAACTCTTAAAAACTTCTACATTGTTTGAGTTAACGTGAGCAAGGCTTATGTATGAATATGTTTGCCAAAAAGATATGACATAAAAATCAATGACAATTGGTTAAAATGTACCATCGACAACATCTCTATCTTGATGAACAAATCCTTAGTGGTTGATGAAATTTTTGTTTATTTGATGTTCTTGGAGAATTTACACAATAATGGTTTACTAATACATTCAAGAAGATGATAAATTCACCTAAATTGACAATTCCAACTTAATGCATCCATTCCTCATTATCAAAATTACTCATAAGTTATGAGAATTGTGTATTTTATCTAAAAAGTAGTATTCTGCCTCTTGCAAAAAGTTCTCATTATCAAAATTTGTGTGTCCTTGCCCATCTCTTCCAATCTATTCAAAGTTTAGGTTTAATATTGTTGAAAGCGTTCCTTGCATTACCAATGTTTTTTCTATATTCTTGGTTTATTGATAACATATACACCCCTAGAGCTATAGAATCCACAGATATGTATTCACTAACATTAAAAAAATATGTGGTAAACTATGGTAATAAAAAACGTAATACAAACAAATGTAATAAAAATATGTGTTATAGGTGTACACATGCATGCAATAAAATTATATCTACATTCATTAGAGAGATTTTAAGTTATGTTCCATTAAAATATATATGTTGTATGCTACGTTATTGTTGGGCATGTTACAAGGAATTGTGCTAGTGATGTGGCATATAATACAGTTTGAGGGAATCAGATCACAATACACTACTTAAAAAAATAGTGACAAACTAATATATTCTAATATTCATTCATACATACCATATTATTGATGCACTTATAGACATACCAATAATGACATCATCAAATAGTAGTTATGATGCACACCATAATCATGTTTAACATTATTGCTCTTTTGTTTGTTTATATGTTTAGTTACTATTAGAATATGAGGGGTTTTACTTAATACTATAGCCCTTTCACTTTGATAAAATGTTACACATATTTTCCCCCTGTTATGTCTCTATAAGTCCATGTGAAAGTATGTTAATATATTTTGACTCTTTGTGGATATGATTAGTGTGGAGACTATTACACTGGGAGATAAAAATGTTGGTATCAAGACGAGTGTTTCGGAGGAGAAGGCAACCATTTGTAACATTTTATGGTATTATGCCGATGAATTAAAAGAGGGATTCTTTCCTCATATTGATAAGGTCAGTTGTTCAATCCATGTAAGTTATTTTAGCATCAGGAGATTCTTTCCTCATATTGATAAGGTCAGTTGTTCAATCCATGTAATTTATTTTAGCATCAGGAGATTCTTTTTTCTGTAAGACACATCCTTATGTAGATATACTCTGTTAAGTACAGGTTGCACCAACATTGGTTCCTTTCCTAAAATTTTATTTATACGAGGAAGTTGACAAAGTCATTGTTTTAGGTACTAAGTGTTTTGTTTTTCTTGATTTAACATGACCCTACATATCTATGTTTTAGGTTTTGACATTATATTTGCCTACATTTATATTTAGCAATGCCGGAGCTATTGCAATCTGCCAAATTGGCTGTGGAGAAGGGACAAGCTCGAGGAAGGGATCAAACCTATATTAAGCAATTTTCAGATTAAATTATAGGTGCCTTGGTTGAAGCTTTGCATAAAGTAATTTAGACATTTCTAGTCAGTGTTGCATTCTTTGGATCATTGTTTTATTTTGACTGTTATGTTGAGTTGCAACTCTTTGGTGTTGGGCAGTATCTTTAAATGATGGGATTTACTGTCTCCTATAATTTTCAGGAACTTGAAATTGAAATTTGTTCAAGCATGTTGGATGCATTGAATGAATGCATACAGGTGAGATTTGTCTTTTTCTATACATATATGCAATTAGAACATTTAGATGCTTTAGTTTTTATAAAATGCATTCATTTTGATATTTGTATCAACTTTTAGATTTTGGTTATGCTTGAAACAACATAATAGCTTATGTGCGTCCATGCATGTTAACTTTGCATGATTAAGATAAATATAGTTTTGGTTTGATGCTATGGATACTACTTGTATATAATTTCTCTTGAAATTGATTACATTAGTAATATGCAGTTATATTTAAATGTCTTGCATTGGGTATCAAATAAGTTTTGTCAAATATATCAAGTTAATTCAACTATTATTTATATGTTTTAAGTTTTGAGTCCTTTTGTTGATTTTATCTCCTAATGAACTTTTAAATGTTCTTTTTGTTAATAGAGACTATTGGCTATCATGGATATTCTGATTATTAACATTGTATGTGCTTGGATCCCAGTGATAATAAAAGTTTGATTTTTACTTTATACATATATCAGTTATCTTGCTTGATCAAGGACAAGTAAAGTCAATAGTGGATGAAATCAAGTAAGTTATAACAGCCAATGCAACTAGAAAGAGGGAACAAATAGAGAGGACTAAAGCAGAGGAGTTAGGTGCAGAGGAAGGGGAAATGCTTCAAGAGGAGAATGAGCAGGAAGAAGTCATCTTTGATCAAGTGAGGAAGTTTTATTTAAATTTTTTGTTTTGTCTTTCATATTTATTTAAAGGAGCACTTAATTTCTAATTACAGAATATGAACATGCAATTGCATGCATTGAGAAAGTTGAGTCCTATGGTACCAATTATCTAAACATGTATTTGCATAAATGTAATGAATGGAAACCAGAGTAGCCAATTTCAAGAATCAATAAAACAATCTTACTTATTTAGATTTGTGTATAAGTTTACAGAGTCATAAAACCATGTTTAATGAAGCTATATTCTTATACCCAAATTTTCACTTATTAGGTTAATATATCTTCAAGATTGAATGCGTGTCATCCTTCCTTATCATTTTTTGTTTTGGTTTAGAGAAGGGATAACAGGCGAGTGTCTTTCCTATAGTTTGGCCTGTCCCAAGGGCTTGAAATCTCTTTTCCTAACTTTCAAACAAATCAATAACAAATTAGCTCCTTTTAGTTTCAAAAGGTAGAAAGGTGATAACTATATAGTAGGCTTTTATGTTATTGGTTAGTAATGATCTTGTATCGGTCACTCTCGATTGGCACAAGATATTTACTCAATATCCCCAATGGATAAATATAAGTATATTATTTGGGATAGCAGTAATTAGGCTATAGTCAATCCATATATGTTGATCCTAAAGCTGTCAATGCTCATCATAGAATGGAATATTGAAAAGTTTGTTCTTTGACGAGGTTATATACCTATTTCAAATTGTAGTGACAAGTTATATGTTTTTCATATTTGAAATAGATACAATTTTGGGATCAAATAACAAGAAAGACGTGAACTTTTAAAGTCCATTCTTAGTGGAGTCTTGGAAGTCAAGCACGTGTACACTTTCTTGCACATGTTTGGTTACTAGGATGATTGCACATTAAAAAATGGGTTATTATACACATGGAGTGTTTTCTTTCCCCTGTAGTGCATGCACTATGGATTATTTCCTCGTCTTGTATTTGTTCTTTGTATAAACTACTTAGGCAATGGATGCCAGTTAAAAATCTACATTTCCTAAAATTTGTCTTAATTATTTGTTTATGATGGACCTTGTTCTTCTTTAATGCATACAACTAGATAAATTGTGTATGTGAATTTGTAAGTTTTATGTGCTGGTAAGGACCTTGAAATGGAGTAGACTATTACTTGTATGGTGAATCTCTTGAGACAATTACAACATAGAATCTCCCCATTTGCTCTTGTTTCTACATGGTCTTCCTTGCGACTTCAACAACAATGGGATTTACAATCATGTTTGTCTTCATAATTTATTCTCATACGATGGATGAGGATATATGCATTATTATTTTCAGGTTTTACCGGACTTGTATGGACTTGAACTACTTTAATAGGTTGTCTTGTTTCATTCTTTTCTGTAGTCATTCATTTCACAGGAGCTTTCTGTAAGGTAGGTATGCAAGTATTCAACTTTGGAAGAGCTTTGTTAGTCAATCCTACATGCCCATAATATGAAATGGGCTTACATAGAGCAGGGTTCTTATATTATAATCTCTCCCATCCGACAGAGAAATGTAGATGTCTTTGAAATGTGTGTTGGTGTTTAAAATCAGTGAGAGAGTTTTTACAAACTCTTGAATTTTATTTATAGTGTATCTTGTTGGATATGGAACATGGGCTTTATGCGGGAAGAGAAAGTTACTATGAAATGACATAAACTTGCTTCTATGTTTAGTAGTATAGTGTTGAGTTGGAGGCAATGCATAGTTTCTTATAAGAATCATTGGAATTCCTTTGAGCAGGAGAATTTAATGGGGATTTTGAAATTGTGTCATTGCAAAAAGTGAACTTTGTATTTCTTATTTCTATCAGTCATTTCATCTTGAATTTCAATGGATATCTCATGTAAGTGAGGCATCATTATTTTAATGTTTGTTCAACTATGACAAGTCATTTTGTCTCACCTGATGGATGCTAATGCTCACTCTTCCTCCTTTCCTTTCAATTGCAACACTTACGAGAAGAAATTGTGATCACGACTTACCAAAAATAATCCCATTTAGTCATGCTAGAGGATATCTAGTGGTTTTTCTCGTCCCGTATAACTTTTAAAAGTTAATTCAAGTATCATTTTCTTCTCCTTGTATAAAGGAAGGGTACATTGCCGATTTGATTTTTATTGCATGTATTTAGAGTTTCAATGTAATTAAAGAATTGAGTGACACACAACTTTCTATAAAATATCTATATAGGATTGTGTAGCAAAAATGTTTATAATGAGGTTGTATTATATTGTTAGTTATTTGAATATGTGCTTATGTTTTGTTTTTTAAATATTCACTTATGTTTTTATTTTAATGATCATTTCATGAAAAATGGATTGTAGGGATTGGGTTGGAGGTACAAATTTGTATGAACATGTTAGAAAACAATTTCAAAGCACTGTGTTCTTTGATATAGTTTTGTGAGAACATGTTGAAAATGTTAACAAAGTACCAGTTTCTTGATGGAAACAATTCTGAACAAGGATCAACAATGGAAGAAGAGTAAGCTTTTTGAATTACACTTAAGAGGAACGATAACACGAAAAGCTGGGATAATAAGATTAAAAAAACTTGAGGATCACGGAGATTCCAAATAAATCACATATTTCTAGGAGTGAATTATGTTGAAATATATTGAAGTTCATCCTTTTACCATTTTAAAGGGTTAACGGCATTTAGATACATTTTTATATATGTTTTGATATAATAAAATGCTTGTAGACCCACAAGTTGTGGGCACAAGATTATTCCATCCAAACTATTAATCACTAGATGTTTTGGTGTCATTGACGATAATTATCGATTGATTGCAATGGAAGAAATTTAGTTTTTTTCTTTTTGGTAATTTCATTAAATCCATTTTGTCTCTTGAGAGATAATAGTTGGGATAAAAATATTAGTCTTTTGAGAGAAAAAAAATGCTATTTTATAGTCTCCGAAGAGACAAATAATAATCTTGTGAGAGACAAATATGATAATCTCTCAAAAGACAAAATAAATAATATTCTATATTATTTCTGGTGAGACAATAATTAAAGACACCTGATTTGAAACAATATTATAGACTTTTTTTTATCTCAATTTGAGATGATTTGTTGAAGTATTGTCTCTTAACATTTTAACATTGTTTCAAAACACACACATTTGTTGTAGTGCAGTTAGTTGCAACGGATTTGCATAGACTTGAAGGGAAAGAGTGGTGAGTTCAATGCAAGAGTAGGAATATGACAGCTACGCCTTGCTGATTGTAATCCCATGTAATAAACGGATATATATATATATATATATATATAAATATAAGTGCAATTGAGCGGATAAGAGCATCTGAGTCGGGTTTTTCTGCTTTGAGATCTGATCAGGATGAACAGCAACGAATCAAAATACGCAAGTCGAGAACGTTAAAGTTACATACGACGTGGTAATAACACTCGGGACTTTGGGTCTTATAATGGTGGTCTTGCTAAGTTCGTTGATCTGTATACGCGGCCGAGTGATGTTTTCTTCTTCTAATCAAACGGTGGCAAACGATAACGATGCCGTCGTCGAGGCGAGGAGAGGAGGGATCGATGTGGCCACATTGAATTCGTATCCGAAGACGATTTATGGGCAGAAAACAAGTGTAAGCTGTCCTCCTAATTTGAAATGGCAGAGTTGTTCGATTTGCATTAGCGATCACAACGAGTCGGATGTGTTGCGATTGATACTTGATTGTGGTCACATGTTTCACCTCGACCGCACAGATTTTATAAAAGAAGCTATAGATCTATAGATTGGAACCAAATCTATTAGTGTAGGGAAGGCACATGGAATATGATATACATATTAAGTACTATTTTATCTATATTTTATATATATAAATATTTTTTTGAATATTAGATTATTAAATTTTGTGGTATTTTACTTTTGTGTTTATTTTAAGATGACTTCTATGATTTGTTATTACTCTCATGATATTTTTATCATATATATTTTCAGTAATAATCATAGGGCAAAGAGGTCCTCTTAGAATTGAAGCATCGTAAGAGGGGATCGGCTTAACACTGAAGCACCATAAATATTTGTTAATAGGGGAAGGAACAATGAATGTAATTTACTGTTTCAGGGTTCTCAGCTTCTAAACTCTTTCGATGAAAGTATTTGATTATTTTCATGCAATGCACTTGTATGGAGAGATTTACGGTACAACATGCCATCTTTATGAACTCATCAAGTGTAGTGTCATTTACAAGTAATTTATAATTTTAACTTATTAAAAATCAATGCAAATAATTAAACTTTACACACAATACAAAGGAAATATAGTGAACCATGTTGCATTTTAGGTTCATTTGTTTTTTGGTTTAAGATTCATTTTCCTTATTTAAAATTTAAGTGAAAAATGAGTGAGAGGGTTAGATGAATCCTAGAGGGATGTATTGTTTGTTGGGTTGTCGTTTAGTTGTAGGATGTAGGTGCTTATTGTAAATATGACTTGGGTACAAGCTCGGCCATCATGCCCTTAGTAATGAGTTATATGATGCAATTGTCGTCTATTACTTATCTTGAGGAAACTAAAAAAATCTAGATTTCACATATTTCTAAAAATTGTATCTTAATAAGGCATGAGGTTTGGTACAAATCCTAAACAAATCTTGCAAGAAGACATAGCTCTTGTTGGTTCCATCAGCATAGCTCAAGTTTAGTCCACCATAACAAAGCTTTTTATATTTTCCCATTGTTCTTGTTGCCTACCAAATTGTTGTAGTGACTTGGCGTTAGCGGTATTGTTTTGATAGTATTTAAGGATCATGATTATTAAACACATATCTTACATTAAATATGTTCTCATTAATGGAATGATCTTCGTAGGCCTAACAATGCTCAACAATATAAATAGTTGATTATGTAAATTATTTCGTCAAAATAACAAGGATTTTGATGGTTCAATTATACTTGTTGGTAACCTAGGTTAGTTTCCCCCATAAATGACGTACATCAACAATGGTGCACCATTTAGAAACTAGTGTTCATAAAATTATTAACCAACACTAATAATGTAGACTCGACTAAACATAACTATAATATTCTTATGTGAAAAATCAAGTCTTTAATGTCTCTAGAAGGACAAAAAAACATATAGAATCTCAACACATTTTTATGTGAGTAACAACTTGGCCACATTGCATAAGAAGAAAATGTCAAAATTATTATACATTCTAATTGTAATACATCAATCAAAAGAAAGAAAACAATGGGTCGCACCTAACCTCAACAATACGATAGTGAAGCTAACAATGCTTTTGTGTAAAAGATCAGATTATAGTGACATCTAATTTGTGGGTTAAAGTAGGGTGGGTTAATCGCATCTAGGTGCATTGAAGTCATGCAATTTAAAAACCAATTAATGTTATGGAATCATATTTAATTTTATACATAACGTAGATGAAAATAGTTTTGAACCTAATGCTAAAATAAGAAAGGCTATAATACCTAAACTTAACCAACACTCACAAATTAGTGGGGTTCATATTTTCTACGAATCACAAAGTTTATATGAAAAATATTTAAATATTAAAAAACCCTAATTAATTGTTCAACTAAAATTAATAAATTTGTTAGCGTTGAGTAAATTTACCCAACTACAACAGTTAAAACAGACGTATGTAATGAGGAAACGACCGCCTCTTTAGGAGATATATAGATTGATAAATCACAAATGGTTAAATTATGTAATGAGGTAACACTTGTAGAGGCGGCCATGAAAACCACTCGATTATTTAATATTTTATTTATTAAAAGTCAACACTCGAACTCACCGGGAAGGGTCGTTATAAATACATACATTGGTTAGTTGCAATAGATTTGCATAGACTTTGAGGGGCAGAGTGGTGAGTTGAGAGTTGGAATACGACAGCCAGGCCTCACTGACTGTAAGGAACGAATGACTGTATATATATCATTCGGATCGGGTGCAATTGGGAGAATGAGCACATCCGAGTCGGGTGTTTCCGCTTCATGAGATCTGATCAGGATGAGCAGCAACGAATCAACATACGAAGCGAGGAACGCTAAAGTTGCATATGGCGTAGTAATAACACTCCGGACTCTGGGTCTTATAATGGTGGTGTTGCTAAGTTCGTTGGTCTGTATACGGGGTCGAGTGATATTTTCTTCTTCTAATCGAGAGGTGGCAAATGATAATGCCGTCAACGTCGAGGCGAGGAGAGGAGGGATCGATATGGGCACGTTGAATTCGTATCCGAAGATGATTTATGGGCAGAAAACAAGTGTAAGTTGCCCTGATCTGAAATCACAAGTTGCTGTTCGATTTGCATTAGCCACTATAAAAATACATCAATATTTAATAATCAAACATGTCTAATGCTCTACAACAATTGCATTCTACATATAAGACAGTCAAGCATTTCCAGTAATTAGTATTATTCTAAGCAGGGAAGATTGTCTAAAACAAAGAATTTATTTAACTAATCACAAAAAAAAATTGTGAATTAGAAGCACTAGTAGATAGACATCATATTAAATGCAAAGCACAAGTTATCCCCTGTACACTTAGATACAACATAGATACATAGATTTTATCGAACATAATATCAGAAAATCTAATAATGCATTCATTAAGATCTAGGCTCTAATATATTTTTGAAGCATGCAATAACATATCCAATATTTTTTTACACTCAATTCTACATTTAATGATGATTTCAAAAGGGCAATAATTATTAGCATAAGTAATGCATCTGTGTTCTTTTAGAGATAAATTTCAAACACATTCAAGTATAGTTATGGAAGCACAGAGATAGGTACTTACAATGAGCAAAAAGTCAAATATCAATTTAATTTAATATATTGAAATTTACTATTGTAATTTGGAAAACCTCAAACATTTACAAGAACTCTTAATTGGGCTAGTCATTACCCCCTGTGAAGACTTAATTAGCCTTTGCAACAGAAAAATGATCCTCTATGTAAGGACCACTACTTTGATACCACAATGTAGAGGCCACAATTTCTATTCTAAAACATATTTTATTTATTTATTAAAGTTTGTCTGTGGATATAACTCAAGTATATTTTATCTTATCAAATACCTTTTGTCAAACAAACAAGCATCTAAACATACAGGGTAGGCATTCTTTTGTCAAACGGGCAAGCATCTAACCATACGAGTTAGGTATTCTTTTACCAAATGGACAAGCGTCTAACCAAATGGGTTAGACATCTACACATGAGTAAGTTATGCTCTGGGTAGAGACTTGACTTGTGGGGATCAATCGGATCCTGAGTCGTTCAATGTTCACAACTCATCTCTACAGATACGCATCGAGGTCATCATGACAGTAATATGTATAAAACATATAACAAAAACTCGCATTTTGTCTCAGAATTTGGCTTAAAACCTCGAGAACTACGATGATCCAACTGAGATCCTTTCGAGTATATCACATTTTTTTAATCTTTGATTTATTTATCTAAACTATGGTCTTATTATAATGGTCTTGTCATTTCATTTAACTTTAATTTTGTTTAACGCATAACCCCAAACCCCATCCTATTCCCCTGTGTATTGAAAGCATCATTCGCTTCTCAGACTGCTTACATCTTGCTTCCGAACAGGGTCAAGGTGTAGTATGCATGTAGTTTTGTTTTCTATTCTAAGTTTTATATGAACTGTAGATTTGGGTATGCAGCGTTTTCTAAGATCCAATTCTCCAAATAATCTCTCTGTGATTGCTACTCAAATGGGAGCATAAAAGTATCCGTTCAAGTGATTGAATACTTAATTTACTAAACTAGTCTTAAATCTTAACATGAAATAGAAATAAACATTTGCAAGCTACATCTCCCGTTTCTACTTTTTAATTACATCAGCAATGTTTTTGATCATTGCTTTAAACATAATAATTTGTACAATTGTTGTCAAATTTTTGTTATCTGAGAGTTATATGGTTGGTAGTTTTTTGATAATAACTAGTTTGACATTCTCAATTATAATTTTTATTGCTCTTTTTCGGTGATACTGAGTTTTGAGTAAGAAATGTGTTTTCTCTATTATGTTTCATAATTTCATAAGTCAGAATCGGCTAAGGTAGTTCAAGTCATTTCCTTATCTTAATTAGTGTTGTTGACCAAGAGGGAGTATCCCACCCCTTGGTCTTAATGACATGACATGATTTTTATTTCTGCTTGACGGTTTATAGAGATGATGCCCAAACGTTGTTGTTACAATTGTGTTAGGCTTATGAATGCAGTAGTTCAAACGCGATGGCATTACCCGTAAACATAAGCTAGAGGCACAGCTTAATATCGAACGTTGCATAGTTTTGTTTAACTTTAAATTCTTTATCTAAGTTTGAGATTAGAAATGTAAAGTATACTTGAAATAAATTAATGAATTATATTTCAAAAGCAAATTCTTTAGAGGAAAATAGAAACATAATCTCTTAGTTTAGTCATCATGTCGATTTTCAACCATGTTTATTTTGGATAATTATATCTTTAATCTATTTAAGTAAACTTTTCTAAAAGTAATAACTTATACACAAGGAGTTTATTGAACTTGAATATAGATAAATTTTTATATATCTTATGATTTAAATGAAAAATTATATTCATCTTACAATTTAAATAAAATAAAATATTTATTCAACAATTTTAAATAAAATAAAATATCTACCTTTCAATTTAAATAATACAAATTATTTACCTTTCGTTTTAAATAAAATAAATTATTTATTTTACAATTTAAATAAAATAATATAATCTACCTTACCATATAAATAAATTAAATTATTTATTTTCAATTTAAAAAATATTTATTTTAAAATTTTAAATATAATAAAATATCTACCTTACCATGTAAATAAAATAAATTATTTACTTCCAAATTTAAAAATAAAAATACAATTTTAAATAAAATAAAATATCTACCTTCTATTATCAATAAAATAAAATAAAATCATTTATTTTACAGATTAAATAAAACATTTTTTTTACCCTACATTTTAAATAAATAAAATATTTACTTTTATTGTTGAAATCTTTGACTGAAATGAAATGTGAATTCGCTTGAATTGAAAGCAGGTGAGAATAAGTAAATGGCGACGATGTTGATCTTGGTTGAGTAAACAAAAAAAGAATGGAACAAAACTTGATATGGCGCTGCAAGCATCTTTTCTCCCTCTACTTCTGCGACCCATTTCTCCCTCCACTTCTACGATCCCTTTCTCCTCCCTCCACTTCTGCATCGATCCCCCTTTTCAAAGCGTCTCTCCCCTGTCAAATCGTCTCCTCATTGCAAAGCGTCTCTCTTCTTCCTAAGTGCTGATCCTCTCTGCTGTATTTTTTCCCTGGTCCTTTTACTTCTGCATTGATGTCAATTTATAACTGTTTTTATAAAAATCTCTCCTCAATTTTCTGCCTAATTGGCTTAACTCATTCTTAAGTGGCAGTTTCTTTTTCTTTATATGTGTTAAGGTGGCATAGAACTTCGGGAGCTGAAGCGAATTACTCCAAATTGAAAGAACAATATTTTATAACTTAAAGTTTATAATTGTTTTCCCTCCCCGTGTGGCGTGGTATAAGGTCTAGTTAACAAGTGTTATCAGATTTGCATGCATGGATTTAGTGCGTAGGGTGGGCTTTAGGTTAGATTGGTTTTATTTTAGTATTTGTAGGTTTTAAATTAAATGTAATTAATTAATAACTTAAAATAATTTATAATTAATTAATTATCTTAAAAATTATTTACAAAAAATATAATTAATTAAAAAAAATTAAAATTTTAAACTATTTATGAAATATAGTTTATTTGAAAGTTCTAAAATTAAAATAATTAAATAAAAGAAAAGTCCATTTTTATAAAAAAATAACTTTTGACGATTTTTAATATTAATCCATTCACCTCATTAAATTTTTCTTGATCACAATTGTAAATCATGACAACGTTGCATATATACATTTCTACGAAAGGAAATAACTTTAATTAAATCATACCTTACTTTCGTGATTTTTCGTTGACGACTTGATAGCTCTTTAAAATCAACACAAAAGTTAACTTAAAAATCAACTCATCCTATCACAAATATCAAATAAGATCCAAAACAACTTAAAGTATAAGCATGAGTCTACAGTGTGGTAAGAGAGGTCATGACATCCTCCCCCCTTAAATTGTGCATTGTCCCAATGCACTTCAAAAGTTTGATTAAGTTCATAAATTTAAAATAAAAATGGAAACATGTTTTTTATTTTTTCAATGACCTACCAAGTTGCACTTCTTTTGCCATATTGATTCCATTATACCTTGCACTGATCAACCTCTATGTTTCACAATTGGTACTAGCGCCTCTCTAGCACTCTGTATGGCTTTATTGTTATTCTATTGGGCTCTTGGACCTATAAAGCATTCCAGTTTAAAATGTGTTTATTATCAGACACATATTTCTTTAGAAGTGACACATGGAAGACATCATGAATGCGACTCAACTACGGGGTAAGGACAACAATAGGCTACTGGGTTGATTCTCTCTAGGATCTCAAAAGGTCCTACAAAGTGAGGAGCTAACTTCACCTTTTTCCCAAAGGTTATGGAACTTTTGTGTAGTTTGACCCTTAAAAATACCTTGTCACCAATTATGAAGTCTCTCTGAACTCTCTTCTTATATGCGTAGCTCTTATGTCTGTCTGATGCTTCTTTCAACCTATGCGTTATAACTTTCACCTGTTCTTCCATGTCTTTCAACATTTAAAGATTGATTACTATTCTGTCCTCAAGGTTATGCCAACTAAGTAATGTTCGACAACTCCTCCCATATAGAGCCTCAAATGCAGCCATACCTAAAGATGTTTGAAAAGAGTTATTATAGGAAAATTCTACCAATGGGAGATGAGTTTCCTATTTGGTTTGCTGATCCATACAATATATTCTTAGGAGGTCTTCTACAACCTGATTTGTCCTATCTATTTGCCCATTCATCTCGGGATGAAATGCAAAACTAAAGTTCAATTGTGTACCTAAGGCTGATTGTAGGGTCGTCCAAAACCTTGAAGTAAATTTGAAATCTTTGTTTGATATGATCTTTTCTGGAACTCCATGCAATCTAACCACTTCCTTCACAAATTGATTGGCTAAGATTGGTGCATCATCAGTCAAGTTCCTGGGTATGAGATGTGCTATCTTAGTTAGCTTGTTGATTACCACCATAATAACATCATGCCTGTAGGGTGTCATAGGTAATCCTTGTATGAAATATATACTAACAACTTGCCATTTATATTGTGGAATGTCATGTGGATATAAAATTTATGCAAGATGTTGGCATTTTGCTTTAACCCTCTGACATTCCAAGCATCACACCACATATAATACTATATCTCTTTTCATCCCTTGCCAAAAGTATAGTTTCTTAAGATCGACATATAGTTTGTTTACCCCTAGATGACCCGAGTAGGGTGCATCATGAGCTTCAGTTAGAATTATCATCCTTAAATATTCTACATCTGAAACATAGATCCTATTCTTATGCCGAAGCAATCCCTCATCATCCAAGGTATATCCTTCAGTTTTTGAGTCTTTTGAATTTTCTTATATCATCACTCTAACTTGATTATACTAAGGATCTTGCTTTTGTCCTTCTAGTATTTGCCCTTTTAGATTAAATTTAAACATTGTTATATTCATTAGATGTCTTCTCCTACTCAAAGCATCATCAACTATGTTCTCTTTTCCCTTGATATACTCAATTTTAAAATCATACTCACTCAAGAGCTCCAACCGCCTTCTTTGCCTAGCATTCAGATTGGGTTGAGTGAATATGTACTTTAGCCCTTGATGATCAATTTTTAGTTCAAAAGGTTTCCCAATAAGGAAATGTCTCCACTTATATAAAGTGTGAACAATTACCACCAATTCTAAATCATGAGGGACAAAATTTACTTCATGGGTTTTCAGTTTCTTGGACTCATATGCTATTATGCCATCATTCTGAATGAGTACTCCCAATCCTTCGATGGATGGATCTGTTACAACCATGAAATGTCCATTCGGATCGGATACCTTCAAGATGGGTATCATCGTCAACTTTTTCTTCAGAATATAGAAATCTTTATCACACTGCTCTATCCATATAAACTTCTTACCTTTCCTTTACAATGTCGTAATCGGGTTGACGATCCTAAAAAAACCTTCAACAAATCTCCTATAATATCTTACGAACCCCATGAAACTCCTTACTTTTGATACGTTCTTGGGGATTATCCATTATTGCCTTTATCTTGTCTAGATCTACTGCAATTCTTTCTTTGGATATGATGTGGCCTAGATAATGAATTTTCTTCTTAAAAAACACACATTTGGACAACTTACCATATAGCTTAAGTTCTCTCAACCTTTGAAGAACCAATTGAAGATGTGCTAAGTGCTCTTCCTCATTCTTAGAGTATGTCAAAATGTCATCTATGAACACTAAGATGAACTTATCTAAGTAATTATGGAACACACTATTCATTAAGTTCATAAATGTTGAAGGAGCATTTGTCACTCCAAAGGGTACAACAATAAACTCATAGTGTCCATATCCAGTCCTAAAAGCAGTTTTTGGAATATCCTCCTTAATTCTTAGCTAATGATATCCTGATCAAAGGTCTATCTTTGAGAAAACCGTTGCTCCTTTCATTTGCTCAAAAATGTATTTTATATGAGGTAACAATACAGAATCTTAGAGTTCCATCTTTATTTTTAACAAACAAGACTAGCGCTCCGCAAGGAGACACACTTGGTCTAATCAACCCTTTACTCAAGAGTTCCTCTAGTTGAATTTTAAGTCACATCAACTTAGTTGTGTTCATTCTCTAGGGTGCTCTAGAAACTGGCTAGGCTCAGCTCTGGGTAAAATATTAATTGAGGAATTAATTTCTCTCTTAGGGGGCATTCCAATTAATTCTTTAGGAAGCACATCCTCAAATTCCCTTAGGAATGGATACCCTTCTAGGGTTGGTTCATCTTTGCTCTCATCCTTATCATCTATCATCACCATGAACATTAGAGCTCCCTTCCTTCTCTCCTTCAACTGCATAGCTGATATGGTCTCTAATTTTATGGGCCTATGACCCCCTTGAATCATGACCCATCTCCCCTTGTTGCTGTAACACCTAACCAACTTGTTATAACAGTCTATTTTAGCTTGGTGTTTGGCGAGCCAACTCATCCCTATTATCACATCATAGGCTCCTAAGCTGCTACAAATAGGTCTAAGCTTGTCTTAAAATTTGGGAATTGTATATTTGCCTTGGGTAGACATTGAGGCACTTCCTTGACTGCCTTATCCCCATACTGGATCGTCCATGATGAATTCATGTGATTCACTGGTAGAGACATTTTTCTTACTAATTTTGGAGAAGTGAAACATTTTGATGAACTAGTATCTATGAGAATTGAAATAGGTTTACCCAATAATTTACCTTTAGATTCAATTGGTACATTTTGGTATCTATTTTGGTGATTCCTTACTGCAACATTGATCCTTTGTTGTGGTCTTCTTTGAGGTTGATTGGCCTTTATTTGTCCCTGCATCCTTGGGCATTCTCGAGCAAAGTGATTTCCTCCGCAAGCAAAACATCCTTCTGGTGGGCCTTTTGGTATTGAGATCCTCGAGGCATCACCAAAAATTTAAGGATACATTGGGTGATTGTAATTCCTTTGATCATTTTTGTTATTATCTCTTCCCTTGTTGTTTTTATTTCCAAAAGTATTTATCTGATTTTGATTCGCTAGGGGTGCTCTGCCTATTGGATTTGCTTTGTCTAGGTCTTGTCATTTGGTTTCCTGATAGAAATAATGCAATCTTCTAAGTTTTTATTCAAGACAATTGATAGCATACTTCTCTTTTGGATAAATCTAATTTCTCATACATTCTATTATTGATCACAGTCACACATAAGATTGACAAAAAAATTAAGCATTTGATAATCTTATTCAACTTTTATTACATAGAGTTCATAGCTTTATAAAGGATAAGCTTTATGACTATAACATATATATGTTTGTATAACATTGATTCCAAATTCTTCTAAACAAAATCTTCTTCATCCAGTTCCATTTCATTGGGAGCTTTGTCTTCTGAGTGAAGCACATATTGGTGCCATCGATTATATTCCTTACGTAATTTAGGGCTTATGTAAGGTGCGTCAGAACCTCTTCCAAACAAAAAATCTCTTATTGTTGAGGGCCTCTTAAACAGATGTTTGACTAAAGGTTCAATCATAGTTGGTTTTGTTTCAACTGGTTTCACTTTCAAAGATTTGAGTTTACTTTGGATTGTAGCTATTGTATCAGAATCAAATATGTAAATAGTTTATTTCGAAGTAGAGGGAAGTTCTATTTTCCCCTTATTCTTTGTTCTTTTTCCTTTTCCTTTCCTTGAAGTTATTCCATGAGCCATGTTTAAACAACCAGTTTTAACCAAATTAGTTTCCTCATAATTTTTAGTTTTCTCAACAAATTAACATCAATAATTAATATTTTACTAAGTGTAGGTCGTAGTAGGCTTAAGGCCTAGCTTTCGAACCTAGGCTCTGATACCACAATATAGAGACCACCTTTCTGATGCCACAATGTAGAAGCCACAATTCTTATCCTAACACACATATTTTTTAATTTTTTATTAAAGTTTGTTTGTGGATATAACTCGAGTATACTTTATCTTTTCAGATATCTTTTATCAAACGAATAAGCATCTAACCATATGGATTAGGCATTCGTTTGCTAAACTGGCAAGCATCTAACAATATGGGTTAGGTATTCTTTTACCAAATAGGCAAACATCTAACCAGATGAGTTAGACATCTACACATGAGTAGGTTATGCTCTGGATAGAGACTTGACTCATCGAGATCAATTAGATTTCGAGTTGCTCACTGTTCACCGCTCATCTCTACTATATAAGCACCAACGTCATTGTGATAGTAGCATGTATAAAACATATAATAAAAAGTCACAAAATTTGGTCTAAAGCCTCAAAAACTATGATGATCCAGTCGAGATCTTTTCGAGTGTATCACATATTTTGTTATCTTTGCTTTGTTTATCTAAATTAGAGCCTTATTATAATGGTCTACCTTTTCATTTAACTTTAATTTTGTTTAATGCACAACTTCAAACCCCATCCTATTTACCTACGTATTGGATGCATCTTTCAATTTCCAGGCTGCCTACATTCCTACTTTCAAATAGGATCAAGTTGTAGTATGCATATAGTTCTATTTTCTATTCTGAGTTTCATGTGAATTGTAGATTTGGGTATGCAGCCCTTTCTAGGACTCAGTTCTCTAGACAGTCCCTCTGTGATTCCTACCCAAATGAAAGCGTAAAAGTATTAGTTCAAGTGACTGAATACTTGTTTTATTAAACTAACCCTAAATCTTAACAAGAAATAAAAAAGAATATATGCAAGATACATCCCTCCTTTCTACTCTTTAATTACATCAACAATGTTTTTGATCCTTGCTTTAGACATCTTAATCCATACCATCGTTGTTGCTAAAGTTTCATTATCTAAGAGCCATATGGTTGGCAGTTTTTTTATAATAACTAGTTTGACACTCTTAATTCTAGTTTTTATTTCTCTTTTTCGATGATATCGAGTTTTGAGTAAGAAATGTACTTTCTCTATTTTGTTTCATAAGTTCACAAGTCAGAATCATCTAAGGTAGTCAAAGTCATTTTCTTATCTTAATCAGTGTTGTTGACCAAGAGAGGTTATCCCATCCCTTGATCTTAATAACATGACATGATCCTTATTTCTCCTCTATGTTTTATAGGGACAATGCTCAGACGTCATTGTTGTAGGTATGTTAGGCTTATGGATGTAACAACTCAAACGTGATGGCATTACCCATCAACATGAGCTAGAGGCACCGCTTAATACTGAATGCTACGTAGTTTTGTTTAACCTTAAATTCTTGATCTAAGTTTGAGTTTTGAAAAGTAAAGTATACTTGAAATAAATTAATGGATTATATTTCAAAAGCAAATTCTTCAGTAGAAAAGTAGAAACATAATCTCCTAGTTTAATAATCATGTCGATTTTCAACCATGTTTATTCCGGACATTATATCTTTAGTTTATTTAGGTAAAATTTTCTAAAAACAATAACTTATACACATAGTTTATTGAACTTGAATTTAGATAAATCATTTATATGTTTGGAAGGAGGGTTTTGAAATTTGAGGGTTCAACCTTAGAATGAAGGATATATGTTTTTTTCTTACGATTTAAATGAAATATTAGATTCATCTAAAAATTTAAATAAAATAAAATATGTCTCTTACAATTTAAATAAAATAAATTATTTACTTTATAATTTAAATAAAATAAAATATTTATTCTACAATTTTAAATAAAATAAAATATCCACCTTTCAATTTAAATAATACAAATTATTTACCTTCTGTTTTAATTAAAATAAATTATTTGTTTTACAATTTAAATAAAAAATATAATCTACCTTTACATTTAAATAAAATAAATTATTTACTTCCAATTTAAAAAATATTTATTTTACAATTTTAAATATAATAAAATGTCTACCTTACCATGTAAATAAAATAAATTATTTACTTCCAAATTAAAAAACATATTTATTTTACAATTTTAAATAAAACAATATATCTACCTTTCATTCTCAATAAAATAAAATAAAATAATTTATTTTACAAATTAAATAAAATTATTTATTTTACAAATTAAATAAAATATATATTTTTTAGTTTACATTTTAAATAAATAAAATATTTACCTTTGCCGTTGAAATCTTTGACTGAAATGGAATGTGAAACCGCTTGAATTGCAAGCAGCTGAGAATAAGTAAATGTCAGTGGTGTTGATCTTCGTTGAGTAAAAAAAAGAACGAAATAGAATGTGATATGGTGCTGCAAGCATCCTTTCTCCCTCCACTTTTGTGATCCCTTTCTCCCTCCACTTCTGTGTCGATCCCCCTCTTCAAAGCATCTCTCTCCCCTATCAAATCCTCTCCTTCTACTTACAAAGCGTCTCTCTCTCCTTCACAAGCACTGATCCTCTCTGCTCTATTTTTTTTTTGGGTCCTTTTACTTCTGTGTTGATGTCAATTTATAACTGTATTTACAAAAATCTCTCCTCAATTTTTTGTCTGATTGGCAACTCATTCTTAAGTGGCAGTCTCTTTTTCTTTGCATGTGTTGAGGTGGCGTAGAACTTTGAGAGGTGGAGCAAATTACTCCAAACTGAAAGAAGGATATTTTATAACTGAAAGTTTTAACTGTTTTCCCTTCCTGTGTGGTGTGGTAGAAGGTCTAGTTAACAAGTTTTATCAGATTTGCATGCATGGATTTAGTACGTAGGGTGGGCTTTATGTTAGATTGGTTTTATTTTAATATTTGTAGGTTTTAAATTAAATGTAATTAACAACCTAAAATTATTTATAATTTATAAATAATTAATTATCTTAAAAGTTATTTACGAAAAATATAATTAATATTTTTTTTTTAAACTCTTAAACTATTTACGAAAAATAGTTTATTTGAAAATTCTAAAAATAAAATAATTAAATAAATGAAAAGTCCCTTTTTATTAAAAAAATAACTTTTGACAATTTCTTATATTAATCCATTTACCTCATTAATTTTCCATGTTCACAATTGTAAATCATGACAATGTTGCATAAATACATTTCTACGAAAGGAAATAACTTTAATTAAATCGTACCTTGCTTTCATGATTTCTCGTCGATGCCCTGATAACTCTTTGAAATCAACACAAAAGTTAACTTAAAAATCAACTCACCCTGTCATAAATACTAAATGAGGTCTAAAACAACTTAAAGTATAAGCACGAGTTCATAGTGCGGGAAGAGAGGTCGTGACACTCTACAAATTTGCCTCCCTTGATTTGCAAAGGATAATTATTCTTTGAGCATATGCATAATTGGGTAAATGCCCTGGGATAAATTTAGTTTACTTATTTTTCTTTGGCCTTTATTTGGAGAGGTTTTCAAAAGAACATTCAAAATATATATCTGATTGTTTCTCTGCAAAAAAATTATAAATTCTCCAAGCAACACCTACAAGAAGAAATCAAAAAGTCCCCCTCTGTGGAACCATTAGGTATGGGGTTTATAATTCAAGAATTGGCTAGACTAGTGTATCTCAAATTAGAATCCACTTTGGTTGTTATAGCTTCTTTTATAATTATAATTTGTTCACTTATAGGACTTGTACAAACATGAAGAGGATTTTAAAGGTATGACCGTCCTAAGAATATGTTTTAGTGGACCTTAAATCTAGAATGGACTCCCTCTCTCACGAGTTGGAGCAATTATTTTCCATTATCATACAATTATGTTTTATGCACCATTTAGACTATACAAATATGAACACCATCAAAATGTCATAAATAATTGCCACCGATCATAACAAACAATGTCCATGGAAAAACTATTTTGAAGATTTGAAATAATTAAACTTGTACATTTATTTGCATTATAAATATTGATCTTCTTCTTCCTTGTGCTTAGATAAAAGCTTCCTCTGCTAAATGTTTAGTAACACATTTACATCACCAGAGTCCTAAACATTTCAAAACAATCTGGTACTATACTTTGTTTGTAGTAATTAACTCTCCAAATTGATTGGATATGAGTTAATTTTCTTGTAAATATAAATCCATGTTAAAGAACGGATTTTTTGGGTTCTTTAATCGACTCTCTCAAATAGAGGTACATAACATATTTTATTATAGAATTTGACCACAAATAAGTTTAAGAATTTTATGTTTTAATGTAAACATGTTCTTTTGGATAAACTGTGGAGAAAAAAATGATCAAAATTGTCTACAAAGTTTATTAAAAAACTCATTTTTATGTGTAAATATAAATTTAATTTAAAAAAAATAATTAAATTTAATTATGTTAAAAAAATTAGATAATTTCCCCCTTGGTTATACCTCAACGGTAAGACGTTGCAACAGTGACCACTAGGTCACAGGTTCAAACCCTGATTGGACTGTGAGCGTCGGATGGGGCACTGGCATAAGCCCAAGGGATTAGTCCATTTGACTCTCCCTACGATAATGTGCCTAAGTGTGTGCTAGGTCGCTGGGTCCAACACTATGATAATACTATGCTAGAAAAATTGAAGGACAACCTCGGTTACCAAAATAAATAAATAAATAGATAATTTATTCAAAATTCCTTGTTTAATGCATAAATTTAAATTTAAAATTAAATTTTAAAAAAATACTAATTATATCTAATTATTGTTAATTGAAAATATAACACACCAAAACACTAGACCTAAGTGAAAATTGGATCTAATTATTGTGAATTGCTAGTTTCATAAGGTCCAATGACTTTGATTTAGGTGAGAATATTTCATATTCCAAATATTATTTAGGTGACACTACCTCATACTTCCAATAAAACCCCCTAACTATTTTTGCTTGATTTTAACTCAAAACCCCTTTGAAAAAGATAAATATGTAGTATAACACATCGTGCCACTAGAGAGTTTAATCAAGAATCAATTGTCTTGTAACTATAGATTTACACCAAACTCTTTAATATAAAAAATATATTTATGCTATATATTAGATTAATATACTATGTTATACTTAAAATAATATTAATATTAATATATAACATAAAATAATATTAATATTATAATATATTATTATTATAATATATATAGTAATATTATTATTACATTTTATAAATATATTAATATAATATAATAGATAAGACCCTGTTTATTTTATGTGGCAATTAGAAAATTCAAAATGTCATGTGACCTAGCTCAAAGATTTAATCCAATTTGTAGCATAACCAGGGGAGCTAGCCATATGGCCCTAAAATCTTTAATTTTTCAAGATTGACTTACCTTTCTCACATTTTGCCTGCAATAGGCTACCATACACTTAACACTATATGTCTCCAAAAATCTACTCAAATTCTAATTTATCCAATATTATAAATATTTTTAACAAAATCAAAATGTGGCAATCTGCCTGCCAAAAATACATACTATAATGTGGTGGGCAACATGTATGCAAAACACAAAACAGTGGAGGGCACTTGCAAGGTCACTAAGTTTACATTTTTTAGGCTATTAGGAAAAAATGGATTGGGTGTTTGGAAAGTTTTACAAATATAGGAAAGGTTCCTTGAAGATCGAATGCCATATCATTGATGTTTTTCGGCATAGCCTTAAATGTTTCTGTTGAAAATTTTATTGATAAAGAGGCTAGTGATTCCATTTTTGGTTACTGTTCCCATTTTTGGTTACCTGAGTGGAAGGAGGTGTGTGTTACTGTTGTATAATGTTTATAATGGGAAACTATTTCACCATATCATTTTGTTATAGTGTGCAAAAAGGAACTGTGAAAAATTTCCCTTTATCAAGATAGAAGCAACATCTCTGGTCAGGAAACATCATCTTCCCAATGAAGTGGAGTTACAAAGCCAGCCAAGAAGTTCTTCTGATCTTAGATATAAGTTATCATCATTTATCATTTTGGATTTCTTCTTACTGTTATTTCACAGGTTAAAAAACTTAACATTCTATAATGTTTTCAGTGTATTTGACATTAAAATTCACCTGTGGTATCAAGGCACACCCGGCTCTACATACTACGTTAGGGTACTGGTATTGATTTGTCATGTGGTCATTCATAGAGCCCCTTGTTTTTGCAATCAACATGTTTTGATTTTGAGAAATCAACCCTTCAAGGCTGCTAACAAAGACCTAAAGAGAGACCAAATTGGGTATGTGTCAAGTGTGCAGTAAGCTACAAAGCTCAGAACCTTGACTTATTCCTACCATTGAATTAAATTTGCCACAACATAATCAGTTGATAGTGATAGAATTGAGACTACTCGAGTGGATAGCTCACTGTTTGGTTGTAGGATCCACATTGATTAAGTATTACACATGATTGAGACCCAAGAATTGACATCTTTCCTGTCTTTCTTGATAGTTGAAACTTAAATTATTTAGGTATGGTTTTTGTTTTGACATGGTATCTTAGTTCTTAAAGATTTACCTCTTTGATTTCTATCTCAGATAGGGATGCATTCAATTACATTGATGCCTTATTCACTTTTGTCTCACATTTTTAAATTTCAACAATATCATAGAGGGAAAGGGGGAAAATGTGCATGACTGGGAACAGATAATTTCCCTTGATAACACCATCTGTCCAAGGGTGATTCCACTTTTTATGCACATTTGTGGTGTATAAATTTATAATTTAATTTTTATTTATGCCAGATAAATAATAGAAACCAAATGCAAAATAGAAATAAACACATGAACATGAAGCAAAATGTCGACTTAGCCACAAAAGGGAAACGTAGAATTAGGAATAGCTTTTGTGATTGGTGATGGACAGCTGCAAGGGTGTTCGCCAACCTTGTTTGACCCATACTATGCTAGCTGAATGAGTAAACCAGTCTTTAAGACAACCACAATGGATTACTGCATGCCCAAACCAACAATCTGCAAAACCATCATCCAATTCATCATGCCAACTTTCTAGTGGGGGCAAACAACATATATTTTTTATTTTGTCTCATGTGAGACGAATCTCAGGGCTTCATCCCAATGTATAAGCCTCTGGCTAATAAGGGTGCATAATGCAAAGTCTCTATAGGAGGAGTGACTAATAGTGGTCTGTTGTTTTGTTCTAAAATAATATGGGTGTAAGGTTTGTGTTGCTGTTAAATGCTTTTCTCTTGCAAATGATAAATATGATTGTTAGACCTTCAGAACATAAAAATATTATTAAGCTTTCAAAAGTATAAGCTCCTCTTTAAAGATTTGTGATTAAATAAATATCAAAATATTTATTTTTCCTAAATTAAACACAAATAAGGATTTTAGTCACTTCCCTATTTTATAAATAACCATGGAAGAAAATAATAATTTTAAACCAATGCATATTTTGTATAGCATAAATATGTGCAGTTTATTGGTCTAATTTCCATTGTTCATTATCAATTGAACATCTATGAGTCCATTAAATTCCATGCATTTACATCATCATTAGTTAATGTGAAAAAATATCAGCCTCAGAGATAAATAATTAAGACTAGAATTTTGAAATTTACTACATTAAGTGAAGCATTTGGGTGCACTTTTATATTTATGCAATCAAAGGCTAAATTTGATGGTGTAATAAATATATTTAAGCTGTTTGAATACATGGAATAAAATGGTAATTTTTTTTTAAAGCGGTTAATTTGAATGCTACATTATATGTTCTTCAAAATCAATGTTATTTGTATTGATTTGTTGTTACAAAAAAAATAATTCTACATGAGTGATACACCAATATATTATAACATATGCAAATCTTATTGAAAAATATGCTTAGAAATTAAAATAATATAAAATAAGCCTGCTCGCTTGTCCCAAACCTTTATGAAATAAACTTGTAATCTCCATTCCAGACATGGGGTTTGGGCCTGACATTTTAGAACTCTGTGGTCTACTATTATTGAGCTCAAAAAAGCTTATTTCTTATGGTGTCTCTTTTATTAGGGTTTCTTTGTGGGTAACTAACTCAAGCATATAGGAGTGTCTAACTCTATTTGCTTGGATTATAGGCAACCAAATACTATTAAGCACCTTTTTGGTTTTTCTCTCACACATAATCTGCATGGCATTCGATTCATTCCCTTTTTCATCCCTTTTGACCTGAATTCTTCACAAGGAAAATGGCTCTCTTGGGGGACTCAACTATGTTTTTAGCAAAATACAATAGATTTTGGTAGATCTTTCGAGTTGATATTTTATTTCAAATTTGGAAAGGTATAAATTATACATGCTTTAATCATGAAGAGTTGGAACATAGTTTTTTTGTTACTAACAAAATTATTGTTCTATCTAATATTACTCTTCAAATTCAAAGTCAAATAGGTGAAGTCTATCTAGAACTCAATCACCTCTAGTGTTTGCTCGACCAATGGGAAATGTCCCATGTGTGGTTTTCCATGAACCTCCTAAGCCCCCACAACACCTACACCTCCCTAAGGATGAGGTCATGTGCCACACTGATAGCATTCCAAAACTAAACAAAGGAGTGATTCTCCTTGTCGGTCACCACCTCATTGGTATTCTCCTCATTGTGGTGGTATGAGTGATTCTTCCAAATCTGGAAGTGATGGTAGGGGCTGGGAATCTCCTCCCCTATATCATGATGGTGGCATCAGGGGTTGGGGTCCTGCCCCCAAGCCAAATTTCCATAATTGGCTCTGGTAATCTCACCTAAAATAAATCAAGATGAGACATTAGAGGCTCAACAAAACACTGGTTGAGAGCCTTTACCTATGGATGAGGATCCTCCTACCTTGGGAAGATGGGGTGGTAAGCCTCTGGACCCACCATCTCCACTGCCTCCCTTGATGTCCATGTTTGTTATAGTTGCTTAATTATTCTCTTTATTGTTATTTGTTCCTTGCTCTCCTTGTTTTGCTGTCAAACTATTGATGTGATGTTTCTTTTTGTGGGTGTGGTCATTTTTATCACTTTTTAGACTTTTTATAAGGTGTTTTTTCCCTCGATGTGATTATGCTCGTGGGTGTGACTTTTCCACCCACTTTTTTGGTATGATTAGCATTGTACCATATCTTGTTCAATAAAAAATCTTGTGATTTCTCCCTCTGCAAGTACTCTTACTACATGAAAACATTTTGAAAACACCATAAACATCCCCTTGAGCATGTATACAAACTTTTATCAGCTTAGACCAATTTGTTTAGGATATATAGCTCATCCCCTAATAAAGGAGGCCTATAGAATAAATCTTGAAGTAGGTATCACAATTCCATTTTGAATCCTTCCACCAGGAGCGTGGAGGTTGAAAACCCAATTTGTGAAGCATAACATTTGGGATTAGCTCTTGAATGTGAAGAATAGTTGGTAAGTAAGATTTACTTAGATTGAACTTTGCTTTTAACATAGGTTAGGGAGCCTAGTCATGAGCAGAGACTAAATAATTTATAGTATGAATCCTTGTTTTAAAAAACCTCAAGGCTTTTATGCTGGACAATTATGCCAAATAAAGACTAGTATTGGTCACGATGGGAGACCACCAAAGATTATGATCATTGAAAGAAACGCCACTACAAAATCTATCGCTATCAAATTTCATATACGACTTAACAACTTGTAGTCTTTTCAAATGCTTTTATCCACGAAATAACCCTTAGTTTTGAATAGAGCAAGCATAATTATGAGAATATGGAAGCCAATGTTCTTACTGCTAGATTTACCATAAAGAGATCCAGATGATATGCAATGACATAAATGATTTTTTCAAGATTCATTACCTTCAATGGCTCTAACCACCCATTTGGCACATAAATCAATGCTCTTTCAATAAATGTCAATAATTCCCATACTTCCTTTATCATGAAGAAAACAATAGATGTCCTAAGAAACTCTATGGAAACCTTGCACTTACTTGGCATTAGACCAAAGAAAATATCTAGGAAATTTAGTCAACTTGTCATAGGAGAATTTATAAGTGGCCCAATAGGAGGAATAATAGACATGAGTAGCAACAAAAAATCTGGTGCACACCTAGAACTTTCTCAAGAGAGAGTGGTTTGGTGACATAGTAGTCCACCTTTTTCTCCACTATATTTATGAAAATGTTCGTAGGGAAAATTTCAAAGGTAAAAAGGATCCCAAGAAAATTGAATTGTTGCGCTATGTGAATTTACTTTCATCTATATTGGAATAACCAATTGGGCATGGGCATCATACTTTCTCTTAAACATTGGGTTTTATTACACTACAAGCTAGACCCTGAAGCTAATAAAAAAAATGTCAAGATAATGCAAAGCTTCCTTGAACGACTTTCCATGATCTTCTAGAGTGAGGAAGGGGTTATCTGAAAAGTGACCATTAATGAGTTACAAAGATCAGTCGGGGAGAACAATACCCCACATGAGACACCTCTTGACTCAATAAGCTAAAAAGTACCCCTATGTATTCAATAAATAGGACATTGTGGCCACAACAAGAGGGAAAATTTGATGAATAGAGAGATAAAGGCTAATTCGGTCATATTTGAGACCTTTCATAGTTAGGCTGAGGCATCCACAAATAGAGTTTGAACTGTTGAAATAAATAATGGTCCAAAGCCAAGGTTTGATAATATGGCTAGAATGAAAGGCCATTCAATCATATCATAATCCTTCTCAAAATCAAGTTTGGGAAAGATGGTTTTCGAACGAGAGGCTCTTGCCAACTCCATACCCTACCAAACAAAAATAAGGTTTCCAAGAATCTATATGCTTTTTGTTGGACCCCAAATTTTGGCTCAATATTTTGGTATTTTAGCATGGAACTGGCATGGTGTGAAGGGAACATAGCACAAAAATACTATGGCATAGAACTAGATTGGAACATAAGCATTATGTCATGGAACCAGTGAAACACGAAATGATAAGGGCATGGAAGCACCTATGTGAGAAGACCCAATCAAAGAGGAGAATTAACCATGAGGAACGTGAGAGTATAGGACTTGAAAGAATAATAAAAAACTTTGGGAGCGCATTGGAAGTAGGAGATGGTTAAGCAGTGATTCTCAAGGGTCAACCATACCTTATCCATTGGGAGTTTTTCACCATCTTGTAAGGAGATAAACACATGAAAATAAGGATCTAGCATAGAATGAGTATATAAGGGGCACATAGGCTCGGGTCCTTAAGAGAAACTAGTTAATAAACTACAATGACTCTTAGTTCATTGAGATTTCATTGGCCAATTACTCATGTCATTTATGTTGTAACTACTTGGTCAAGGAAAAACAAGTATAAATACTTGTGTATGAAAACACTGTTGGTGACAAATTTTGGATATCATTTGCTAAAGCTTAATATAAGAGTTCTAGATATTATAGTCATTTATGATGTTCAAGTTCTAGTTTACTGATAATTATGTATCTGTGGTGGGTTTTGAGTCAAGTATTTATTGTTTGAACTTGATATGATATCTATTCAACCTTTACTTTTTATGAGTAACAATCTCTGAAATCCATGGCACTTCTTTGCATAATTATGGTTATTGAGCTTAATAATACTAGGATCAAAGTGGTATATCTATTTTTATATATAAATTCTAACCAAATATAAGTTTTAGCCCAAAGAATATGACTGATATGTTACTGCACAACATAACCCATAGGAACCGATCTCTAGCTGCGTACTTTGGGTGAGCGCGCAAGACTGTAGTCTTGCATGAAGGGCCAACATGCTAGCTCATTGGGGTTACACTTGAGTGTCAAAAACATTATTAAGAATAAGAACCTAATATTTTGGTTTTATTATCGAGACCCGTAATGCTTGATGTATAGTAATAGAAGATTCTTGAACATATCACCCTTGAGAGTATTGATTAATTGATAATTGGGGTTGAGGATAATTTTGTATTTCCATACCTTGAACCAAGATTTTATGCACATCACTGGATAGAAAAAAATCTCTATAGTGCATTATATGAAACTTTCTTTGTTGAAATCCTAGTTCATTTGCATACTTGGCTATCTACGTATGCTCAAGGTCGATTGTGAAACTTTGGGAGAAGACAGTCTTGAACATTAAAATGACAAAGAGCTTTAGCATGAATCAGAACACCATGGACCTGAGTTGTTAACATCTGGTGGAGAGGAATTTTAAATAAATACATTCTAGAGTATGTTGTAACTACCTATTCTTATCCTGGAGAATCCAAGTTCTAGTTCCTAAGAGAACTGCATGGCCGATATATTAGACATTTCTCATTAGAAATAAGGAATTTGTTTATTGACTGTGGGCTTGAAACTTTGCCAATGGAGAGATAAATCCCTCTTTGCATGAGTCACACTTTTGGGAGGGGAGTAGAGAAGACTTAGTAAAGGATTTTAGGTTTGGAATGGTATCCAATCAGTGGGCATTGCAGAAGCAAAAATATGATGAAGCTCGGTAAAGGATCATAAGAGTAAGCGGTATAGGAAGGAACCGAGAGAACTCAGGAAGTGATGTTAGGATCCAAAAGGAAATGAAAACACATAAAGAGAACCCCATCACTTTTGAACTGTGCCCCATGCCACTTTTATCAAATGGAGAAAATGGATGGATAGAAGAAACTGAAGAACCAAGTTTTAACTTACCAAGTTCCCCAACCATAGTACATGCTCATGCTTTCAAATTAAATGAATTACGTATACATAATTTGGATACATATAACATGGAATCATAAAATGATCTTATAAGGGATATTATAGCTGATCCAATTTAATTGATATGAACTTAACACTTTCATTCCCTCTTCAAGGGAATTTCATGGAATAATTTGGGATGCCTGGAGGACCTGGCATTTAGAGTGGATAGAGTACATGCACAAATATGATTAATCAAATACCTATCATGCCTCATGACACGGGCGTTATTGTTGGAGGAATTGGAGGTAGACTAGGAGGTGGCACGACAGGAAGTGGTGGACTTCCCCCTTAAGGGACAAGGTTTGGGGGTTCTCAAGAAACACCAGTGCAAACAACTTAGCTACTAACATTATATTATGAAATGATGCTTCACCTACTTGAATATTGATGCATGTAGAATGTTGCAGAACATGTCCATAAGTGCGAACTTATTTGAAGGGAATGAGGCATCACTTTTTTTGAATGAAAAGATATATAATTCCTGACTACACTTTTGAAGTGAGCGCATAAATTGTATATAAATTTTGACCCTCAACAATCAATGGTTAATTATGATCAGCTCAAAATAACATTCCTTCAGGAATTTGCCATTCCTAAATTCGAGCAACAAAGCATTGACGCACTGAAGGATATAAAGCATAAACTTACTGAAAGTGTACAAGAATATGACGTAAGGTTCAAAACACTTTTTTCAAAGTTGTCATTTAAAATCAATTTTTCTCATTATGTATAGTGGTTCATGAGAGGTTGGTTACCTCCTTTTTGATGAACACTATCCCAAACAACTTCTATTATCATGTGCAAAGCTTTGAAATTTGCCCTCCATGCTAAATTTTTTGGTAGTATTGACACCAAAATTAGTCCCTTCATGGAATCCCAAATAACATCAATAACATTGCATCTTGAAAAACTAATTACAAACAATGCATATGATACTCGTACTAGTCTTTGGTGTATTGATTGTGAGTCTGAAGGATATAACTAAAGCAACTATCCACACAAAAACATCTACACTATACTGAATCAGTCATGTGAAATCTACCATGAAGAGCATGATGTACAATCCTATCCTCTTTTATAGTGAGCCAAACATTCTAAGGTGTTTGAATATTGTAAAATATGTGATGCCTACACCTATGACATAAATTGATCCACACATCCCTTCTCACGGATAGCGATACACTGTTGCCACGTGTCCTACCAAGTCCCGCCTCAGGTGCTTCAGTCCCTGGGCCACATAGTGGTTTGGAAGAGGACCCAGATCACTCTAGAGCTTTTGGTGTCATGGTCAGTCCTTTTATTGGTATCAGAGCTAGGTCTCAAGGTTGAGACCTGCAAAATTTTGTGGGCATGATCCACATCCCTTCTCAAGGATACGTCTCCCCACTGAGGCGATCGTTGCACACCATGTGTCTGACTGAAAATTGCCTTGAGTGCTTTGTGACTGGCCATATATGGATCTGGAAGAGGACCCAAATCACTTTGGAGCTTTTGGCATGACAGCTAGTCCTCTATTGGTAGAAGAACTGGTTGTCATGTCAAAAGATTTAGAGTGATCTGGGTTCTCTTCCACACCACTATGTGGCCCAGGGACTGAAGCACCCAAGGTGATTCCTGATCAAACACGTAGCATGCGATGATCACCTCAATAGGGAGACATATCCTTGAGAAGGGATGTAGATCATGCCCACTAGCTTTTGTGGGTCTCGACCTTGAGACCTAGCTCTGATACCAATAGAATGACTGGCCATCACTCCAAAAGCTCTAGAGTGATCTAGGTCCTCTTCCAGACCACTATGTGGCCCAGGGACTAAAGCACCTGAGGTGGAACTTGGTCAGACACGTGGCATAAGTTTATCGCTATCCATGAGAAGGGATGTATGGATCATGCCCACCAACTTTCATGGGTCTCAACCTCGAGACCTAGCTTTGATACCAATAGAAGGACTAGCCATCACACCAAAAGGTATGGAGTGATCTGGGTCCTCTTCTAGAGCACTATATGGCCACCCATGAAGCACCTAAATACTAATAGAGGATTGGCCATCACACCAAAAGCTCCAGAGTGATCTAGGTCATCTCCCAGACCACTATGTGGCCCAGGGACTGAAGCACCCAGGGCAGGACTAGGTAGGACATGTGGTAGTAGTGTATCGCTATCCCTGAGAAGGGATGTGTGGATCATAAATGATTGTCAATTGATTAGTGATATTTATGAATCACACACATGCATTATGTGCCAAACCTCTATGTCCAATAATTAGGATAACAATGGCTATCGTGGTCGATGTATATGATGAGGATGAGGTGGTGGTCATTTTCTACTAAGAATATGTTATAAGTGTGGATCCCTGGACCACTATCAAAGGGATTGTCTAGTTTATCCTACATGTGCTTTTTGTAAAAAGCACCATCGATTGGAAGAATGTCCTAACTTGTACATGACCATCACTAAGGAGATAAATGAAAAAGGTGAAAGTATGATTTACATTGAGAAAACACATTAGATCATGTATTCAAGCACCCTAATAACTCAACAAGTGAATAGCATTATGCATAGCAAAGGAAAATCTCAATCTCTATCTAATCCTATTGAGAAGGTACAACGTGAAGAGCCTTGGGTGAGGAAGTATCTTGATGCCCAATATTCTTCTAAGGATTTGCTCTAGGACACTATGATGTTGGTATTATAACTACAAGGAGAAATTCAATTTATTAAAGACCAAGAAGCAATGCAATGTCTTGATATGTAGAAGGTAATCGCGACTTAAAATGTGGTGCAAGATGATTTTCAAGAGCTTTTCAAGCATATGCTGGATAAAGACATTATCCGAAAACTAAGCGTTTGGCTTAAGAACTAGATACAAGCACCAACAGATGCTCAACCTCAAATGACTCGATAGATTAAGGATCATCATTTGAATCATGCTCGATGGCAAGATACTCCTATTCCTCCTACCCCTTCAAAGGATAAAGGAATACTGGTAAATGTTACCATTGGTAGTTGGGTAATTTAGGACATCTTAGTTGACATTGGTGTTGAACTTAATGTCCTCACTAAGGATGTCTGGCACAAAATGGCTAGTTTAATATTACAACCTTCACCACATGTATTATTTATGGCTAATAAAAATCATTCTCTACTAATTGACATCCTTAAGAATGCAACAGTGGATATGCTTGGAGTACCTTTCAAAGCTGACTTTGAAGTTATTGAGTTAGTAGAGGCCGATGACTTCTTAGTTCTATTGGGGCAACCATGGTGTTATGAAAACAATTCAGACTTAAGTTTTAAAAACTGCTACATTAGTTTTGAGAATGTTGATCAACACGTTGTTATTCCCCTAGATTAAAAACATGGGCCCCCATACATAGAACCTATTAATGTGGAAGAATATATTAACCACATTTATAATGTCACTATCATAGATGGTGAGCAATATGATCCTACTCCTGATGGAATTATTTGATGGATGGACACTCAATACCTTTTTGATACTACAATCAATGCTTGTAATTATTGGGCACACAGTGACTATGACCTCACTTGAAGAGTGTGTAGTGCCATTGGTAGTTAGGAGAACATTCTAATTAGTATCATAAATTCCATAGGTTCGTTTGCATTCTTACCAATCAAGTCATGAGGGGACTAATGATATATACACCCTTAGAAATATTTGATGTGGCCCCTCAATTTCAAAGACAAATGGAAGTTCATGACTTTGTCCAGCGCCTTGAAGAGTTCTATCACTCTAACAATGATCATATACTATCCTTGGTTCACCTGTTTGATGGTAAAGCTACAAGGTGGTGGTGAACCCATCTTGAATGACTTCTCTAGTGGGATCAAGTACACTTTGCTTTGCATCACCAGTTCTTTCATGATAATTGACTCAGGGGAACAATCAGCTGTAGCGAACTACAAGTACCTGAACCCCATATAGAGGCATGCGAGTCAATATGGAGATTTGAAGAGTCTTACTTACTAGAGTATTTGTGGGAACATGAATTTTATATAAATTTATGAATCTAGGCACGAGTATGGTATGTTTATGAAGAGACACATATGGGCACCCAATTTTGTCATATATTGAAGGAAAACATGAACTGGACACTGTTTTATTCCTCTCCAAGAATGGATTTGTGCCTCACTCTCCAGGCCATACAAAAAATAGTTATTGGTTACCCTAGTCCCATTGAATATCTCTTGAGATATATCCATAATGACATAGAAGAAGGTTTAATTATCTTCAATGAACCATCTGCACAACTTATTCCTGTGCCAGAACTAGTCCTTGATCAGGACTGACGTGAAGAGATACATCTATGAAAACATAAGCTAGTGTTTCAGGTAGAAGAAGTGAAGGGTCCAACCCACTTGACCCTCTGTCAAATCACTTGGATGTCCCTGTGGAATATGGCACATGAGTTTTTTGTGATACTGGTCCTGACACAGACCACCCTTACTCTGGGTCCTTTCAAATTATTCAACACAACATTGGCATAGAGGAAGAACCAAAAATAGCTACTGTAGGTAACTATTGGACTGACATAGGAGTTTTAAAGGTATTTGAGTTGTTAAAAGAATACCAAGATGTTTCTCCAAGAAGGTATAGTGATATGAAAGGAGTTCATCCATCCCTAGGTAAGATGCATATTAAACTGGTTGATGACATTCGACTAGTCAGGAAAAGGCCATATATGATGAATCCTAATCTACAAGTGCACGTAAAGGAAGAAATTTAAAGTACACATGTTTTCATCATTCCATGATGTTAAAAAGGGTTTGACCCATCTAACTTGTTTTCATAACACTATTGTGCTACAAATTAACTAGTTGTCTTTACTTAAAAAGAACCTCACTAACAATTGCCATAATCTTGGTAATGGTAAATCAAACTATATCTCATATGAACATAACTTAATCATAAGAATACCCAAGTCCATGTGTACATAATTTTGTATAAGAATACCCCTATATTCTTTAGTTGCTTCCAAAGTACATTTTAATAATTTAAAAATGGAATGCAAAGTTTTCAACAGAGATTTATATTTTGACAATTGACTTTCATCACTTGATGTTATCACATTCACTTTTATGGACATCTTTGCATGTACCAAAAATATACCATCTGGACAAATAAAAAACTTACTTAAAAACCCAATATAATTGGCTAAATAAGGATTCCATGATAATCATGATATTTATTTAGAAAATGCATTTATCTCCAAAGATATATTTAACCACATGAAATTTACCCCTTTCAATAACTCCTTGCTAAAAGTGTTTCCACTTTGCCAAATAAAATCCAATTCATGGTTTATTTAGTCCGATTGGAAATCCACTAAACATGGATCAAAGAGCCTCAAAAACTACCACAATTTACCGTATCCTTGAACCAATGGCCTATATTTTCCACCAAACATCAAGGTCTAAATGCAATACGGAAATCCTAGGAAAAATAAAGTTATATTGAATATCAAATCTAGTAGTGGTGTGGAACATAGTTTATTCCTGCATTCGCTATTTCTTATCAACTGGGTAAACAAGAACATCCCATTTATTGAATTCAGACTATAATCTCTTATAAAAATGCTACACGGAAAGGTAGTGTAATTTGACTTATTATTTAAAATCAATCTTGATTCTACGTAATAATATCAATATTCCCAGTGAGACTTGCATCGCTCCAATTTATATTATTATTATTGTTATAAATACAAATCAAGTTCAATAAGTGTTATAATTAAATTGATGCCTCATCTATTTAACTGGTTGTGTAATTAATTAAAATAATTGCACACTATTTTCTAGATGTAATTATTGATAAAATGTTACATATTTTTAGAGCAGTTTCTATGCCATAAACTTTTTTAAAGAGATGCTATTCAAATACTACACAATCATGCTAAGTGTTGTGTATAGTATATATCTTGAAGTCATAAAATAGGTAAAATGCTGACCATAGAATAAATGATACGCTATTCCAAATGTTTCATAATCTAGTTGATCCTTCTACCAAGGAGAACGTTATGTATTAAAAAAACTCAATTTTAATATTCAATTACTTGCTTATTTGACTCAGCTATTTATTCCTTTGATTCAACGATTTAGTAATAATATATATTCATCTTGTTATTATCATATGCTCAGTGACTTATTCAAATCTGGGGTTTTTAGATAAAACATGATGAAATCAGTATATGTTCAGTGACCTATTCAAATCTGGGAATTTTAGATAAAACATGGCGAAATCAGAAAAAGACTCCAACATTTCAAAATTATTACTTGGTGTTCTATTCTAATGGCTAGGTGAATTTTATTTTAAATCAGCGTTACAAGTTTTATACTTAGCATAACCAATTATAAAAATTAACATTTTAATGATTAAACTTGGTGATTTACCTATTCTTTAATTGACAATTCAGCTTCAACGACTTCACCATAGAATTCAGTGACTCAATCAATAAATAAGGCATTCAAATTATACTAAGGCATTTTAATTTGGTAGTATGGTGTTTCAAAATTATTTGCTAGCATCTCAACCTAGGTGTTCTACATATTGTTGGGCATTTATTTAATATACTCCAATATAAACACAATATTGCCTATATAGTGACTTCTATATATACAGCTAATTTTATTTTAAACATGGAGATTTCAACATAGACCAAAGTTATATAATGCAAATAACAAATTTGGAACTCAAACCAAACTTGATTAATACATAGCTTGCAATAATGAAACACAACTATATACTTATCTCAACTTGGCCAATATAAATTACTTCAAGATGCTAGTATAAAGGAATAAATTGTAGCTCTGGTAATACGCATCCTTTCTTGCTTGGTCTTTATCTCCTCCAATCCTTTTTGATTCTCCATCTTTGTATATTTAATTCTCTAGATTATCTTTTTATTTATAACCCAACTTTCTTCTAATTTCCATGCTACCCCTTTACTTTCAAACTCTCAAGTTTTCTAAGTTTATCTTTAAATCAAGTCCTTCAAATTACCATGCCATGCTTTGTTTATTCAATAATTAATTAATTAATTTTTTTTTTCTAATTTTAAGTGAATTCTTGGATGCTAATCAAGATCACATTCAAATCCAGTGCTAAATTTATTAACATTGGTTAATTCCTTTTCTTTTTCTAAATATTATCAACTAACATACTAAATTTAATACTAATAAATCATTTTGCTAAATTTTTAATAATATTTCATGCATAATTCTAATTTTAAAAAAATAACCTTCACTAGGATAATTATGTCATTAATTGATTTTTATTTGCTAGATAATCATATTTAAGACAATAATACTTCTTTTACAATTAAATAATTATTTTTCATATTTAAAATTAAAAATCAAATCAATTAAGCTAATGAAATTATATGCACACTAAAATTAATTCTACACACAAAAATAATCACAAGCAATAATTCATAATTACGTACTATCATTTATGTCTATCATTTAAAATTTACTATGTGTGTGTGGGGTAACTAAATTTTTTTACTGATGTTTCCTCCAATCTCTCCATCTAGCTAACCCTCTCCAATGATTCTCTCTTTTGTCAAGCTCTGAAGGTATGATATATCTTGCATCTACCTCGTAACAAGTAGGTAGTTAGTCTGAGTCATCATAAACCAATGATGTAAAATTAATAGTTATACCTCCTCAATGTAAAAAATAATCAAAATATAATTGTTATGCAATGTATACTAATCAATAATACTACTATCCCAAACTAGTATCTACTAAAATGCTAAAATCAAAGCAATGGTAATTAGATATTAATGAATGGATTAAAAGATATTATTTATAGGATAAAATCAGGATGTGACATCCTTTCCCTTAAAATTGATCATCACCCCGATAAATCTTATTCAAGAAAAAGTTTTGATTAACAAAAAAAAATCTAACAACATAAAAACATAATATTAATTATCATATCATGTAATTAAATGCAAAATTTACCTGAAGAACTTATACTAGATCTCCTGATTAGCACTATTTTTAGAGAATTGATCTCACAAGATTTTACTCTGTGACATTTCTTATTCTGCAAATAAGTTTCATGAAAGTCACTTTATGCTGATTGGTTCTATCATGACCACTTGAGATCTAGAATCATAAGAAAAAATTAATAATAACTTGATAAAATTTTAACTACTAGCTCGACAACATATGATTTCATCAAAAAAGTCAAATCAAATGATCATACAATTGAATTTGACAAGTTCTACCTGTCAAGTCTTAGATTTGATAAGTCTATTTGTCGAATCCAACTTAGTATCAATCAAGTAAATGTAAGGATAAGTAGGATACCATCCTATCATTTAGAACTCATGTTCTTATATCACCAATCATCCCTCAGTCTCCACAACTGAATGATCTTCAAAAGTTATAAAATATTCACAAATCTATTTTAATAGATCATACAAAGCAATGCTATGTGCTAAAGAATTATATATATTCTATATTATATGCACTAACATACACACAAGAGAAATCATATAATCATCCTGAGATTGAATTAAATTGCTACTAATCAATCAAAACTAGTATCATATCCTGCAGCTTATTCTATAATGTTATATTCATAGTAAAAAAAATGATACGATATGTAATATAAAATATAAAGTCTAAAGATTATACCGTCCTTAATACCTTATAAGAGAGACAATGTCTCTTTGCTTGCATGACTAGCACACAACAACTAAAAAGTTTTATCTTAACCTTTTTAGATTTACCAAGATGTTCTACACAATGTATACATTACATACTCCCAAAGATAGGTACACATATAACTCTTCAGACAATATACTTCAAGAAGATAATAATATCAATCTACATAAAGACATACAATAACATAATAATTGTAATCAACTAGAATTAATATAAACTCAAAGTTAGCCACTCCTCATGGTCAATTTCATAAGTTAGATCAAATAGTGACTCTAAAAATTCACAAGTAGAAAGCAGGGAACATCTCCTCACAACAACACTTCCTACATATCGTACATGGTAAAAGAAAACTCCACAATCCATGTTGCCAAACACTATTCACTTACCAAACTTGTAAGTGTAGTATCATCACTTACTTCCACAACTAGAAAGAAAATATGAACCAAAATGATGTATCAATCTATCCAATCCTACAACCTCTATCAACAATAAGAAGAAAATACTATCCCATGAACTCAAGTGAATAAGATCAAGTAACAATTTAAAAAAAAGTCTTTCACGAAAGGAGACTCTATATCAGCATCTTAAAAATATGAATATTTTTGATAGCTTAAAATGATGTAAGAAGAGAGTGAAAACATAAAAAATCACCTCTAAGCCAACTACGATAGATGACTCATCTTCACAAGTTTATATAAGGATACTAATCCACATAACAAACTCCTACCACAAAGGAATACACAATCAAGGTGTCTACACTCAACCATAATAAAATTTCCACTACACTCGATGGTGCCACTATAGAAGGGTATTACAAGATTTCCATTCCTAAGATCTGTATAAGTAAGACAAAAATAATGCATAAATACTTAAGTGAGAAGCACTCCATACTTTAAAACACTCACAACATAAAAAATAAATGGTGAAGTTGATCCAAGGAAGACATAATCACACTTGAAGTGTTCAATTTAAAGATAAAAAATATGGTAGGAAACTTTTGTTCACAATTCAAGAACTAAGTTATGCACTCTCCTACCCAACACCATACACAATCGTGACCAACGAGACACTCGATAAAACAAACCTTTAACAACTCTTAAAGGGGTATGCATTCTCTAAGCTACTCACTAAATGTACCATACATACTTTCACAATATTTTTTTTTATTAAGTATAAGGATATGAAAATGCTAATGGACTCATTAGGTCATAGAGTTTAAAGCACAAATCTGATACCAAATGTGACAACCCCTCAAGTTGTACCAAATGTGACAATAATTAACATGCATTTCATAGAATAAAATAATGTAATAATCAAAACTACAACTAAGAATAATTGTACTTCAAATCTAAATACTGCATATAATATAAATCTTATATAACTCCAAGGAAAGTAAATACTATAGGACATAGCTACCCTAGTCTGACAATACATCTGATAACCAAATTTATAAGTACATACTACAATTATATTATTTCAAGCATACAACCTAATACAATCACAGATACCAAGTTCTCTGGAGGTTGAGTCAAGTTGACTCATGTATCATTGATAATCTCAAGTGTTGTCTCTACGTCGTACTACAGTGGATGAGGGAGAACATCATCTGAGAGCTTTATCACATCAATCATAGACCAATGATCTCCTATACAATCTCCTATCAAGGAATAGCCCTCCCTTTGTGGATATGTAGATAGAATGGTGCGATAAATCTAATGACACGTGTTAGTAGCTTGTGTACTATAAGATTTCTAAAAACATGCATTGTACCATAAATAAATCCTTTCTAACATGATATTGCATAGCATAAAATAAAACATATGAATGATAATGTATATAACATTACTTAAGCCCAAATTTTCAAATAATATATGATCATTTAGATCGATCAATTTCATAACATGACACTTGATCATATTATCTATTAGTGGTACTACCTAGACTAATAGAATATGTGTCACTACCTATTAGTATCATGGATATATATGTCATAGTATGTAACTCAAAGACTCATACAAATCACATTCTCCTAGCAATAATATCACATCACAAGCTAAAAAAAGAGAAAACAAGATATACCCATAATCATCTATGCATGATTACATCTTAACATAATATCAATCCTACATTGGAAATAATAACCACTATTTATATCACTCGATAAAAATACATAATAAATAATAGGCTATTTCAAATAGATCTAAGTAACTACACCTCAAGACAAACCATATCATCTTAGTATGGTGTTCTTAGGCATAACTACTAGTTTATCAATAAACAATTTAACAAAGTTGTCATAGGTACATAAAAGCATATACTCATATTCAAGAAAGCATAACTATAACAAACATGTTATGCAACACATATAGCTCTATCTCAACATTCATTTTCACTATCAAGATTATATGAACATCTAAATGATATATTACCAAATGTTAAAACACATATTATTCAAGTAACAACTAATACATATTTATTTATTTAGGTGTGGATAAAATATAGTATGTACCATTTGGTACTTTTCATACTATAAAACTTATGACATCTCATATTATCATAACTCATCGTGCATGAGTTCCCTACCCAAACATGAACAACCAATCTAAAACTGGAATCATTAAACCAACAAATCAAATGAATCCACAAGCTCAAGGTACATTATTTGATATATTAATTTATACCAAGAATGTCAAATTATTGCATATAAAATACTCTCATAAAATACAAAGTACATCATTTTCCATCATTCCATGTTGTTAAAAAAGGTTTGACCCATTTTACATGTTTTCATAACACTATTGTGCTCTAGATTAACTATTCGTCATTACTTAAAAAGCACATCACTAACACTTGCCATAATCTTGGTAATGGTAAATCAAATTATATGTCGTATAGACATAAATGAAAGCCAGTATTCAATTGGTTGAATTTTTCTTTTTTATTTAAACTCACTATCAAATTATTATTTTAGATATAGGCACAGTCTCTAAAGTCCTATTTAATCATAAGAATACCCAAATCCATGTGTACATAATATTTTATAAGAATACCCATATATTCTTGAGTTGCTTCCAAAGTACATTCTAACAATTCAAAAATGAAATGCAAAGTTCTCAATGGAGATTTGGATTTCAACCAATGACTTTCATCCCCTAATGTTGTCATATTCACTTTTAAGGACATCTTTGCATGTCTAAAAAATATACCATCTGGGAAAATAAAAAACTTACCTAAAAATCCAATATAATTGGCTAAACATAGATCCAATGATAATCATGATCTTTATTTATAAGATGCATTTAGCTCGAAGGTATATTTAACCACATGAAATTTACCCTTTTTAATAACTCCTTGTTAAAAGTGTTTCCACTTTTCCAAATGAAATCCAATTCATGGTTTCTTTAATCCGCTTGGAAATCTGCTAAACATGGATAAAAAAAAGACTCAACAGCTGCCACAATTTACCGTATACTTGAACTAATGGCCTATATTTTCCACCAAACATCAAGGTCTAAATGCAATATGGAAATCCTAGGCAAAAATAAAGTTTTATTGAATATCAAATCTGGGAGTGATGAGGAACATAATTTCTTCCTACATTCACTATTTCTTACCAAATGGGTAAACAAGAACATCCCATTTATGGAATTCAGACTATGCTCTAGTATAAAAATGCTAAATGGGAAGGTAGTGTCATTTGACTTATAATTTAAAATCAATCTTGCTTCCACCTAATAATATCAATATTCCAAGTGAGACTTGTATCGCTCCTACTACTACTACTACTACTACTACTACTACTACTACTGCTACTGCTACTGCTACTGCTACTGCTACTGCTACTGCTATTGCTACTGCTACTACTACTGCTACTGCTACTGCTACTGCTACTGCTACTATTATTAATGTAACTCGAGTTCAATAAGTGTTATAATTAAATTGATGCCTCATCTATTTAACTAGCTATATAATTAATTAAAATCACTGCACACTATTTTCTAGCCATAATTATTGATAAAATTTTGCATACTTTTAGAGCAATCACTACACCATAAACTTTATTAGAGCATTGCTATTCAAATACTACACAATCATGCTAATTAAGTGATGCTTATAATATGTATCTTGTAGTCATACAATAAGTAAAACACTGACCACAAAATAAATGATATGATGTTCCAAATGTTTCATACGCTGGTTGATCATTCTGCCAAAGAGGATGCTATGTATAAAAAAAGTTGATTTTAATATTCAACAACATTCTATTTTGACTTAGTTGTTTATTCTTTTGACTCGACTATTTAATAATAATATATATTCATCTTGTTATTATCATATGCTCATCGACTTATTCAAATCTATTATTTTTAGATAAAACATGGCAAAATCAGCGTATGCTCAATGACTTATTCAAATTTGGGATTTTTATATAAAACATGGCAAAATTAGTAAAAGACTCTAGCATTTTAAAATTAGTACTTGTTGTTCTATCCTAATGGCTTGGCTGGGCAAATTTTATTTTAAAATGGCATTAGAAGTTTTATATTGATCATTACCAATTATAAAAATTAGCATTTTAATTATTAAACTCAATGATTTACCTATTTTTTAATTGACAATTCAGCTTCAATGACTTTAACATAGAATTCAGTGACTCAATCATTAAATAAGGCATTCAAATTATATTAAGACATTTTAATTTGGTAGTATGGGGTTTCAAATTTATTTGTTGGTGTCTCAACCTAGGCATTCTACATATTGTTGGGCATTTATTTTAGAACTCAACTATTTATTAATATACTCGCATACAAACACAATATTGCCTATATAGTGACTTCTATCTATACAACTAATTCTATTTTAAGCACAGAGATTTCAACCCAGTCCAAAATTGTATAAAGCAAATAACCAAATTGAAACTCAAACCAAACTCAATTTAATACGTAGCTTGTAATAATAAAACACATCTATATACTTATCTCAACTCAACCAATATAAATTACTTTAAGACGTTGTATAGAAGACAATTTTTTTTTTTTTTTTTTGATAATATGCTTCCTTTCCTACTTGATCTTTCCTCCAATCTTTTTCAAATCTCCATATCCATATATTTAATTCTTCAGATTACCCTTTTATTTATAACACAACTTTCTCCTAATTTCTATGCTATCCTTTTACATGCAAACTCTCAAGTTTTATAATTTTATCTTTAAATCAAGTTCTTCAAATTACTGCGCCATGCTTTATTTATTCAATAATTAATTATATCTTTATTTTCTAATTTTAAGTGAATTTTTGCATGCTAATCAAGATCACATTCAACACCATTTCTAAATTTATTAACCTTAGTTAATTCTTTTTCTTTTTCTAAAGCTTATTAACTAACATGCTAAACTTTTTAATAATAAATTCATTTTAAAAAATTTCAATAACCTTTCATGCATAACTCTAATTTTAAAAAAATAACCTTCATCGAGATAATTATGTCATTATTTGATTTTTATTGGCTAGATAATCATATTTAAGACAATAATACTTCTATTGTAATTAAATAATTATGTTTTGGATTTAAAATTAAAAATCAAATCAATTAAGATAAAGAAATTAAATGCACACTAAAATTAATTCTACACACACAAAGATAATCATAAGCAATAATTCACAATTACGTACTACCATTTATGCCAATCATTTATAATTTACTATGTGTGTGTGAGGAGTCACTAGTATTTTTTATTGATATTTTTTTCAATCGTTCCATCTAGCCAATCCTCTCTGATGATGCTCTCCCTTGTCAAGGTCTAAAGGTAGAACCTATCCTGCATTCACCTTGCAATAAGTAGGTAGTTAGTTTGAGTCATCATAAATCAATGATGCAAAATTAATAATTATACATCCTCAATGTACAGAATAATCAAAATATAACTATTATGTAATATATATTAATCAACAATACCACTGTCGCATACTAGTGTATGCCAAAATATTCAAATTAAAGCTATGGTAATTAGATATTAATCGACAGATTAAAAGATATTAATTACATGGTGAAATTGGGATGTGACATCAATTCCTTTTGTTGCACAGGGTAATCATCAACATATGCCACTCAAAATGGCATGGATGGTAACTATACAAAAAGTACTAGTGATAACTCTTAATAAGGAAAAAATTGAAATAAGCAAAATTGATTATTACGACTTGACCTTCAATGTGGTATCACGAGTATGCTCATTGTACGACATACATATATCTATTTCATTTACCATTAACCGTTACACGAGAATAAAAAATAATAAATATATACATCACAGAAAAAAAGAATTAAGACTCAGTGTAAAACCTCTTCCGCTCCATTTACAAACAATATAAATGTTCTCTAAAAATCTAATAATATTATTTAACACACTTTATTTCATTCATTCGTATTAATACATCGATCTACACTCATTTACATTAAAAATATTGTTTTATAAAAACGTAAAGTCCCATCCTTCCACTACTATTTAAACAATTTTTTTGACAAATAGAAAAGTGTACTAAAGTCATGCAATTTAAAAACCAACTAATATACTAAGATTATATTAAGTGTCTATATAATATTAATGAAAAAAGTTTTGAATATAATATTAAAATAAGCGAGGTTACAATCCCTAAATTTAATTAGTACTTATAAATTAAAAATTTACATTTTTTACTAATAATAAAATTCATATTAAAAAAAATTAAATATTAAAAGATCTTCATTAATTATTTAAATAAAATCAACAAATTTATGAGTGCCGTTAATTAGATTGAAACCAATGTATGTAATGACAAAACGGCCGCCTCATACAAACCAGAAATTATGTAATGAGGTAAAACTCGTAGATGCGGCCATGAAAACCAGTATTATATAATAATATGGTGGCACTTTTATTTTAGGAAAATAATATTTTAAAAAAACTGAAAGAATATTTTGAATATAGATATTTGGTGAGGATATGAACACACTAACAAAGTAATATCATTATGAAGAAAAGGATTTTGAAATAATTTTATATTGAATAAATGATTCATTATAAATTCATGAATAAGATTGCCTTGTTATATCAATGTCGATCAAATGAGTTGTAGGCTAGCTATTTATTAGTACTTGTCGGAGGTGCTATATGTTTTGCTTCTAGTAAATAATTTCTCCTACTTCATACCTGCATCCAATATTATTACGCACTTTACAAAAATATATATGTATTTTAGAATTTCTATAGAAGGGTAATAATTTTTTAATCAGGTTCTCATTGATGTTAAAGCGGTAATAATCCATGGGACATGCAGCCAATCGGAGGATTTGGTTTTCTTCATTTTCCTTTGGCCTGCACTTGAACAACATACACATGGTTGTTGTTTACCTCACCTACACAGTCGACATATCCCGAGGGAGAGACTCTAGATAATAACCTGTACCAAATGGCCATTTTTCGTACAAGTTCATGGCAACTAAATTGCTAGCCATGTTCCTTCCTTGGTGTGTGGTCTTCACCCCTCAATTTGTTTGCTAATTATATTTTGTATGTCTCTTCTGCATAGAAACCATTAGTATCTCATAGGATCGACAATGGTGATCAAGGATCCTGCCCCGTGTGTTATTGTTGACTCAAACCCCTTTGCCTTCTTTGTGTAAATGTCATTTATTTATTTTGTTTTCGTACCCTACACAATTTTTGTTAAGTGCTGGAAAATTATGTGAAAATATGGATTGCTTCATATGTCATTTAACAAGTGTTTATGGCAACTATCTTTTGTGGTTTAGGCAAGACGGGAATAGAAAATAAGCCGCAGAGCCCTAGGTCAGAGAAGAAATTGATATAGACTTGTATAGCCATAGGAATTTGTGAAACCTAGAGAAATTGATATAGACTTCTATAGCCATAGAAATTTGTAAGGTTTCAGTAGAAACAGAGCAACTTTGGCCAAGGTATGCAAACCTATCTATTTAAAATTATAAATAGTTTCATCATCTTTCTTAAATTGATTTATTTATATACTTCTAAAAAAAATAAAAAATGGCCAGATAAGGACACTGCACATAAGGCGCTGAAGAAGCACTTAACCATGTTGGGAGTATGGGTTGTTGTCATTCGCGTTGTCCCTTATGTCTCCCATTTTCTCACCAAGTATAGAGACATTAAGCTTAAGCTTTAATTCTGAGCATATTATTTTTTCACAGTTTAAAAAATCATGGCCTTTGCTTAACTTTTAATATGCCAAGTATTTTTAATTTCAGGGCTTGTGCAAGGTCATTACATTTCTGTATTTTTTTTCCCATGGGTTTTATGTTTCCCATGTGAAAGGTTCATATTGTATATGTATTATTTTTTTTGCATTGTATACGTATTTTTTTGGTTTAGGCTCTGAATTTGTGCATTGATAAGGTAAACTTTTTTTAATAATCTTAGCAAGAATGATGGGATATTTTCTCTCAGCTAAACCCTAAAAAATAATAGGTACTAGGATCTATATTTTTGTCATTGAATATTGAGAAAATTACATTTAAGAACATGACTGTGCTTACTTCTTGTGTTGGCTTTTAAAGACCGGGTTATGACTAGAAGGTCTTGCCCAAAGATGTAATAGTGTTTCATACACAATCTAAGTTATTCATCATTTACTAGCAAAATTTTGAATAGGTTATTTTGCAACAGAGCATCTAAAGCAAATTTTCTATAGTAACTTTTTATTTTTTTGAGATGATATTTTCAGTTAGATTGCTCTTCATTAATTCTATTGACACCTTATTGGATTACCTCCTACTTGATGATTATGTTTTCATGTTCTCAATATCTTGCATCTGGTGGCCAGGTTTAATTCGATTGGATGGGTTGGTTTATCCCTTTAAGATTAGTCACAATGTCAAAAAAAAAGTTTTTACATCTCGATTTCTCGCTAAGCAAGTTTACTTGATTATCTATGGATTTTCTATAGTTGGTAATTTGATTTCATTATCACTAACTAAGCTATGAATTATATGTTGTTATGGGATAGGCGAATATTGTTTTGATTACTTGATTTCATTTCTAGGAGTTAGTTGTAGTTTATATTCTTTACATTATGAATCATGTTGACTTGTTATTTCAACAATATTTTATGATATACATATGATAATTTTATGAACTAACTAACTACTTGTTGTAAGTTGGACGCAAAGAGATTCATCCCTCAAAGCCTGATAGAGGGAGAACATCATCATAGAAGGTGACGTAGATGGAGATGTTAGGAGATGACAGAGAAATGACTAGAACCCTTTACACACCACATTAGTTAATACATATTATATACATAGTCGAATGTTTAACGTTAATATGTTTTAATTATTGATAGCATTTTGATGATTGAGTATGTGTGTTAGCTCAATTTAATGCTTATATAAAATTAATCTAGTATGAGTGCATATATATCATGTTAATATATTCATGACTGTTAATGTTTTCAAAAATAAAAATTTGTGTAAATAGAATAAATTTGAATTTGATGATTAATGAGTTAATCATTAATATTAAGTCATAATGATGTTTGTGGTGCTAATTATAATTAGCAAATATATTAAATTTTATAATTAGGTAACAAATAAAGTCATTATATTTTCTTACACTTTAAAAATAAAAATAAATTGGAATAAGATGACTTAGAGGGAAAGTGTAAATTTAAGAAAAAAGGAAAAAAATAAAAGAAGGTATTGGAAGAAAGTAGAGGAGATAGGGATATAACATTTTTTCAACAAGCATAATACAACTCTATAATAAACAAATTTATAATAATAATAATAATAATAATAATAATAATAATAATAATAATAATAATAATAATAATAATAAATTTCTTTATTTTTATAATTAATTTTATATGTGTGTGTGGCAAATGAGGGTAATAAAATAAGGTGTAAGGGAGAGAGAAGGGAGATAAATTTTCTACAACAAACAACTTACAACTCAAATAAATAATTTTCCTCTGACATATTGAGATCATTTAAAATGCAAAGAAAGGAAGAGAGGGAGAAATAGATTTAATATTCTTTATAAGGGATTATACTTACTTAAACAAATAATTTTCATTTCTAACTTAACCTTTCCAAGATTAAAAAAATGGAATTAAAAGCCTAAAACACATTTTCATTTTCACAAAGTGAGAGAGATAACTGTAAGGATTAAAAGAGAGAAGGAGAGAGATAATCACACAAACAAAACACTATTCCTAAATTTTCTTTTGTGAGATTTGATTAGCTATTTTTTTGTTTTCTTTACACAAAATATGCCAAGGCAAAACCTACCTTATCTCCTCCATTTTACATGCATACAACAAGCTCCCAATCTTAGTGAAGATCTACTCCTATTCCTATAAGTTCCTCCATAAAACTTTGAACCCTAAAAACTAGTCCCAAAACAAGACTAAGTGTGAGAAATAAAAGATAGACTAAATTTAATATCCCAATTATTACCCACCCAACCTAATTAATGGGAGCATACTTTACTTATAAGGGTCACCTCAAGTCTTACAAGCCCATACCTCCACTTAAAGATCTTACAAGACTATGTGGGCTTATTGGGCCAAGTCATCCACTTAGTACAAAGTCAAAGAGTCTTTCACACTGAGCTGTAACTTCTCTTTCATTGTCAAAATTTACATTCCATAAGAAAATCCACCTACCTTACTCTAGGTCCTAACTAATAGCTTGTCTAACCTTCCTATAAAGGATAGGCATAAGTTGATAATAATATTCATTACAAACTTCCTCATGAATTATATGAATTTAAATATTTATTATATTAGGATCTAAATTTTTTTTTAAAATGTTATAATTGTATTTTAATAAATAAAGCATACAAAGCAAGGAAGGAAAAAGAGTTTGAATTCCTATGCATCTAGAGGATCAACGAGATATGAAATGCATGTTGACAACAAGGGCATAGTAGTTCAAATAGAGGAGACATTACATAATCCCCTTATAAGAGCATCATTTTTGATGTGCTAATCTAACAAAAGGGGTTGAAAAACAACAAACTTATAAAATCATAATAGATTAAAAGTAATGCATCTTTAACCAACCATAATACAAGAACAAATTTCAATTATGTTACAAAATTTCATGAATTTAATTATAAATTATTAATGTCCTTATGTCAGTTAAATTATTCTTATTACTTTATTTTATTCAAGTTTTAGAGTTATTAACATATTTTTATTTTTGTGAAATTTGATTCTCTTGTGAATAAGAAGGTTTTTAAGTCAATAGTTAATATCAAATTATTTTAGATATTTCTCAAAGTGTCACACTATATTGTCATCCAAAATTATCGCAACCATTTGAAACGTAAAGATAATCTACCTTTATATAAGTCTAATAAATAACACATAATAATAATATTGTTCTGTTGTGATAATATAATTACTAATATATACACCATCCCATAACAAGACTACACTAAATAATATTTTTACCAATCCATGGCCAGTCTATATTGAGTGAACACTGAGTAATATTACCAATAATGATAACCACTATTTGTCACAAAACAACTGATATCATAGAATGTTGATGTCAAAATCACTAAAATAAGATGTGTATAGGTATCAATCTTATGTAATATCATATAAAACAAATTACATGGCATCCCATGGTGAACATAAAAGGTGAATAATAATTTCCAAATCATGGTAGAACCACATTGAGTAATACCAAGCAATGTTGAGAAATGACATCAACTTCTATATGAATAGAATAATGACAATGTTGAAATAATTGAGTGATCATTATACTCTACAAATAACCTCATCAGTATAATGCATTGAAAATAACAAAGTCATGTATAAGATCACATAACCACCTTAGACCTCCCAACAAATAATGAATAAATATTATATCCAAGTCAAGTATAAGATTGCATAACCTCCTTAGACCTCCCAATAATAATTCTACTTAGACCTCCCAAAACTAGGATAGTAATTACTTTAGTTGAATCCTGTATGAAAATGACCACATGTAGTGGGAAGGAGGATGACTCAATATTTGACCTGATAAGCTAGCTCATCACACCCTCTACCTATATTTCAAGCTGATTCTCATCCCCCATACATGCAACAGGTGTATAATGTCCACATCATGACATTCATGAAACTAGAATTAAATCATAGAATTAAAAGCCTCACCATAAAATAACAAAATAATTAAATCAAATTCTAAATGGCTGTAAGGAGATATTTCAATAGAGATACTAAATACTGAAAAAATATCATATTTATGTAATAAATTAAAATCCAAGTGGCCACAATATAAAAATTAAAATTCTAATCAAAGTAATTTAAAACCAATGAAATATCCTTGTAAAATAAAATTTAGATTTAAGTGAAATAAAAGTGCTGATTTCAAAAAATAACTTAAAATGGAAACCAAATAAAAATATATTTGGGCACAACAATATCTACAAAATTCACATTATGATACTATGTAGTTAATAAATCCACCCGAGGGGAGAAGAAATAAAATAATCCTCAATTACCTCCCAAAGGTAAGAGGAAAACATCACTCTCCATATGTCTCCCAAAGGTTCACAAGGCTACATTAGGTATAAATCATAAAGTTTGTTCTTTTGAAAAGCATTAAGGTGTGGGTGAAGGAACACATCATTCATAAATTAATCATTATGCACAAATATCCCATGGTTCCTACGTCATTCATGGTACAGACATATGAAATATTCAGGCAGCTACCTCATGTAAAAGGGAAAAGTGAGCTTTTATCCCATGAGAAACTTCACTTCCTAACCCATACCTAATTCAGATCAATATAAACATAGTTATACTCCACACTCGAACCCCATACTTGCATTAGTGCCCACTCACTAGAGTAGTTATGTAGAGATAAAAAACACAACACATCACTACATAATACAATTTTACTTAGACGTTATGTTTATATGATTAGAAGTTAATTTGCACCATATTTACACAAGAGGTTTACACACAAGATACATCACAACCATATTTATATTCTGAAAATTATAACTTATCTCAATAACATAATTTTCATATTGACAACATACAAATCACAATCACACAATAATGTTGCTTACATATAGAGGATCTATCGTTTATGAGATTTGTTACATGTACAATGATACATGGTTTCCACAACATGCTACAATTAAACATTTACATGAACAACTATAAAAGCTAAGGATACACACATTTGGCATGAGATACATTTTTTTACATCAATTCACAAACACATCATAATATGATAACATAATTTTGCTATAGATGTATGAGGACACAGGTAGCCTCATCAGTACAACTAATGTACATATGTAATCCTGGATGACATTGTTGATAACCATATATCACTACTACTGTCAAGTAATGAACATAAATTAAACATCAGTAAAACATAGAGGTCTTCAACTAAACATAATATTGGATGTATGTTTTTCATCACCAGTATTCTTTATCCCCATTCATAAAAATAGACTTTTGTGCGTGATTAGGAATACATAGATCTTTCTACCAAACATCCAATGTATTCTTAATCGAAGACACTATTTTTGTATTTGTGATTTTCATATGAAGTTGGGAATTTTGCATAAATTTACCAATTTACATATCCTAGAATTTAAGTCATGTATTTAGTATCCAATTTAATGTCCATATTTATATATTGGATATGTTTTCACCCTTGCTTATCACCAAAGCTTGAATAGTGAAAAACATTTGCTACATGATTACAATGACAAGATTTAGTTATTAGCAAACCTATACAGTCAGAAAGGCTCACAATAAATTGTTATGTTATATGATCTATAAGGTCCCTATGTTGTAGGAAATGTTCTTGTAAAGACACTCATTAAAATCAACAAGTTTTAGAACTTTTTTAGGGTGTACATCACAATTTGGTTTAAGAAATAGCTAGATTTATTGATCTCATCTACCCAAATTTTTCCATTGGGTGGTTGTCCTATTATTCATTTATTTACTTATAATTGAAGTTTGCTCATGGGAAATTACATAACATATATAAAAGAATGACCCTAGCTAAAATATGACAAGCATAGTTTTTATTTGAATATTTTTTAATGTATTCAAATCTAAAGTATGCTACAATCTTTTAAGCATAATTTCCATTACATTTTCTAACAATAATGAGGGATTTTTTTTATTTTTTATAATTTTTATTTTTTAAATTGAAAGATTTTTCATTTAAACTTTTAAATTTCACTATATATTATAAATGACAAGTTAATATTTAAATCTTGAGTTAGAATTTGTAAGATAGAAATATTATAATAAATTTATTATGAAAAAATAACAATGCATGGTAAAATAATAATATGCTTTGTTTAAATTTATTGATATTTTTTGGGTGGATAATTTCTTGTGAATGTTTAAATTTTTTAGAAAAGTAGAAATGGGTTTTCAATATTGTAAATCTAGGTAGCCAATTTTGATGCCTCTAAATCATTGTGGCATCTATAACACACATAGTTATTGCCATTCTAGAGGGCCCCATGCCAATAATTATTTCTCCTTACACTAATTTTGGCACCTCTAAATCACTGGGGCCTCTATAAGACATGTAGCAATTGCCATTCTAGAGGGCCTTGCACCAATAATTATTGATCCCTATGCCTCAATCTTGTATATGTTTGTTCTTCTAATATGTCAACCACATAGATGTGAACAAATCCTAGAATGAGGTTAATACATTTTGATAACAAAAATAAAACTATTAGGTTCTTTTTAGTGAATGCCACAATTTCATCTAAAATAAAATTATCTTCAAGTTTCAAAGTCAACAACCAATTAAATCAAAATAAATCATGTGGCTCATAAAAATTCTTCAAAATATAAATTACATCATGAGAAACTCAATGTAGTTTAATATTTTTTCTCATATCCATGAGAATAATTTCCAATTACAAACTATTATCTATTATCTTTACAAAATATAATTCATAGATTCAAAGTTAATGTCTAGTTCATGGAGGAAAATTCCATTTGAATTGATTCAAATGAGAGTTACTTCCATTATTGGTTGGATGAGATTTAGGAGTTTGAGTATAACCATGAGAAAATTTGACATTGGCAAGTTTACTACTTCTAATAAGTGGAATTAGTCCAAATTGTCTTGAACAGAAGCAAATCCAAATAGATAACGCATTAAGGATTTCATTGCATAGAAAGATCACTCACAGTCTGACAATATCACATAGACCTCAAAATTTAAGAAATATTTCATGACCTTTATTTAAATTTATTTCTTTATACACTCATGCTCTTATGCAATGAGAGTCTTTTATCTTTTTGTAGAAAAGGAACTGTACATGTGCCACCACTGCCATATTTCTTTATAATATTTAATTTTTTGAGCAAAAAGAAAAGCATTGTAAATTTGGATAGGGTTTTTGATCATGTGATCATATACATAAGTTGTTTAGCCATTACAATTTTGCCTATACTCAATGAAAATAAAAAACAACTGCATTGTTTTTTTATTTCATGTAAATTGTTTAACAAAATTTTAGTAAGAAAAATTTCCTTTGTATGAATTATAGTATATGTTTTTTTCCTTCCTATACATAATACAATTGAAAAATGTAATTTTACTTATTTTGTAATATGTTGCAGGGCATAATTTTTTACATTTTTTTAACATTGGATCAATTGGTTTGTTATTTGAGATGAAGGTATTACACAAGGTATGAGTGATTATCTTTCCCAACCTTTTATCAAGTTTGAATAACTAATTTAAAAGTTGTATTGAAAAACCATTTTTGGTTTGGTAAACACCATGAAAAGTCAAAGGGACATGCAATAAACCATAACATATTGCCACAAATACAAAAAGGAATGTCCATACTTCTATTTTCACCGAATGCTATGAAATATAAAAACTAAAGACAACAACAACCTATAATGCATTGTAAAAGAGTAAATTCCCAATGAATTATTGCCAACACTAAGGACAACAACATACACAGACTATATACAAAACAAATAAGGCATAATTCATCAACTATCATAATTTACCATGTAAGGAATTTTCAAAATCAACAAAAAAAATATTATTAGACATATTTTTCCATAGATAAGAAATGAAGGTGTGAAACTAATTGAAAATTTACCCTTTGTAAAGTGTCCAGCTTTGGCATGACAATTTATACAAGTTATACTCACATCTGAATAGAAAATGTTATAGAATTTTTCTTATCTCAACAAAGTAGCCATGTAAACTCAACCTAAACCACAAAATCCCCGTCCTTCTAAAGGTAAGTACTCTTTGCACTAAACTTATGCTAAATGTCATTTTGTGATGTTTTTTCAAGAATTTAGTTATCTCTTGCTCCTTGACTTCAAAAGTTAATACCTTTGTTTGAGTTAGGTTACCATACTTCACTTCATATTTTACATCTAAAAAAAATGATTTTATCATTTCTTCATTGACCAACTATAGAGTTTTAGAGTACCTATGAAATGGACATTGAAATAATAATTGAAAATTTATAATTTTTATTTGAATTATCTTGTTTGAGTCTATTGTTGAGTTTCTCTAAGATTTTTTAATCAACATCACAATCTTTAAAGTTTATATTTTCTTTACCAATTTGCACACTACATGATTATGATGACAAGCTTTAGTTCTTGATGAACTTGTAAAGTCAGAATGTACATAAAATACCCTATTTTTGATTTCTTAGGAGAATGTACAAAAAAATCCATGTTATCCCCATTTCTGAGAAGGATCTAAAATTCAAAGGCTAAATATTTTCCTTGGTTACAATTTCTGTCAATTTAACTCCAAATCCCTTGAATTCAGAATAATTTGATTAATGGTTTTTGTTGTTGAGTAATTATTAATTGCCTTTTTATATTATTGCTCTAAAAGTCCTCTATCATTTTAGTGAAATATGTAATTTTAAACACAATCAACATGATTGGATTATTTTGGAGTTTTAATAGAAGTAATGTCTATGTCTAAAAAAAGTGCATATTCTAGTTACAATGATGAAGATAGTTTTTAGTCATTATTCATTTTCTTTGCATTTGGACATTTCCTATCTATTGTTCATGCATTGGAATTTTTCCTAAAACTCTTTTGCTTTGATCTTTGTGATGGTTATGTTCTCTAAAACATTAGTACCCTATATTTGGTAATTTTTCTATTTGTCAACCATAAATCTCAATCTCCCTCATTCATGAGATTGGGTAAGTTTTACAAAAATAACAATCCTCTTATGTGTTATTTTATATAAACCTATAAAGAGATTTTCTATGCACAATGAAATAATTAATAGCCTCTGCATACTTGACCTTTCTTCATAGTGCCTTCGCATATAGAATTGGTAGTGAATAGTGTCTTCAACTTCTTTGTTTTCCTATAGCTATTTTTTTTTTACTTTAAATATTGCATTCACACATCTACTCTACTAGAGAAGGATGAGTATTATTACCTGCCTTGTTTGAAAAATTAGATCCATAAACTAAAATTAGTTTTTTTTTGTGTAAAATAATATATTTTGAAACAGTAAGGTTACAAAGATTTCCATATGCAAAAGATTACACAAGTATCAATTTTTTTTTGCATAAATAATAGTATAGCACCTATTATATGCTATGAAATAAAAATTTCCTCTTTATAGACAATTTCATACATATACCAACTATTCCAACTCAGTCAAAGATCAATGGAACATTTGTGCATTCATGTTTTTTTCCTTTGTACATTCACATGTTTTTTTTCTAGTCATATTGTACATAGACCACCTTGTTCTCAAACATTTCAGACGGATTTGCCTTGGGCAATCAATATGATATTATAAATAATCAAATGTCAATATAGATATTTCCATAATGTCTTTGCATGTACATCTATTTGGTTTGATACAGAATATAAGATTATTCTAAATAAATGTAAATATGCTTATCACCCTAACATATTTATTGACACTAACTACATGCTATGGCAAGTACTTCAGGTACAACCCGACTCTTGTTTAATAGTGTTTCGAGGATGAAATATTTCAATGTACAAGGAAATAAAGAAATATAATTTGACCAAATTGAAGATTCTTGTCTTTTAAATCACATAGGGTATGACTAAAAAAGGTTTTATTCCAATTGGTATGATGATGATAAATTACAATGTCACACCATCCATCGAGGTAAAAGTCCTAAAAGATACCAAAAATGGATTTGGTCAAGTTTGATTCCCTAGTAAATTTTATGGAATGGATACCCCTCAATCCTTAGCACTCATCCAAAGAATATGCCCAATTAAAAATAAATCAAACAAAGTATGGCCATGTATTAGAATACATTATTGATTATTTATCGAAGGCAACACTATTTTGCATGCGTTGTCTCTGGCTCCTTCTTTGGGATGGGAGCACTATTGGGGTTGGAAACAATAGATTTTGAGGATCCTAATGTCAATGCAGATGAAAATGAAACATATGATTAAATATTATACAAGATGCATTGGTAAATAAAAAATCACATCCATATCTTGATTGATAAAGTTTGAAGTTTAAGATAAAAGTAAGCTTCATGTCTTAGTGGTGTAGGCTTGATCATGTGGAAGTAAGTGGTGAATTTGCATGTATGGTAACCAAGTGAGGAGACCAAGGTTGTATGGTATAGTGGAGGATGATTTAAAAAGGACATATGCCCTAGCTGCATGTATGTTATCCAAGTAATGCATGGAAGGACTATATTTTGAGTTAGTTCAATGGAAACATATAAATTCCTAAAAGCCTTCAATATTATGGATGTAGAGATGTGATAGATCATGTAGGCAAAGACAATTAAGTAAAATAGAGGGATTCACAAGACATAGATGTAACTAGGTTTGATAGTGGAATTTTAATGATTAGGGAAGATTACATATTGTGAAGAGCCAGAAATGGTTTTTTGAAGAATGGGTAATTTTAGTGACAAATATTTGTCATTTGGATAAATGCAACTTTTTGTCCTTCTTGAAAATGGATAATTAGGGCAACGTATGCATTGGCCAAAATTTTATCTCATTTTTTGAATTATCATTTATAATCACCATATAAAAATGCCTTGGGTGGATTTGGTAAACTATCGAATCTATAAAAGTTGTAACCATTGAATGTGTTAAGAGTTGTCAAAATTGTATGCTGCTCTATTTTTAATTATGATTTTTCTAAGTAGTTACATTGTTATCTATGTCATATAATGTTGTGCATTTGCAATGTATAATTTCAACATTAAATATGCAAGAAAAAAATATTTTCTCTCTTTGATCCAACTTTTAAAAATAATAACAAAACAAATATATAAATTTAATTGACTCGAAATATCCCTAAGAAAATTACAATTATATATCTCATGTGCTTAAAATAATAATAAATATATTTATTTTATATATGTGAATAAAATTTCAAGTGAGAGATGTATCTTCTCTCCATAATTAAATGCAATTCAAACTACATAAACATTTATCTAACCTTGCTTGTTGTAACATCCCTTCTTATTTAATGGCTCAAGAAATTTTCCATGTATTGTCAAAAATTTCTTTTGACTTTAACTTTCACCCACATTCTTTAGAATATTAAAATAATATTTTTTTCCCCCTTCCGTGGATTCTATTTTTTAATATGAAAGCTTTGTTTATCTAAGTTTTATACTTTTAAATAACAATAAAAAAAAATCAGCTAAATAATGTGCTTGTAGTTTCTTCTTTTAGCTAGATTTCATCTTTAAATATATCAAATATTTAAAATAAACTTATATTTAAATAAGTTAATTGAGCCCATTAATTAAATAAAAATATAATTCTAAAATATTAATAATATTATTTAAATTTAAAAAATGAAGATAAAAAATAATAAAGTCTGTTATGAATTTTTTTTAACAAATTAAATATATAAAATTTGGATCAATTTCTTCAACTCTCTACATAATGTTGTGAGAAAAGATTCACATAATGTTTTCATTTTTCAGTAATTGGAAGGATGCTTGTAAAAAAAGGATTCACATAATATTCTCATTTTTCAATGATTGGAAGGATGCTTGTAAAATTATTAGTGTACTTTTAACATTCTCATTTATATTTGGTTTAAAATTTTTAAAGTTGTTTTTAAAATAGAAAAAAATCTATTTTAGATATATTTTCTTATCATCTTTTCAGTTTATATAAATATTTTTGGATCTAAAATTATTAAGATAATTTTATTCACAAGTATTCATTACATTCTATATAGATTATAAAATTATTATTGCTCTTATTTTTTGAACTGTTTTTTTACATATCCTCCAATCATTATAGAGGATTTTTTTTGTATTTTGTATTTTTTTTGTTTTTGTAACATCTAAAAAAAATCATTTATTAAACAATTTGTATATAGTACTCTGAAATTGAGATTGAGAATAAGAATGGTGATGGATGATATTTCTAATGCAAACATGTAGGAGCATTAATCGCATTGGCAAAACAAATCCCAAAAAAATAAAATGTGACTATACATATTATTACTATTTTTTTTTTAAAATTACAAAAATTTGATGTAAAGACAACCCAAAGTCAAGCTAAACTGAACTTAAACTTGAAAAATCCAAAGAATTTGCATTTGAAAAATTGATACAAAAGTGACATTTAATTTTTTTTTAATTTATCTCTTTTGCGACAACTTTTTTAACACCAATTTAAAAAAATTCATGTGAAACAAGTTGAAAAAAAATAAATATCGATACTAAATTGACTTTAAATCGATAATATAAATGAACATAAATATAGTAGTATTTCCAATGATTGAAAAGCTAAAAAAATAATGACAAAAAGATAAATGCACTATTATTTTAAAAGAAAAAAAAAAGTTTAAAAGTATTGAGAGCATTGTAAACAAACACAAAAATGTCGACATGCTTCAAACAATATATTCAATAACTTAAATAAAGAAAAAAAAGACGAAAATAGGAAAAAAATATCCCAAAAGCAAGCCAATCACATCTAATTTAAACTAATTTTTGACAGATTAAAAAACACCTTAAAACCGTACAGTTTAACTAGCAACAAATGGCAAGAGGTCATATTTAAGTGTCTACATAACGTAGATAAAAAGAGTTTTGGACTTTGTAACCCATGACAAGCTACGAGTCCCATCGACTGATGAAACCGATGTATGTGATGGGAAAGCGGCCACTTCACTTTTTATAAAAGAGTAAAACTTATTTAAGAGACACGTCCTGGTTGACCCTGTGAACAGGCCCACTATTTAATAATTTTTTTTAATTAAAATTCAACAGAGCCGAACCCACTGGTGGGAGTCAAAGGATGATACATCTGTCGGCTAGTTGCAACAGATTTGCATAGACATGGAAGGAAAGAGTCGTGAGTTCAATGCAGATTTGCATATAAATTATAGTTCATAGATTCAAAGTTAATACCCTTGTTTGAATTGGGTTACCATGCTTTGGTTCCGATTTTACATCTCCAAAAAATGACTATTATCATTTATTTGTTGACCAACTACAGAGTTTCAAAGTACCTATGAAATGGACATTGAAATGATAATTTAAAATTTATAATTATTATTTGAATTAGCTTACTTGAGTATATTACGGAGTTTCTCGAAGATTTTCTCATCAGCATCACAATCTTCAGAGTTTATATTTTCTTCACCAATTTGCACGCTACATGATTACGATGACAAGCTTTAGTTCTTGTCGAACCTGTAAAGTCAGAATGTACATAAAATGCCATGTTCACCCTGTTTCTGAGGATAAATACTTTCCGTTGAATTTAGCACAGTTCGATTCCCAGTTTTTGTTGTTGAATCATTATTAATTGCCTTTTGATATTCCTGCTCTGAAAAGCCTCTATCTTTTTAATGAAATCTGGAATTTTAACCACGATCAACATGATTGGATTATTTTGGAGTTTTAATAGAAGTGACGAAGATGGTTTTCTATCCATTATTCATTTGCTTCCCTTTGGACATTTCCTGGTTATTCTTCATGCATTGAACTTTTTTCTAAAATTCTTTTGCCTTGATCTTTGCAATGGGTATTTTCTCTAAAATATTAGTACCCTGTATCTGGTAATTTTTCTGTTTGTCAACCGTAAATCTCAAGCTCCCTCATTTATGTGATTGGGTAAGTTTTACAACAGTAACAGTCCTCTAATGTATTATTTGATATATGCCTATGAAGACATTTTCTATGCACAATGAAATAATTAATAGCCTCTGCATACTTGACATTTATTCATAGTGCCTTCACATACAGAATTCGTATTGAACAGTGTCTTCAACTTCTTTGTTTTCGTATAGCTATTTTTGTTGACTTTAAATATCGCATTCACACATATACTCTAGCAGAGAGGTATGCTCATCATTACCTTCCTTCTTTAAAAAACTAGATCCATAAATTAATTAGATTTTATCGTGTAAAATAATAGATTCTGAAATAATAAGGTTACACAAGTTGCAATTTATTTATTTATTTATTATTATTATTATTTTTTTCATAAAGAATAGTTCAGCACCTATCATATGTTATGCAATAACAATTTCCTCTTTCTGTACAATCTCAGGATGGCAAAAAGTAATGCTTAAAATAACATAGCATTCATACATATACCAACTGCTTTCAACTCAGTCAAAGATCAATAGAACATTTGTGCATTCATATTTTTTTCTTTTATACATTCACGTTTTTTTCTGGTCATATTGTACCTAGACCACCTTGTTCTCAAACATTTTAAATAGATTTGTCTTATGACAATCAATATGATTTTATAAACAATCATCAATATAAATATTTCCCCAATGTATTTTCCTTTTACTTCTATTTGGTTTGATATGGAATATATGTTTAAATAAACACATGTGAATATGCTTGTCACCCCAATATATTTCTTTGACAGTAACTACATGTTGCAGTGGGTACTCAAGCCACAACCTAACTCTTACTTAATAGTGTTATGAGGATGTTATATTTTAATGTGCACGAAATGAAGGAATGCATTTTGACCAAATTAAGGACGATTGTATTTTAAAGAACTTAGGATATGAATTAAAAGGGTTTTTATTCTAATTGGTATGATGATGATAAAGTACAATGTCACACCATTCATTAAGGTAAAAGTCATAAAAGAAACCAAAAAACGCTGAGGCCGGATTCTATTCCCTAGTAAATTTTATGGAATGGTTACCCCTAAATCCATGTCACTTAAACAAAGACTATGGCCAATAAAAAATAAATCATACAAGATATGGTCATGTATTAGAATGCATTATTTATTATTTATCAAAGGCAACACTATTTTGCATACGTTGTCTCTACTTCCTTCTTTGATATGGGAGCACTATTGCAGTTGTAAACAATAGGTGTTGAGGCTCCTAATGTCAATGCAGATGACTCAAATCCATGATTAAATATTATACAACATGCATTGGTAAATAAATAAATATAGCCATATCTTGATTGATAAAGTTTGAAGGTCAAGATAAAACTAAACTTCATGTCTTAGTGGTTTAGGTTAGATCATGCAGAAGTAAGTGGTGGATTTTCATGTGAGGTGGCCAAGTGAAGATACCAAGGTTGTATGGTATATTGGAGGATGAATTTAAGAGAACATATCCCTTGGTTGCATGTATGTTATCTAGGTAATGTATGGAAGGATTATCGATTGAGTTGGTTTAATAGAGACATATAACTTCCTATTTAAGCTTTCAATAGGATGGATCTAGAGGATGTAGTAGATCATGTAGGCAAAGGCAATTAAGTAAAATAGGGGGTTCACAAAACATAGCAGTAACTAGGTTTGACGGTCCAATTGTAATGATCGGGGAGGATTACATATTGTGAGGAGCCGAAAATGGTTATTTGAAGAAAGGGAAATTTTAGTGACAAATATTTGCCATTTAGATAAATGCAACTTTTAATCCTTTTTGAAAATGGATAATTATGGCAACGCACACATTATCCCATATTTTAATACATTTATTGAATTATCTTATATTATCACCATATAAAATGTGTTTCAGCCTAATTTTATGCATTTTTAGAAATAAAAATTAAATGAGAAAGGATAATAGAATTTGACATGTTTGTGTAAAATATTAGGATTTTGAGATTGGAACAATGATCAAGACGTGAGTGTGTAGGTCTATGTTAAATCTAGATGTATAATTATGAAAGGATGGGTTTCACACTTCAAATTTAACTCCCATAAATGCCTTTTGTATGCCAAGGGGATCAATGCACAAGAATATAATAAAGAATAAGGATACTGGAGGATTCACATGACACTTCAAGAATGACAATACATTGACACAATTGGCATGGGGTTACTTTGGGCCAAGGATGGGAAAAGACATGTGTAGATATGTGAGATATTGCATATTTTTCTATTTCCTGAAGGGGAGAAGTCAAAATGTAGGTTTGTACCAACCATTACCTATTTTGGGGAAATCATGGGATGACATTAGCATGGATTTTGTGCACAGACTTCCAAAGATCTAGAGGGCAAAAGATTCCATCTTTGTAATGGTGGATAATTTTTTTTAAAAGGCATATTTCATTGCATGTACAAAGACACTTAATATGATAAAAACTACAACTCTACTCAAGTCAAATGGGTGGTAAGGCTACATGGATTACCACACAACATAATGTTAGACATATATACCAAGTTTTTAGGCCATTTTTGGTGAACTTTATTGACAAAGCTGGGAATAAAGTTGAGTTATAGTGAATCACTCCTTCTACAGTTTGACAGAAAACCTAGGTTGATAAAAATATCTTGTCAAGCTTGTTGTAATATCTGGTTAGAGATAAACCAACTAAATGGGACATCATGTTGGCATTGGTGGAATTCATGTATAAAATTTTGGTGAACCAGGATATAGGTCAAAACATAATATTTTGTACCATTTTTTGGCATAAGAAGGTCGCATACACTTCTAATCACTTCTCAAAATATCTTGAGTTTGTGTAATTTATATTAATCAAACATATGTGTTTTAGCTTATATATAAAAATATGTAGTGCATATAACTCATTAATAAATTAAATCATATATGTATCATATAACTCCTTAATAAATAAATCCAACTACTTTATTTACCATAGTTTTTATTGATCCCACTCTCATGCTCAAGGCATCAACTACTTGATTCTACTTTCTTGATTTATGCTTCAACACAAAACTACATCCTTGTAAGAAAGACACCCACTTTGAATGTTTACTATTTAATTTCATTTGAGTATTCATATAATTCAAAGCCTCATAATTAGTATATTTAATAAATTCTTTAGGTACCAAGTAATGCCTATATTGTCTCAATGCTTATACAAAGGCATAAAAATCAACATCATATGTAGAATATTTATTTCATACCTCATTCAAATTTTCATGGAAATATGCTATTGGCCTTGTTTATTGACTCAACACAACACCCATTCCAACATGTGAAGCATCAAAATGTACCTCAAACACTTTGCCAAAATCTGGTAATGCTAGAACAAGCTTTTCTGTAATCTTTTTCTTCAACTACTCAAAAAAACTTATTGCTTTTTTTGTCCACACAAATTATTTTCCTTTCATACAATTTGTTATTGGTGTAACAATAATACTAAAACTTGTAATGAAATTTATATAATTTTTTTCCAAACCATGGAAACTTCTTATCTCTGTTATGCTCTTTGGAATAAGCCACTCAACAATTGTCTTCACTTTTTTCTTCATCCATTCGGACACCATCTAATGGAATTACAAATCCCAAAAATACCAAACTATCTTTAATAAACCTACACTTCATAAAATTTGCTTAGAGTTTCTAATTTCTCAACAATTCTAACACCATTCTCAAATGCTTTAAGTTCTCTTCTTTAGTATTATTGAATATAAAAGTATTTTCAAAATAAATCACCATAAAATTACCAATGTAATCTAATGGCATTGTGATTATCATTCTCATGAATGTGCTAGGTGTATTAGATAACCCAAATGACATCACCATCCACAAATATAGTCTATATCTATTCATGAATGTCATCTTCCATTTATCTCCTTCACAAATGCAAATCTGATAGTAGTCACTCCTTAGATCAATCTTGGTAAAATAATTTCCTTCTGTAAGAACATCCATCATATCATTCAAATGGGTTATAGGAAATTTATACTTGAAGGTAATATTGTTGATTTCTCTACTATCCACACACATCCTCCATCCTCCATCTTTCTTTGGAGTCAACAATGCTAGTGTTTCACATGGACTCATCTTCTCCCTTATTACACCCTTTCTCACCAAATCAACAATCTACTTATTCAACTTTTCATGTTCTATTTGGATCATCCTATATGTTGCTTAATTAGGTAGAGTTTATCTTCGAATCAAATCAATGTGATGCTAAATGTCTCTGTTTGGTAATAAACTATCTAGTATCTCATCAGGTTACTTATACATATGCTTCCAATACTTTTGTTGCTTCTTCTTGTATCTACACAATTTATTTGTATTCATTTTTTTCTATTAATACATAAAACAACTTGTTACCTTCATGTCATTGACAAAATCTTTTGTGGACAACATGTTCTTAGCTTGTCCTTCTTCCTTAAAAGGTAATAATACTACCTTTGTACTATCTTTCAAAAAGGTGTAAGTGTTCTTAGATCCATCATGAGTTATTCTCATGTCATATTTCCATGGTATTCTTAACAATACATGGCATGCACCCATAGGTTTAACATCACACCATAACTCATCTTTATAAAATTTTCTTATAGAAAAATTAATTAAACATCTTTTGTCTATAATAATTTCATTTTACTTTCTAAACCATGAAATCCTATAGAGATTTGGATGTTTTTCACATTGCAATCCTAGTTTCTCTACCATTTCTTTAAACACCAGGGTCTCACAACTACCCCCATCAATAATCACTTTACATACGTTTCGTCCTGAAGTGCATCTTATTTAGAAAATGTTTGTTCATGGCCATGCATCACCACCTTTTTTTTACTCTATTTCTTTTCTTAGGGAAATCATTATCTTCCTCATCATAATATTTTTTCCAACATCTATTATTTTAACTTCAGTAGTATGATCTTATGTGTCAACTTCAACCAAGTTTACTCTTTGACGGTCATCCTACCTCCTTTCTTGTTCGTGATAGTGAGGACACTCAATTTCGATGTGACTTTTTTTGCATATGTAACAAATAAAAGATCATGGTTATTTTTAAAACCACCCTCTATCAACACCATAACCTCATCCTCTTCCTCTTTGCTGATAGTGGACTCCTTATCTATTATTTTCTCTCCTCTCTACATGACGTGATGATTCTCCCATTATAGGATTAAATCCACCTCCAATGGTATTGAAACCACATGTCATCCTTATATAAGGGGATTTACCTCTTCTTGGACCAATTATTCTTCTAAAATTTTGTTTGATTTTTTTCTCTTCTGCCTTCAAGGATAATTTATAAGCCTCTTCCATGCAAAGTATCATATTCATGATTAATTCATCTTGAATGGAAAATTTAAACCCTTTCACATACCTTAAAATCATTTATTCCAGTGTTTCATCATTTTACACTCATATGAATATCTTGTAAAATTCATCAGTGTACTCTTGTACATTATGCTTCTTCTACCTTAACTTCTAGAACCTTATGTAGAGGATTTGTGCATAATCTATAGGAATGAATTTCTCACTCAACTTCTTCTACATCTTAATCCATGTGTTTATCTTTTTTTTGTTCTTTCTTTACCTCACCTTGTGCAGGTGATCCCACAAAATCATTGCATGACGTTTCAACTTGGTGCATGAAAATTTTACCTTCTTCTCTTATGGCATGGATTTCCATTCAAAAAACTTCTCCATGTTGTTAAAAAAATCTATCATATTCTCTAGTTGTAAGATTCCCCTATAGTCTGAAACTTTAACTTTAACTCCTTTGTTTCTTTCCTCTAAGGCTCTAATCATTCTCTCCTCCAATGATAGTGGCTCTTGCTATAATTCTTCTTCACAAACTAGTTCTTCTTCAATATCATTTTTTGGTTACCTTTTTACATGATTGGTGATAATTTTAGTTAGTTATGCCTTTTGCCTCTACAACTCTTGCATATCCCTACTCATCTGATCATCAACTTATCTTCCTTGTCTTCTTTACATCTCTTAAACCTACATCAAAGTCTCCATAGGTATGTCACTTGATCTGATACCACATGATGTGCTCTCATTGGATTGCTTAAGTAAATAATAAATCAATAGGCATGGACAACTTTAAAACTAGGTGATATCAAACTCACACTTTATATATTACTTCAATGACACTCCTTACAAACTTTCTTGAATACAAATGCATACAAGCCACTATGGCCTAACAAGAGGATCTCAAGTCCTTGTATAGAAAAACTAACCAAATAACAAAAGCATGTAATAAAAATCATCAACCCAATAATTATTCCCTCCTCCACTTGGAGGCAATAAAGGAAAGAGACAAAAGCATTCTCCACTTGGAGGGAAAGACAAAAGACAATCTCCAAGAAAAATGTGTCATCCTTCTCATGGAAGGGATAATGGATCGTGCTGAATATTTTCTCCAAGTGATCCACCTTAGCCTAGGTCCCTTCAGCATGTGCCACTCAAATGGAGTCCCACTCTATATGGATGGTGAATCAGAATAGTAATATTTATTCTCCACTTTCATGTGCATCTAAAAAGTTAGTGGATTTTCATTTTAACAAAGGTCAAGCATATTATACTTGGTATCCACATAGAATTGCACCTCATTTTGATCATGGTAGTTAAAATCAAATCTTCTTTTGTGTCTTTGAGAATTATGGCACCCCAAGCCACCTAATCAACATGAATAATGCTTATGACACCTCACTAGTGTGAATAGTTTCTCCACATCATATTTCATCTATTACATGGTGTCATAAACATCAACAAAATTTGTCTCTTGGATTTATCTCCTTATTTAGTTAATTATAATTTTGATATGTTTAGACTTGTCGTTTAGACACTGATATGTAATTTTGAGTAACTTTTTCATCGATTGATTTTTTGCAATGATAATGGTTTTGATTGGAGACTTATATTAAAGTTATTTATTTTTATTTTTTTCTGTTGACTCCATTCATATATATAAGAATGTCAAATATATGCAAAAAATTATTCCAATTTACATGCCAAGAATTCTTGAACTCATATAGTATTTGAGATATTATAATGTTGATGATTAAATTGTAATATTTGTTTCTTTTCAAAGTAATTTCACCAATTTTAAATTTCTTGCACTGATACTTATATCTCCTTATTCTAAGTAGGCAATTATAAATTACTAAAAAAATATCTCACTATGAAAAACAACTGCCTTCATTTGTCAAAATAACATTTATTCTATTGCACGCTTGGATGCATTGATTTATATCTCAAATGGATTGGTGATATTTGTAAAAGATAAGAAAGATACATTTCAAACCCTTTCCTTGAGCTTGTTGAAATTTACTTGTCCAGATATATACTGTGATACTTTTAAACATCCTCTCACTTACCAGAAAGGATCCATTAGATTAGTGGTCCAAAAATATTTGTAGTGTTTTCCATTTAAGAAAAGGTATTTTATACAAAGTTTTTAATGTCTGTCATTTGATGATAACAAATAATTTATCAGGATCTATTTGAATATCTTCTTTATTCAATAATTATGCCTTTATGATGTTTGCTTGGATTCATATCCCCTCTATTTTATAGACTGTGGTATGAACATAGAAATGTTCCTCCCAAGTCTTGTTTAAAAGAAAAGAGTATGATCACAATACCTTATTCATCAATTTGTTGAAATTTTATAGTGCATAGGTTATCCAAAGTGCATGACTAACCATCCATGTAGTCCTGAATATGTTTTGAAACTCATATTCTATGTGTATTCTTGTGCAATCCATAATTAGGAATATCATGATTCGATATCTATCCTATTTAATGATTGCACTTCTTTCAACTAATTTATTTGGTCTTTGATCAATAGTAGCATATGAATATTCTTGATTTTTATATTTTTTACACATTATAATATGATATATAAACTCCATGTCCCATCTTTCCTTGGGATCAATACAATGTCCAAATTCAAGATTGGTGTGTGTGTGTGTGTGTGTGTGTGTGTGTGTGTGTGTGTGTGTGTGTGTGTGTGTGTGTGTGTGTTATTTTTACTATTTTTATGAGCATAATATATTTTTGGACATTACCTTGATAGAGGAGGGATGTTGGGTTCTAAAACTAATTAGTAACTTATAGTGTAAACTTATATATAGTGCATGGTGCATTTGTAAGAGAAAAAGTGATATCTTACAAGTAATTTATAAGAGATAAAATTGATATCTTTTATTTTGACCACAATGGAAAAGGAGAGTAAATGATAGAAAAAAAATTAGAACTATGTTATAACTCGTACAACATTTCTATCCATAAAATTTGATGAAAGGTTAACATTTTCTTCTTAAGATTATATATGTATGTATCTATATAGATACATACACACAAAAACACACACACACACACACACACACACACACACACACACACACACACATTTAGAAAATAACTTTTTTCAATTAGAATGAAACATTGTATTAAATACAAAAAAAATGGATTAAAAGACTGCATAAATTATAGAGTTATTATGTTATTTCTTTACTAGATAAATGTAATATTTTATTATTGTCAAATATAGATTGTAGCGGGTTGGTGCAATTACTGAAATAAATTGAAGTTTGTAGCAAAATTCACTAGAAAGAGTGGTATGGGAATAAGAATACATAATAAAGATTATTTATATAGGTAACTTGATATTTGAATTTGAAAACTCTTATGATGTATGGACTTACATCTCATTGGTTTATTTTTTTTTTTTTGGATTGATTTTTATTGTACTGCATTGAATTAAGAAAAAGAATTAGTTTTTTATTACAATTTTTTTCAATTGTATTCAATTTTTATTAAATAAATTGGTAAGCACTATGTCTATATTTAATTATGTAGGTACACTTATTGGAGTGGTGTAAGGAGCAAGGAGTAGAAGATGTTTAGAGTTAATGATTTGAAATAGTACATATATTTATAATGCTTAAAATTAAAAATGAAGAAAAAATAGATGTATAATTGCACATTAAATATTGTGAATATGAAAAATAATTTTGAAAACTTGTACATGTTGAAATATTAAGTTTATATGACTTTGAATCATGATTATAAGTGAAATAACATTATATTAGACAATTAATATAAAAATGAATATCACTAAATCAAATATGAACATTAATTAAAAAAAAATCGTTTCCATTTCCAAATACATGATATTCTCTTGGATAAGAATAGAACAATGTATCGGAGAGAAGTGGTAAATAAAGTGGTAAAGCACGAGAGCCACCGATGGATATGATATTCTCTTGAATAATATGACACCGGATTCCAACATACCCGTTATCATCTCCTTCTCTACCCTAAAAATTATATGATTACATGTTTTTTTTTTTTTTTTGAGCGAGATTCATTTATACGTCTATTATATTTAGAGTGTTTTTCAGATACAAAGACCATACGATATACTAAAAATTTTGGAAAACAAAAAATACATACCAACAAAAGGGGTGAAGGTTCTATAAATATATGATAAATTGTCTATTATATATTTATAAAACAAATATAAAAATTATAGGTTTTTTTATGATTTTATAATAATAACAATTATTATTTATTAAATAAATAAAATATAAATATTTTAAAGAGTTATTTAAAATATTAATACATATATTTTAAATAAATTTGTGTAAAATGTATTGATAGATATCATTTTTGAAACACTTAATCTTATTTATAAATTAATTATGATTATTTGTATATTATACATTTATTTATTATGATGTGATAATATTTTTTACTATAATTTATATTTAAAAATTTATTGTTAAAATATAATTATTTATAAATATAATAATATGGTTAAATTTATATATTACTTATAAATTAATTATGATTATCTAATTATTTATAAATATGATGCAGTAAAATGTATATATTAATTATACATTTTTTATTATGATGTTATAATATTTTTTATGATAATATATTTTTACAATTTTATTTTTATGATTATAAATAAATATTATGTGGTAATATGATTATTTATTTATTAATTATAATGTAACCAATCAAATGGAAATCAATTTCACATCAAAATCAATAAGAGAAGTTGTACAGTAAAAACAATGAGATAAAAAGTAATCTTTAAAACATTAATGTAAAAAAATCATAATATGGAATTACAATTTTAATTTAATTCATTTTTAAATTCATTTTTAACTTTTTATTCCCTCTTACTTTAAATTTTCATTTGTTTTAATTTATTTGTATTTATATATATATATATATATATATATATATATATATATATATATATATATATATATTTATTTTAAAACTATTATATTAGTTATTTTATTTTTTTATTTAATCATTTCAATTTTGATATAATAATTTTTTTAATATTTTTTACTCTATAATGTCAACATTTAATTAATTACCAATCTACTCATATTATTACACCCTTTCACCTCTCTAAATACATTATAACCTCCATATAATAATAATAAAATATAATAATAATAAAGAAACCCCTTCCTCAAATTATATTTAACTTTTATATGCTCCATTCTATTGATTTATTTAACTTAACAAAATACAGTACCTTCTCCACTATTTTTCCATGTTTATTTTAAAAAGATTTGCCTCTCCTTTATGATTCTGATTCTTTAAATAAATCAATGAAAGAGCTTATCCTACATTAAATCAAATTGTACGTATCCATCATCATAACTTTCATTAATTTAAGTAAATGTAAAATTATTTGGGACAAGCAACTTATAATACCTTTTTCCCTAGATAGCCATAAGTTGTTTGTAGTTTGGAGACCATCAAAATGAAAAGTGAAAACTCTCACAACAAAAAGTAATCATTCATGTCTCATATTATTTAAGTCATTATTAAAGTATTTATTGTGATAATTAAAATTAACATTAGTAATATATTATAAATTATTATTCTTTTAATTCTTAATTAAGATTTGAATAATATTTAAAGATTATAATTATTAAATATGTTTTATATTTAATATGTTTTTATTAATGAAATAAGTTTCATAAATCCAATAATGTTCAATAATATAAACAATGAATTGTGGGAAGTATTTTGTTAAAATAATATATCATTTGACAATTTTTTAATTATTTTTGTAAGAAACTTAGGTGAGTCACCTCATATAAATGACATATTAATGAATGCATGGAATTCATTTAGCCACATATTAATAAGGGCACATCATGTAGCAACTAATGTTTAGAAAACTATTAGCCAACATTAAAAATGTAGATTTGATTAAAGAGAATTAGAATATTTTTTAATAAAAAATTAAGTTTTTGATATCTACAAAAAGAAAAAAAAAAACTTTTAAAACACATTTGTATGTGACTAAAAACTTGGTTATATTTGCATAATAGTAAAATGTTAAAATTGGTATACATTCTAATTACAATGCGTAAAGTAAACCAAAGAAAATAATAGGTTACACCTAACCTCGACAGCATTATATTAGAGGTAACAATGCTTATGTTCAAAGGACAAGAGATTATGTTGACATCTAATTTATGGGTTAAATTAGGGTTAGTTAATTGAACCATCGAGAAAATTGTTCACATTGTCTTAAATTCAAGTTCAAAACCACATGACTTATCCACATATGTAGTTGTTGCATTTAAAAAATACTTTGACCGCTCATGGGATATTAACAATTTGACACATTTGTCAATTCCTCTTGTTACAGAGAGTAATCATCGACATATACCACACAAAATAATATGAATACTAACCATACAAAATATACGAGGTATGACTCTTAATAAAATAAAAATTGAAATAAATAACATTGATCATTAAGGCTTGACCTTCATTTTAATATCAATAATATGCTCATTATAACCATGATACAAACATACACACACATATAAAATTTTAATAGAGACTAGTATAGATATATGGATACCCCTCTATCCATGGCACTTAGCGAAAGACTAGACTAGTAAATTTTATAGAATGGATACCCCTCAATCCATGGCACTTAGCCAAAGACTTTGGTCAATAAAAAATAAATCAAACAAGATATGGCCATGTATTAGAATGCATTATTGATTATTTATCAAAGGCAACACTATTTTGCATGCGTTATCTCTAGGTCCTTTGATATGGGAGCACTATTGTGGTTGGAAACAATAAGTGTTAAGGATCCTAATGCCAATGCAAATGAACATCAAATCCATAATTAAATATTATATAATATGCATTGGTAAATAAAAATTATAGCCATATCTTGAATGATAAAGTTTGAAGGTCAAGATAAAAGTAAGCTTCATGTCTCAGTGGTGTAGGCTCAATCATGTAGAAGTAAGTGGTGGATTTGCATGTAAGGTGGCTAAGTGAGGAGAACAAGGTTGTATGGTATACTAGAGGATGATTTAAAGAGAACATATCCCTTGGTTGCATGTATGTTGTATTAGTGTAGGTTTTTATTTTTCCCTATTTTTAATTAGGGAAATTGTATTTCTTGTGCTTACATGGAGTTTTCCTACATTTGTGGGATAGGCTAGCTTATGTGGATATGTGTGTCATAGATGTGTCATAGGTGTCATAAGAATGTCATAAGTAACTCCCTTGATGGGAGTTACTTCTCTATTCTTATCACCTTGTCACCACCTTTCATGGAGGAGTTACAGTCTATTCTTGGGGTGCCTTGGCCACCTTTTGTGGAGGAGTTACATTCTCTCCTATATGTATTCTTCACTTTGGCCATCTCATGTTAATCAGATTTTGGTTTTCTCTATTTTGTCTTGAGTAATTTAGCTTCTTGTATAATTTCAAATTACTTTAGCATCTATGTGGTGTGCACTTGCTTCATCTCGTGTGATCACGTCTCCATGGCATTCACATTATCTGGATTCTGGCAACAACTTTGATATGGTATCAAAGCCACTCCGGTAATCGTGTGTTTGGTTATGCTATTCTAAAATTCTTACTTTTCTTTCTTAGTAGTTTTTTTGTTTAACTCCATTGTTTTGGTAGAGTTTTTTGAAAACTCATGCAAATCGATACAAAAACTTGCTCAAAAAATTACTTTTGAGTTAGAATTTGCCAAGACATCTTGTCTAGATCTATTGTAGCTTTAGCAAATGAAGTAAAATTCCTTTTCTTTTGGTCATTCTGTAGGAAATGACAACGTAGTCCAGCTCCATGGCATGCTTCTCTCATTGCAAGTTAAAGTTATTCTAATCTAAATCAGTCATCTAAATCAGTCATTTGAAAAGTGGAGAGAGGCACAGTCCAGTGATAGATCACCCATTTCAGTACCTTCATTTCTTCTGCTCTTGCTTTAAGGAAGGGGTCAGCTGCATATGGGATTCGGCCTAAGCGCTAACCTCAACTTGCAAGAGTTGGTGGACTGCTATCTGATTGTTTGACAAAATTCTGTTGTTATCCTTCTACCATGCCAAGTCCTTTTTACATCCATGCCATCAGCTGTACGACATCCAATGCCCAGTGAAATTAGAACTTTTTTTGAAAATGGTGCCTTATTCTGGTCCTTTTTTGCCCAGACCTGCTGTGCGTTGAAATCTGCAGTCAATAACATTTCCTTGCCCAGCAAATCAGATGTGCGCCCTTGTTTTTTGGTGAGAATATTCTCCCACATCTGTTGTTCATTTGTTTTTTTTGCTAGCACTTTTTTTAAAAATGGTGCCCGTTCCTTGCTTGGCGTCCCATGTGGCAACTTGAACTGGGCATTGGTAATTACTTTTTTAAATGTTTTCTGCCTTTATTCACTTTACAGTGTCATTTAGTACACTGGAAAACAAGTAAGTTGAAAACATTTTTAAAAAGAGCAATTTAGAGGTTTTTTTTTTTAAATTGTATCTTGAACCTACGAAGACGAAGGGTGAGGCCCGGGTTGGCAGGAGGCCAATTCTCCCTCACACAAACCTCCTTTGGATTCCTCGTTCCATTCCAAATCCAACGAGTGGTTGGAAGGCCACTTTATCTCTCAAAATAGGCATTTTTAAAAATGTTTTATTGCTTCTTTTTGCAAAAACACTAGTTTACAAGAAAATTAAACCTCTAATATCTTGCAAATGGTAGCTTAGATTTGGGTGCCATTTTTTGCAAAAGTGTTTGTAATTCAATTCTCCACAGCATAGGCTTGTTATTTGTCAAAAATGCACTAGTTTATAAAGTGCCTAAAATTTGGGTCTCCCAGGACGCATTTTCGGCTAAGTTCGACGTCTTGTTTGCTTAAGTCTCGCATTGATTTCTCTAAGATGCATTATTAGCTGAGCCTGATGTCTTTTGAGCATGCACTTGCATATTTGGGGGGGGCTCAATATTTCAAGGGGGTGTGATTAATTTTCACAACTTGCAAATCTTTGCTTTCATTCTCCTTTCTGCATAATTTCACAACTTGCAATCAACACAACTTCACCTAGATTTAGCCTAAAATGGATTATTTTCAACTTAAACCCCTAACACCCTTCAACTATCATGAATGAAAGGTTAAAATATCAATTATTCTTAGAAGCAAAGGGTTGTATAGGATCACCATGGGTACTGAAGTAAAACCCAACACTGATGCTAAAAAGGTCAAGTGGTACAACCGTAGTGATGAAGCCTGTGGATTAATAAGCTTGTTTATGTCTCCAAAATTTCTCTTCCATTTAAAAATCTTCAAGACTCCCAAAGACATATGGGACACCTTAGAACTCTTATTTGGGAAGCTTGATGAGATGAGAGGTCATGAGCTCAAAAACAAACTCATAAGTCTAAGTCCTAACAACTTTGACACCCTACAGGACTTCTTCACTAAGTTTAAGGACCTTAGATTGTAATTGAAAGAATGTGGGATAGAGAAGAAATATGATCAACTCATCCTTTCTATTCTTGCAAAGTTAGGTCCAAGCTATTAAGTCTTTGTCTCCACTTTCCATGCCACAAAAAGTTCCCTTGGCATTACATGGAAAATGCCATCTTTGGATTCATTCATTGCCGAATTGACTAGGGAGCAAGATAAGCTAATTTAAATGGGCACAATGAAGTCTACTCAACCCCAAGCTTTGATAGTTGGAAATGGTAAGGATAAGACTTCAACAAAGGAGAAGAAGAAAAAAAATAAGGACCAGGAAAAGAAGAAAGAAAACAACAATCCTGCCAAAAATAACACTGAGTATTCATCCTCCAATGCTAAACCTAAGAAGGAGAAGGTTAAGTGTGCCTATTGTAAAAAGACAGAGCATAATGAACACAAATGCATGAAAAAATAAATAGATCACCTAACTCATCTTCTAGAGAAGCACAACATAGGTGTTCCTGAGTCCATCAAGCAGAATTCATCTACCCAAGATTCTACCAAGGTAAAAGGCAAGGGTAAGGAGAAATAAAAGGGTAAGGCCCTTGTAGCTACTACAACTTCTACAACATCATGGGTCATTGATTCGGGTGCTTCTCACCACATGGGCTCTTCACTAGTTGAGTTTTCATCTTTAGAGCCTTGTAGCATGACTTCAATTAGTTTAGGTGATGACACTTCAGTTTCTATTGTAGGGAGAGGGTCAGTTGAAATGGAAGGAGGAACATTCAATAATGTTCTAAGTGTTCCTTCTCTTTCAACCAATCTCCTATCAGTGTACCAAATCACTCACATTGGTTGGGGAATGAGAGTTGAGTTTTCACCAGATTTAGTGGCTATCAGGGAGTTGCATAGTGATACTACAGTGGCAGTGGGTAGGGAAAATCACCAAGCAAGGCTATACACCTTCTCACATTTTGCATCAAATTCTTCTCCAACAGCATTGCTGACTCATTCAGATGGAGTTAGCAAATTGTGGCATGAGTGGTTTGGCCACCTCAACTACCACTACCTTGAGCAACTTTGCAAAAATGACATGGTCATTGGCTTGCCTCGTCTCCAATTCTCAAAAGGACTTTGTGAGGGGTGCTCCCTTGGGAAGCATCCTGAAGCAAAATTTGACAAAGGCAAAGCTTGGAGGGCTTCACAACCTTTGGAGTTAGTCGACGGTGATGTATCAGGACCCTTTCCCAAACCATCTTTCACAAGGGCCAAGTACATCCTCACTTTCATTGATGATTTCTCTAGGTACACTTGGATATATTTTCTCAAACAAAAGTCTGAAGTGTTTGAAAAATTTCTAGACTTCAAGGCTCTTGTTGAGAAACAAAGTGGGAAATCCATCAAGGTTTCTCGAACTGATAATGGAGGGGAGTATGTCAGCAACAGGTTTGAGTAGTTTTGCACCACAGAGGGGATTGATTTGCAGTGCACAGTCGCTTATAGTCCTTCAGAGAATGGGGTTACTAAATGCAAAAATAGGTTCTTAAAAGAGATGGGTAGCTGTATGATTCACTCCAAATCCTTAGCACCATAGTACTGGGCCGAAGCCATCAATTGTGCTTGCTACATTCAAAACAGTGTTCCTCACAAAGCTTTGAAAGGGATAACACCCTTTGAATCTTGGCATAAAAGGAAACCTAATGTCGAACACCTTAGGGTTTTTAGATCCCCAGCCATGGACCGCATTCTGAAGAAGAAACGCAAAGCTATGGAACATCAGTCTAAGTCTTGCATCTTTGTAGGATATCTGGATGGTATTAAGGGGTATCGCCTTCTAGATCTAGTCACTTATGAGTTGTTCATCGAGAGAAGTGTCCATTTTTAGGAGAGTCCTAGAGACTCAACACTTGAAACTTCTTCTCTCTCATCGGATCTACTTCTTCATGATGATTCCTCATTAGATTTAGATCATCCACAACAAATTCTTAAGCCAGAAATATTTTCTTCTTCTTCGAGTTCAAACAGTGAGGACAGTGATGTAGAGTCATCTAGCTCTAGTCAGTCAGAGGATGAGGAGTTAGCACTTGACTCGCCCACTTTCAGGCCACTTTGGACCAAACAGACACTTGAGAGTGTTGACACTTGTACAGGAGATCTCATAGATGACAGACGTACTAGGGAGGATTTTTAGAGAGATCCACATGCCTTCTTTGCTTCAGTTTCAGATCCACATAATTTTTGAGAGGCATCTGGGTTTCCTGAGTGGGATAGTGCTATGAAGGAAGAATATTCTTCCTTAATCAAAAATCACACTTGGGATTTGACTTCACTTCTTAAGGGAAGAAAGATGGTTCAATGTAGGTGGATATATCAGACCAAGTTTGTAGTAGATGGGTCAGTTGATAAGTATAAGGCATGATTGGTTGCCAAGGGTTTCACATAGGTAGCAGGCATTGACTACTCAGAGACCTTTGCACCTATTGCAAAGATGACTTCTATCTAACTCACCTTGGCTATTGCTGCAGCACATGGTTGGGATGTGCATCAAATGGATGTGAAGAGTGCCTTTCTTCACGGAGACCTAGAGAAGGAGATCTACATGGAGCAGCTGCAAGGATTTGTTCAGGATTCTTCCTTAGTATGCAAACATAGGAAATTTATCTATGGCCTCAAACAGGCCCCTCAGGCTTGGTATGCCAAGATGAATTCCTTCCTTCTCACAATGGGTTTCACTAAGTGCCATTCTGATCCCAATGTCTACTTCTTACAGCAGGATGATTTGCTCCTAATTTTGGTTCTATATGTTGATGACCTTTTGATCACCAAGAGTTCTTCATCGGCTATTGCAGTGATGAAGGCATCTCTCTAGGATATATTTGACATGATAGACTTGGGTTTGTTGCACTACTTCCTTGGCATCAAGATCTCACAGTCAGATTTAGGGATTTCTCTTGCATAGGCTAAGTATGCTCTTGACTTATTGGCTCGGTTTCACATGGTTGATTGCAAGCCCTCTCTAACTCTCTTTCTATCAGGAGTCAAGCTTGAGGATAACTATTCTTTACCATTGGTTGATGCCACTCAGTATCGACAACTTGTTGGTAGTCTCATCTACTTGACTCACACCAGGCTTGACATATCATATACAATGGAACTTGTCTCCAAATTCATGCAGGAACCTCATGAGCTGCATTGGAAAGTAGCTAAGAAGATCTTGCATTACATACAGGGTTCACATAGATATGAGATTCATTACAGATTTGGCATAGAGGTTGACTTGGTTGGATATACAGATTCAAACTGGGCTGGTGATTCATAGACTCACAAGTCCACTTTTGGTTACAGTTTCTCTCTAGGTTCTGGTCCTATCAGTTGGTCTAGCAAGAATTAGAATGCTATTGCTATATCATCCATAGAAGCAGAGTACAGGGGAGCTATTAATGTAGCTACTGAGGCTATTTGGCTTTAGGGGATTCTTTCTTAGTTTGGCATTCCTATCAGGCAGCCCACCATCATTTATTATGACAACCAGAGTACCATTCATATTTGCATGAATCTAGTTCAACACCAGTGGACCAAGCACATAGAGATTCACATGCATTTCATTTGGGAGCTTATTCATAGTCAAGTCATTGACTTGATATTTTTTCAATCTTCAGAGCAGGTTGCAGACATCTTCACCAAACCTTTCACCGAGGGCAAGTTCATTCATCTACAAGCTCTTCTTAGGGTGTGGTCTACATCTGCAGCAACATCATCTTTAGGGGGGGCCCACTAGCCTCTTCTTTCTTTTAAGTCTCTCTTTTGGGGGGAGTTTTTTTCCTACGAGTTTTCTCTTTTTCTCTATCTTATGGGAGATTGCATTTGTACATGGGTACCTCATCAGGCCTAGTTGTTGGGACCCATTTTATATTTCCACACTGCCCACCTAAGTTGCGCTTATGGGGGGGCATTAGTGTAGGTTTTTATTTTTCCCTATTTTTTAATTAGGGAAATTATATTTCTTGTGTTTACATGGACTTTTCCTATATTTGTGGGATATGATAGCTTATGTGGAGATGTGTGTCATAGATGTGTCATAGGTGTCATAAGTAACTCCCTTGATGGGAGTTACTTCTCTATTCTTAGCACTTGGTCACCACCTTTCATGCAGGAGTTACAGTCTATTCTTGGGGTGCCTTGGCCACCTTTTGTGGAGGAGTTACTTACGTGCTCTCCTATATGTATTCTTCACTTTGGCCATCTCATGTTAATCATATTTTCATTTTCTCCATTTTGTCTTATGAAATTTAGCTTCTTGTATAATTTCAAATTGCTTTAGCATCTATGTGGTGTGCACTTGCTTCATCTCATGTGATCACGTCTCCATTGCATTCGCATTATCCAGATTCTAGCAACAAGTCCGATATGTTGTCCAAGTAATGCATGGAAGGTCTATGGATTGAGTTGATTTAATAGACACATATAACTTCTTATTTAATCCTTCAATATGATGATCTAGAGGATGTGATAGATCATGTAGGCAAAGGCAATTAAGTAAAATATAGGGGTTCACAAGACATAGGTGTAACTAGGTTTGATGGTGGAACTATAATGATAAAAGAGGATTACATATTGTGAGGCACTGAAAATGGTTATTTGAAGAAAGGGTAATTTTAGTGACAAATATTTTCCATTTGGATAAATGTAACTTTTTATCCTATTTAAAAATGGATAATTAGGGAAATGTATGCATTGGCCCAAATTGTATTCCATTTCTTGAATTATCATTTATAATAATGATATAAAATATGTTCCAACCTAATTTCATGCATGTTTTCACAATAAATGAGAAATGAGTATAGAATTCAACATGCTTGTGTAAAATGTTGGGATTCTAAGACTAGAACAATGATCAAGAAGTGAGTGTGTAGGTTTGTGTTAAATCTAGATGTCTAATTCTGAAAGGATGGATTTTATGCTTCATCTTCAAATTCAACTACCAAAAAAGCCTTGGGTGGATTTTGTAAATTTTCAAATCTATACCAATTATAACCACTGAATGTGTTAAGAGTTGTCAAAATTATAATTTGCTCTATTTTAAATTATGGTTTTTCTAAGCAGTTGCATTGTTAGATGTCATGCAATGTTGTGCACTCACAATGTATAAATTTGACACCAAATGTGCAATATTGTCTTCTTTTCTTTCCTTGACCTAACCCTTAAAAATAATAGTTAGACAAGTGTGTTTGAAGTTAGTTGACTCGACATACCCCTCCAGGAGTTGAAGTTGTAAGATATGTGACAACAAAGTTAAATTTTGTGTTATTTTTTGGTGTGGTTTATATCCCACACCTCAATGAAGGGATGGGGTTAGGAGGGGTTGGGGAGCGGGGAGTAACGTCGCCCACCCCTCTTCCAACTATTTTTAGGAAGGAAAGTTCTAATGGTTTTTTTACACTCTATTTTTAAGAGGAGGAATCCTAACAGTGCTTTGCCAATGAAGCATATTTATATTTTTAGATTTCGCATATAATCTCCATAACGAATTTGCATGTAATCTATTCATCTTATAATTAATTAATCTTGATATCTTGTACCGTAAATGTTTCCTTAGCTTACTAAAGTCTTACCATGTTTTATCTCATACATGTTGAGTATTTTCTCTATTTGATTATCTCTATTATTGTAATCTATTATATTTATGTTATTATAGTGTGTGTGATATTTCCTAAAAGCAATTACATATCCCACATACTCAAAATCATAATAAATATATTTCTTTTATACATGTCAGTGAAATTTCAAGTGAAAGATGTATCTCTTCTCATTAATAAAGTAGAATGCAAACAACATAAACATTTACCTTATTTTTCTAATATTATCTAACCTTACTTATTTTAGTGTCCCTTCTTATTTAGTGGCTCAAGAAGTTTCCATGTTATCCATGTTGTATTGTGAAAAATCTCATTTGACTTTAACTTGAACCCACATTCTTTGGAATATTCAGATAATAACATTTGGCTTCCATGGATGCTCTTCCCTAATATCAAAGTTTTGGTTAGTTTAAGTTCTTTACTTTTAAATAATAATAAAAAAATAGCTAAACAATGTGTTTGTAGTTTTTTATTTTAATTAGGTTTCAGTTTTAAATATATAGAATATTTAAAATAAGTTTTTATTTAAATAAGTGAAATGAGTGTATTAATTAAATAAAAAATATAATTTTAAAATATTAATAATATTATTTAAATTTAAAATAAAACTTTTATCCTTAAAATGATGAAAATAAAAAATAATAAACCCTCCTTTGAAAATTGCTTAACAAATTAAATATATAAAATTTGGATCATATCCTTCCACTAAACCTCTCTACACAATGTCGTGAGATAGGGATTCACATAATGTTCTTATTTTTCAGTGATTAGAGGGATGCTTTCAAAATTGTTGCAGTGTAATTTTAACACCCATTCATACTTTTTTTTTTTTTCAAGGTTGTTTCAAGAAATCTGTTTTGGATATATTCTCCAATCATCTTTTCAATTTGTATAATTATTTTTGAATCCAGAATTATTTATAGAATTTTTATTTAGAAGCATTTATTAAATTCTATATATATTGTGAAAATATTATTGCCCTTATCTTTTAAACTATTCTTTTTCATATCTTCCAATCATTGTAAAAGATATTTTGTCTATTTTTTAATTTTTGTAACATTTTAAAAAATTATTTATTTGAGGGTAGGACAAATTAGTGCATGAAATGATGTGGGAATGAGAGTGGATAGGGTTTCTTTTTTCTTTCTTTTTTTTTTGTAAATGTAAATTTACAATGATTACATGTAGTTGTGTGTAGTACATGCCTTGCTTAAGTGACCATTTATACATAATATTCTGAGATTGAGATTCATAATGATGTGGATGACATTTCTAATACAAATATGTAGGAGAATTAATTGCATTGGCAAAACAAATCCCATAAAAATAAAATATAGCTATATACATACATATAACATTTATTTTATTTTGAAAAAGTGACACAAATTAGACGTATAAGTAGCCCAAAATCAAGTTAAACTCAACTTAAGTTTGAGAAATCCAAAGAATTTGCATTTGAAAAGTTATACAAAAGTGACCTTTAATTTTTTTTCTTTTTCACTTTTGTGACAACTTTTCCAACACAATTTTCTAACATTTCCATGTGAAACACATTAAAAAATAACAAATATATATCCTAAATTGGTGACATAAATACATTAGAGTAACCAATGATTGAAAAGTTAAAAAATTCAAGACAAAAGAGTAAGTGCACTATTACTTCAAAGGACCCAAAAGATAAGATTAGAAATATTGAGGGCATTGTGTATATCCTTCCTAAACAAGTTAGCAGATAATTACAAATACATGAAATAAACTATGAAAATCAGTAATATATTAAATCAAATAAACAAAACTAAATTACAATAGTTAAATCATAGAATCACTGGACTCTTCGAGGGGGCAACCTACTTTGAGCAAGCTCAATTAAATACAATTTGTGGATGCCTTCATTGGGCCTTAACACTTACTTAATATTAACTCTATTCTAAAAACTATTTCTTCCCATGCATGTGGGATAATACAAATGTGCTCCAGGGATGACTTACAAAGCATATGCATCCATATCAACTAATACACTAATAATGTAAAGAGAAAGGTAGGACACGGGTTCCTAACATCCCCTCTCTCTTGGAAAAAGCTTTGTCTTCAAAGCTTCAAATGTGGGAAGCACTGTTAAATTTTGACTAATAGTTCCCATGTGGCATCTTTGAGTTAAATGCCATGCCATTGAATTAAGACTTCTATGATGGAGCGGCATAAAAGTTGATAGGTGCGCCAGGCCAAGACTACTTGTGGTTCGAGAAAGAGGGAACCTTCATTATCTAGTTTTGGTAAAACTGTTTGCACTCTAATATTGGTTCTAAGAACTTTCTTCAAACATGAGACATGAAAGACTGTGTGAATGCGAGAGGAAGGTAGAAGATCCAACTTGTAAGTGACAAATCCAATTTGTTGGAGAACCTTATATAGACCATAAAACATAGGTGCAATCTTATGACACCCATTTCATTTTAGATATGAGTGTTTATATGGTTGCAAATGAAGATAAACCATATCGTCAAGTTGAAAGGTGCATATGGAGCAGTGTTGATCAGTATCTTACTTCATATGAAATTGTGCCATATGGAAACTGTCTTGTAGGGTGTAGAGAATTCGATCTTGATGATAAAGAGTGGTGTTAACTACCTAAACCAGTGAAATGTAGGGTGTATATAGGAGGAGTGGTGGAGGCACTTGACCATAAACTACTTCATATCAAGTCATTTTAGTAGAAGTGTGATATGAGGTATTGTACCACCATTATGAAAGAGGTAATCATTTGACCCACTGATGTTGCTGCTCTATGATAAAATAACAAAGATACATTTTCAGACACTTATTAATGATTTTAGTCTGGCCATCGGTCCATGGATGATATCCTGAACTCATTTAAAATTGTGTACCAAGATGCTTGAAGAGTTCTTGCCAAAAATGGCTTGTGAAGGTAGAATCATGATCTGAGAAAATAGAGGTAGGAACATCATAGAATCAAAATATGTGATCAAAAAATATATGAGGAATAGTGGAAGTAGTGTATAGATGGGCCAAAGTGCAAAAATGAGCATATTTGGAAAAGCGATCCACTACGACAAGAATAATTGATTTGTCTCTAGATTTGGGGAGGTATTCAATAAAAACCATGAGAATTTTGATCCAAATATGTGTGGGAATTGGAAGTGTTTGAAGTAGACCAGGTGGGACAACTATTTCACATTTAGTTCATTGACAATATCACATTTAGAAATAAATGTTTTGATACCTTGCTTGAGGTCAAGTCAAAAGAAATTGTAGTGAACCCATTCATATGTTTTCATAAACCATGAATGACCCATGAAGGGGAAAGCATGCATCTCCTATAAAACTGAGTGCTTGAACGTGGATCTTATTGGTAATAAAAGACAACCTTTATATCATAGTTTGTGGCCAACCTAAGTATAATAAACATTAGCATATCGATCAGAAAATAGTTAAAGAATGAGTTGTTGGGTTGGACTATCATTATGCCACTCATTTTGAAGATCACAGAGCTAGGTGGTAATGGGAAGAGAGACTGGAAAAAGGTGCATTGTGTCTTTGAATTAGTGAGAGAGAGCATCAACCACCAAATTTTACTTATCCTTTTTGTAGGTAATTTCATAATCATGTCCCATGAGTTTATAAATCCATTTCTATTGATCTGGGTGAGATACCTGATGTTATAGAAAATATTTGAGGCTTTGATGGTCGGTTTTGATGTAGAGGTGTCAGCGAATCAAATATGGGCATCATTTGTGAACTTTATGGAGGATAGGCATCATCTCTTTTTCATATGTGAAACATACTAAATTACATCAAATGTGGGCCTTACCAGTGAAGGCAATGGGATGGCCTTCCTGCATAAGTATGGAACCAAGACCCATTCCACATGCATCACACTCAAGCCAAAACAACTTGGAGAAATAAAGCATGGCCAAGACTAGTGTTATGTACATGGCATGTTTAAGGTTGGCAAATGCTTGGGTAGATGTAGATGCCCATATAAATGTATCTTTCTTAAGCATAGTTGTCAATGGAGGTGAAATTATACCATAATCCTTGAAAAAAATTTGGTACTACCCTATTAGACCAACAAAACCATGTAAGCTTTTGAGGGTCTTTGGTTGTAGCCAATTTGTCATAGCTATAATTTTGGTGGTGTTGACATGAACACCATCAAATGTGATAATATGTATGAGATACTCAACCTCTATTTTCCCAAAAGAACACTTTGAATGTTTAACACATAGGTGGTTGGTAGAAAGAACTCTCGAGGTGGTGTCAAGGTGGTGTAGGTGATCCTCCCATGTAGGATTATAGATGTGAATGTCATCAAGGAAGACCAAGATAAATTTTCACAAGAAGGGGATAAATACTTGGTTCATCAAACTTTGGAAGATGGACGGAGAATTAGTAAGTCCAAATGGCATGACAAGGAACTCATAGTGGTCATCATGTGTGTGGAAGGTTGTCTTAAGAATGTCGGCATCATGAAGATGAATTTGGTTATACCCAGAGTACAGGTCCAATTTGCAAAAAACTATGCACTGTGGAGTTCATCAAGGAGCTCATTGGTGATGGGAATGGAAAACTTATCCTTCATGGTTAGTTTTTTCAAATCTTGATAATAAATGTAGAGATATTAGGAGCCATCATTCTTATGAACAAGCAAGACTAGTGAAGAATACGAATTAGTGTTGGACCAAACGACCCCAGCCTACAAGAGATCATGGATGATTTTTTCAATATTTGTCTTTTAATGAAATGGATACTGGTAGGGTTGAATTTTGGGAGGTACGCTACCAGGAATTACTGAGATGAGATGGTCTTGAGGCTAGTGAAGCAACCATCTTGTGGGTTCCTCAAAAATTGTGGCATGTTTGACCAAAAGATTGTGCAAGTTGGAAGGTGGGTGAGAGTCCAATGGTGAAGTACTATGAACAGAAAAGAGTTGGGAATTTACATTGTGGGATCCCTATTTGAGAAGTTTCTCCATGTAGTGAGAGTTGATAATGTTGGTGGAGCCAGGAAGAAGGCCTTGTAGGGTATATTTCTATCTATTCTTAGAGAACTGCATCCATAGCTCTGAAAAATCCTAGAGGATGGGTCCAAGGGTTCATAACCATTGGGCACTGAGAACAACATCACATCCACCTAAAGATAAATTAAACATGTCAAAATAGTTAGCCATTAAAATATGAACATTATGAAACTTGCCCTTGCAAGCTAATGTGCCTCCATTGGTAATCATGACCTTAAAACTGGAACAAGGATGGATAAAAAAATTTGCTTGCTTAGCTACTCGAGGGTTGATGAAGTTGTGACTGATGCTAGATTCAATAAGGATGGTGAGGAGTTAATTCTTAAAATAACCTTGGATACACATTGTTTAGGGGGATGTGACTCCCACCAAAGCATGCATGGAGATTTCAAGAGGGGAATCTGAGTGTGTAGAATCATCAGCATCCTGTGTGATCTCCATGGTGGTATCCTCATAATATTTGATATATGGTGGAGAATTGACATCTATCATGTATAATTTTTGCTTGATGCATTTGTGCCCTAGAACCCACTTATCATCACAATTGTAACAAAGCCCTTTTTCACATTGTGCACACATTTCAGCTCCTATGAGCCATTTCATGGGGGTTGTCTTAGTGTTGGGCTATTAGAAAGAGGGCTTGGATAGTGTCGAATTAGAAGTGTAATGTTGGGAGGTTATTTTATCTTCAATGAGATTTACAAGACTCAAGGCTACCATCATGATGTGAGGTTGGAACATTTTGACCTCGAAGCAGATGGGCTCTTTGAGGCCACCAATAAAACAACTATTGAAGAAGTTATTTGATAACCCTTTGATGTGATTAGCTAGTTTCTTAAATTCAATTTGATAATCACCAATGGTCCTTATCTGACAAAGTTTGGTGAGACCTCTCATAAAATCATCGAATTCTAAGGGACCAAACCTTCCTAAAAGTAGGGATGTAAAAGATGTCCAATCGTGTTCATCATTTCATTTCATATACCAATGACAAATGATACCATTGGAGTGCTTCTTATTCCAAGTTTTATTCTTCTAATCGAGCGGTGGCAAACAATAATGCTACCAAATTTGAGGTGAGGAGAGGAGGGATCAATATGGGCACGCTAAATTTGTATCCGAAGATGATTTATGGGCATAAAACAAGTGTAAGTGTAAGTTTCCTTGATATGAAATCACAGAATTGTTGTTTGATTTTCATTAGCCACTATATACAAATTAATATTATAACACATCAATATTTAGTGATCAAACATATCTAATGTTCTACAACAAGTGCGTTCTACATATAAGACCGTTAAGCATTTCCATTAATTAGTATTATTCTAAGTAGGAAAACTTGGCTAAATTAAAGAATTTACGTAACTGATCACAAAAAAAAATTATAAATTAAAAGCACGAGTGGATAGACATCATATTAAATTAAAATCACAAATTATCACTTGTACACTTAGATACAACATAGATACACAGATTTTATCGAACATAATATCAGAAAATCCACTAATGCATTCATTAAGATCTAGGCTCTAATATTTTTTTGAAGCATATGATAACATATCCAATATTTTCTTGCAATCAATTTTACATTTAATGATGATTTCAAAAGGCCAATAATTATTAGCAACAGTAATGCATCTCTGTTGTTTTAGAGATAAAGTTGAAACACATTCAGGTATATTTATGGAAGCACAAAGACAAGTATTTATGATGAGCAAAAAGTCCAATATCAATTTAATTTAATATATTGAAATTTACTGTTGTAATTTGGAAAGCCTCAAACATTTACAAGAACTCTTAATTGAGTTATTCATTACCACCTATGAATACTTAATTAGCCTTTGCAACGGAAAAACAATCCTTCGTGTAGAGACCACCGCTCTGACAGCACAATGTAGAGGCCACAATTCCTATCCTAAAACACATTTTTTTATTTTATTAAAGTTTGTTTGTGGATATAACTCAAGCATAATTTATCATATTGGATATCCTATGTCAAATGAACAAGCATTTAATCATATGGGTTAGGCATTCCTTTGCCAAACGGGCAAACATCTAACCATATCGGTTAGGTATTCTTTTACCAAATGAGCAAATGTCTAACCAAATGGGTTAGGCATCTACACATGAGTAGGTTATGCTCTATTTAGAGACTTGATTCATTGGGATCAATTGAATCTTGAGTCACTCACTATTCACTGCTCATCTCTACTAGATAAGCATCGAGGTCATCATGACAGTAATATGTATAAAACATATAACAAAAAATCATATTTTGTTTCAAAATTTGGCCTAAAGCCTTAGGAACTATGATGATCCAATCGAGATCCTTCTGAGTATATCACATTTTTTTATCTTTGCTTTGTTTATCTAAACTAGGGACTTATTATAATGGTCTTGGCTTTTCATTTAACTTTAATTTTATTTAGTTCACAACCCCAGGCTCCATCTTATTCACCTGCGTATTGGAAGCATTTTTCGCTTCTCAAACTGCCTACATACTTGCTTCCAAACAGGGTCAAGGTGTAATATGCATGTAGTTTTATTTTTTATTCTAAGTTTCATCTGAATTGTAGATTTGGGTATGCAGTGCTTTCTAAGACCAAGTTCCCTAAATAGTCCCTCTGTGATTGCTACGCAAATGGGAGCGTAAAAGTATTAATTCAAGTAACTGAATACTGGTTTTACTAAACTAGCCCTAAATTTTAAAAAGAAATAAAAATGAACATTTGCAAGCTACATCTCCCATTTTTACTTTTTAATTACATCAACAATGTTTTTGATACTTTCTTTAGACATTCTAATCCGTACAATTATTGTTGCCAAAGTTTCCTTATCTAAGAGCCATATGATTGGAATTTTTTTGATAATAACTGGTTTGACACTCTCAATCCTGGTTTTTCTTGCTCTTTTTTGGTGATACTAAATTTTGAGTAAGAAATATACTTTTTCCATTCTATTTCATAATTTCACAAGTCAGAATCATCTAAGGTAGTCGAATTCATTTCCTTATCTTAATCATGGTTGTTGGTCAAGAGGAGTTATCCCACCCCTTGATATTAATGACATGACATGATCCTTATTTCTCCCATACGGTTTATAGGGATGATGCCCAGAAATCGTTGATGTAGTTATTTTAGGTTTATGGATGCATTAGCTCAAGCGTGATGGCATTACCCATAAACGTGAGTCAAAGGCACCGTTTAATACCGAACGCTGCGTAGTTTTGTTTAACCTTAAATTATTGATCTAAGTTTAATAATTATGTCAATTTTCAACTATGTTTATTCTTGACAATTATATCTTTACTCTATTTAGGTAAACTTTGCTAAAAACAATAACTTATACACAAGGAGTTTATTGAACTTGAATTTAGATAAATCCTTTATACATTTGAAATGAGGGTTTTGAAATTTGAGGGTTCAACCCTAGAATGAAGCATATATATATTTTTTCTTGCGATTTAAATGAAATATTATATTCATCTTATAATTTAAATAAAATAAAATATTTCTCTTACAATTTAAATAAAATAAATTATTTACCTTATAATTTAAACAAAATAAAATATTTATTCTATAATTTTAAATAAAATAAAATATCTACCTTTCAATTTAAATAATACAAATTATTTACCTTTCGTTTTAAATAAAATAAATTATTTATTTTACAATTTAAGTAAATTAATATAATCTACCTTACTATTTAAATAAAATAAATTATTTACTTTCAATTTATAAAATATTTATTTTAAAATTTTGAATATAATATAAAATCTACCTTACCATGTACATAAAATAAATTATTTAATTCAATTTAAAAAAATATATATTTTACAATTTTAAATAAAACAAAATATCCACCTTTCATTCTCAATAAAATAAAATAAAATAATTTATTTTACAAATTAAATTATATATATATATATATATATATAACTTTACATTTTAAATAAAATAAATATTTACCTCTGTTGTTGAAATCTTTGACTGAAATGGAATGTGAATCCGCTTGAATTGCAAGTAGCTGAGAATTAGTAAATGGCAGCGATGTTGATTTATAACTGTATTTACAAAAATCTCTCCTCAATTTTTTGTGTAAATACAAATATAAATTTAAAAAAAATTAATTAAATTTAATTATGATAAAAAAAATTAGATAATTTCCCCCTTGGTTATACCTCAACGGTAAGTCGTTGCAACGGTGACCACTAGGTCATAGGTTTGAACCTTGATTGGATTGTGAGCATCGGGTGGGGCACTGACATAAGCCCAAAGGATTAGTCTATTGGACTCACCCTACGATAACGTGCCTAAGTGTGTGCTAGGTCGCTATGTCCAATACAGTGATAATACTATGCCAAAAAAGTTGAGGGACACCCTCGGTTACTAAAATAAATAAATAAATAAATAGATAATTTATTTAAAATTTCTTGTTTAATGTATAAATTTTAATTTTAATTTTTTTTTTAAAAAAAAATTGATTGTATCTAATTATTGTTAATTGACAATATAACACACCAAAACACTAGACCTAAGTGAAAATTGGTTCTAATTATTGTGAATTGCTAGTTTCGTAAGGTCCAATGACTTTGATTTAGGTGAGATTATTTCATATTCCCAATATTATTTAGGTGACACTACCTCATACTTTCAATAAAACCCCCTAACTCTTTCTTCTTGATTTTAACTCAAAATCCCTTTCAAAAAGATAAATATCTAGTGTAACACATAGCGTGCCACTGGAGAGTTTAATCAAGAATCAATTGTCTTGTAACTATAGATTTACACCAAACTGTTTAATACATAAAATATATTTATACTATATATTATATTAATATACTATGTTATACTTAAAATATTATAAATATTAATTTATAACATAAAATAATATTAATATTATAATATATTATTATTATAATATATACAGTAATATTATTACAACATTTATAAATATATTAATATAATATAATAGATAGGACCCTATTTATTTTATGTGGCAATCAAAAAAATCAAAATGTCATGTGACGTAGCTCAAACATTTAATCCCATTTGTATCATAGCCAGGGGAGCCAGCCATATGGCCCTAAAATATTTGATTTTTCAAGATCGACTTACCTTTCTCACATTTTGTCTGCAATACGTTGCCACAAACTCACACTATATGTCTCCAAAAATATACTCAAATTGCAATTTATCCAATATTATAAATATATTTAACAAAATCAAAACATGGCAATCTGTGTGCCAAAAATACATACCATAATGTGGTGGGCAACATGTATGCAAACTGCAGAACAATGGAAGACGTTTGCAAGGTCACTTAATTTACATTTTTCAGTGCTATTAGGCAAAAATGGATTGGGTGTTTGGAAAGTTTTATGACTACAAGAAAGGTTCCTTGAAGATCGAATGCCATATCAATGATGTATTTGGGCATAGCCTTAAATTTTTCTGTTGAAAATTTTATTGATAAGGAGGTTAGTGATTCCATTTTTGGTTACCTAAGTGAAAGGAGGTGTGTGTTACTATTGTATAATGTTTGGAATGGGAAACTATTCTGCCATATCATTTTGTTATAGTGTGCAGAAAGGAAGTGTGAAACTTTTCCCTTTATCAAGATAGAAGCAACATCTCTGGTCAGGAAGCATCAACTTCCCAATGAAATGAAGCTACAAAGCCAACCAAGAAGTTCTTCTGATCTTAGACATAAGTTATCATCATTTATCATTTTGGATTGTTTCTTACTGTTATTTCATAGGTTAAAAAACTTAACATTCTATAATGTTTTCAATGTATTTGACATTAAAATTCACCTTCGGTATCAAGGCACACCAGGGTCTGCATACTACGTTAGGGTACTGGTATTGATTTGTCATGTGGTAATTCATAAAGCCCCTTGTTTTTTACCTCAATAGGTTTTGATTTTGAGAAATAGACACTTCAAGGCTGCTAACAAAGCCACAAAGAGAGACCAAATTGGGTATGTGTCGAGTGTGCATTAAGCTATAGAGCTCAGATCCCTGACTTATTCCTGCCATTTAATTGTATATGGCACAACACAATTAGTTGACAATGATATAATTGAGACTACTCAAGTGGATAGCTCACTATTCGGTTGTAGGATCCACATTGATTAAGTATTACACGTGATTGAGACCCAAGAATTGACATCTTTCCTATCTTTCTTGATGATTGAATCTTAAATTAATTAGGTATGGGTTTTTTTTTTTTTGACATGGTCATCTTAGTTCTTAAAGATTTACCTCTTTGATTTTTATCCCAGATAAGGATGCATTCGATTACATTGATGTCTTATTCACTTTTGTCTCACATTTTGAAATTTCAACAATATCATAGAGGGAAAGGGGGAAAATGTCCCTGGCTGGGAATAGATAATTGCCCTTGACAACACCATCTTTCCAAGGGAGATTCCTCTTTTTACGTACATTTGCGGTGTATAAAATTGTAATTTAATTTTTATTTATGCCAGATAAATAATAGAAACCAAATTTAAAATAGAAATAAACACATGAACATGAAGCAAACTACCAACTTAGCCACATAAGGGCAACACAGAAGTAGGAATAACTGTTGTGTTGATGATGGATAGCTACGAGGGTGGTCGCCAACCTTGTTTATCCCCTACTATGCCAACTGAATGAGTAAACCGGTCTTTAAAACAACCACAATGGATTACTCCATGCCCAAACCAACAATCAGCAAAACCATCATGCAATTCATCATGCCAACATTCTAGTGGGGGCAAACAACATATTTTTTATTTTGTCTCATGTGAGACGAATCTTAGGGCTTTGTCCCACTATATAAGCTTCTAGCTAATAAGGGCACATAATGCAAAGTCTCTATAAGAGGAGTGACTAATAGTGGTTTGTTGTTTTGTTCTGAAATAATATGGGTCTAAGGTCTATGTGCTTTTGTTAAACGTTTTTCACTTGTAAATGATATATATGATGGTTAGACCCTGAGAACATAAAAATATTATTAATCTTTGGAAAGTATAAGCTCCTATTTAAAGATTTGTGATTAAATAAATATCAAAATATTTATTTTTCCTAAATTAAACACAAATAAGGATTTTAGTTACTTCCCTATTTTATAAATAACTATGAAAGGAAATAATAATTTTAAACCAATGTAAATAACAATGCATATTTTGTATAGCATAAATATGCACAGTTTATTGGTCTAATTTCCATTGTTCATTATCAATTGAACATCTATGAGTCCATTAAATTCCACGCATTTACACTATCATTAGTTAATGTGAAAAAAAATCAGCCTCAAAGATAAATAATTAAGACTGGAATTTTGAAATTCACTACATTAAGTGAAACATTTGGGTGCACTTTTATATTTATGCACTCAAAGGCTAAATTTGATGGCGTAATAAATATATTTAAGCTGTCCAAATACATGGAATAAAATGGTAATTTCTTTTTAAAAGTGGTTAATTTGAATGTTACATTATATGTTGTTAAAAATACATGTTATTTGTATTGATTTGTTGTTACAAACAAAATAATTCTGCATGAGTGATGCACCAATATATTATAACATTTGTAGATCTTATTAAAAAATATGCTTCGAAATTAAAATAATATAAAACAAACCTGCCTGCTTGTCCCAAACCTTTATGAAGCAAACTTGTAATCTCCATTCCAGACATGGGGTTTGGGCCTGACATTTTAGACTATGTGGTCTACTATTATTGAGCTAAAAAAGGCTTATTTCTTATGGTGTCTCTTTTATTAGGGCTTACTTGTGGGTAACTGACTCAAGCATATAGGAGTGTCTAACTCCATTTCCCTGGATAATAGGCAACCAGATACTATTAAGGACCTTTTTGGTTTTTCTCTCACACATAATCTGCATGGCATTGGATTCATTCCCTTTTTCATCCCTTTAGACCTGAATTCTTCACATGGAAAATGGCTCTCTTGGGAGACTTAGCTCTTTTTTAGAAAAATACAAAACATTTTGGTAGATCTTTCAAGCTGATATTTTATTTCAAATTTGGAAAGGTATAAATTATACCTACTTTAATCATGAAGAGTTGGAACATAATTTTTTTGTTACTAATAAAATTATTTTTCTATCTAATATTACTCTTCAAATTCAAACTCAAATAGACAAAGTCTATCTGGAACTCAACCACCTCTAGCATTTATTTGACCAATGGGGAAATGCCCCATGTGTGGTTATCCATGAACCTCCTAAGGCCCCACAACATCTTACATCTCCCTAAAGATGAGGTCATGGGCCACACTAGTAGCATTCCAAAACTAAACATAGGAGTCATTCTCCTTGTTGATCACCACCTCACTGGTATTCTCCTCATTGCGGTGGTATGAGTGGTTCTTCTAGATCTGGAGGTGATTGTATGGGCTAGGAATTTCCTCCCCCATATCATTATGGTGACATCAGGGGTTAGAGTCCTCCCCCCAAGCCAAATTTCCATAATTGGCTTTGGTAATCTTTCTTGAAAGATATCAAGATGAGACATTAGAGGCTCAACAAAACACTGGTTCAGAGCTTTTACCTGTGGATGAGGATCCTCCTACCCTGGGAAGATGGGGTGGTAAGCCTTAGGACCCACCATCTCCACCACCTCCCTTGATGTCCATGTTTGTTATAGTTTCTTAATTGTTCTCTTTATTGTTATTTGTTCCTTGCTCTCCCTACTTTGCTGTCAAACTATTGATGTGATGTTTCTTTTTGTGGGTGTGGTCATTTTAATCACTTTTTAGACTTTTTCTAAGGTGTTTTTGCCCTCGATGTGATTATGCTCGTGGGTTTGAATTTTTGACCAACTTTTTTGTATGATTAGCATTGTACCATTTTTTTATTAATTAATATATAGATACACTCTTCAATAAAAAAATCTTGTGATTTATTGCTTTGCAAGTACTCTTACTACATGAAAACATTTTGAAGACACCATAAACATCCCCTTAAGTGTGTGTACAATGTTTTATCAACTTAGACCATTTTTTTAAGGATATATATCAATATTAGTTTGATAAAACCTTAAGATAGGGTTTAAGGCCAGAGTTAGACCCAAGATCTAGAATAATAGAATAATTCAAACTTTTAGGTTTTTAAAGTGATATTTTAATTGGTAAATAATATTACCTATCCTAAAAACCTTTTTCAATCATTCTCTAACCATGAACAATCGTAAAATGACAAGAAAAAATCTTTTCTTTAAACTATTGCAATAAAAAACTAAGTATACAAACCCAATGGCAAGAATTTGCTAAAATCTCGGGGTTTTAAAGCTTTCAAAGGTGATTTTTACTTTTAACATGGCATATAAAATTTTATCTATAAAATTTCATCTACCTCTATTTATTACTCTTAACGCTTGATAATACAAAAAGTATGTAGAATTACACCATTCTAAAATACTATGTCTCTAGAAAAGTACTATCTTCAACTTGCAAGTCATAACTTCATTCATGAATTTTTGTGAAGTATCTTTAATCATTAAAGCACCTTCCTTTATTGATATATCTTCAAAAAACATAGGCAAACCCCCTATACACCACTCCCCATCTTCATACAATCCTTCCACTACTCCTTTTCTAATCATCTTCCTCACTTCATTGTGTTCTTTATTTATGCTTCAAGGATTATCATCTTGTTACAAGATGAATTTTCTTTGTTTTTTCTTGTTTTGTACAACAATAATCTCTCAATTGTCTTATGACTTATCTGAACGTGCTAATTTTAACCTTCTCCTGTGTTGGACATATGTCTAGATTGGTTTAAGATGGATTTACATTAAATTAAGAATCAAGATACTATAACATTAAGAACACCATTTATCACATTAATGGACCCTTACATACATAATCATGATCATAGACTAGCTTGCATAATGAGGAAACCTCGCATTTTCCACTTATTCATTCAAATATTTGAAAATATAATTTTTGGTGGGAAAATCCATTTGTCACTCTTAGAGACTTAGAATTTGAATTCTTATTGATTTACACCCTTCCAAATTGACCAAGTAAGACTCATCACACTTACATAAAACCTTATTAAACCAAACATTGACTCATCAAACCTAAATGTACATAGAATTGATGATGCTCATGTATCAAGGTTCCATGGTCGTTTATAGGGAGGAGGTCCATGAAAAAGGCATGGAGAGACATTTTTTGGTGTAACATTCCATCACTCCATTAACATAATATTAAATGTCTACTCAGATGTGAAGGCATGAAAAAAGAAATATGAACAAAGAAAACACTCAAAGAAATCCATGAATGTAAAAGACACACAATAGAAAATAGGAACATACAAGGCACAATAACCATAGTAGCCATGTGAAAATATAAATAACCATGAATGTATGTTTGTGGTGTGAAGGGAAACATTAACATTCCATAGTGATAGAGAAAATATCGTCAAACCATGTGAAAAATGGTAGTGGATTCCTATTGTTCCCAAAATCTGTCACTCATTTTTTGGGACAACATATCAACTATTTTGGTCCTACAGGCCAAAATTCTCTCTTCCCTTCTCAAAAAAATGTTCTGAGCACTCCAAGTTCTTCAATTATTCAAGCATTTTTAGTCAAGGGACTCATAGGTTCAACAGGTTCAACAACTTCAATAAGGGAGCTCTCACAAAGAAACAAGTTCCCAACACTTAGGCATTTCAAGGATGGTTCAACGCTAAAGTTCAATTAAAAGACTTATCGACGAGCTTCAAAAAAAAGATTGATTGAAACATTGAACCATTGAACCCCACCTCCAAAGGTTCAATGGGTTCAAAGGTTCAACGACATCGGCAAACTTAAAGAGTTAATCGCTTCAGCAAGGTTCAAAAGTTCAATAAGTTTGGTGGACTTAAAGAAAAGAAGGATTTAAAGATTGAAGGTTGAATTGTTGAACCATTGAACCTTGAACCAAAATGGTTTAACGAGTTCAAAGGTTCAACGAGTTCAATAAGATCAAAAGACTTAATCAAAATAAGACTTCAAAGGAGAAATATTGAACCGTTGAACCTTGAACCAAAGGAGTTCAAAGTTCAAAGGTTCAACAAGTTTAATAAAGTTTGAGAGACTTAGAAGAACAAAGGATTCGAAGAGAAAATAATGAACCATTGAACCGTTGGACCTTGAACCAAAAGAGCTCAAAGTTTAAAGGTTCAACGAGTTCAATAGAAAAGAAAAGGATCCAAAAACTTCAAAGAACCAAAGGATTTTGAGAAAGAGAATGAACCATTGAACTTTGAACCAAAATAGTTCAAAGTTTAAAGGTTCAAAGGTTCAAGGAATTTCAATGTTCAAAGGGAAGCTTCAAGCGAAGGAACGAAGCAGAATATTCCAGAGACAAGTTCGAAGAGGAAAGAAAGCAATTGAACCAAGGAAGTGATTGAACCAAGGAAGTGATTGAATCAAAGAAGCGATTGAACCAAGGAGCTGATAGGACCGCTCGAACCATTGAACCATTGAACTAATGCACTCTCATGGTTCAAAGGTTCAAAGTGGTTCAAGCGACTAGTGACCAATGACATCCTCATGGACATCAAATTCAAGGTAACAAAATTCCCGTTTATTTTCAAATGTGGCACGGAACCTGAAAAACAAATTCAGTGACCAGCTGAAGAAGAAGTCAAAAGAGCTAGTAGAAAGGGAAGAGATAGCCTTAGAGCTCAGATCGTGAGGAAGAGATAAAATGCATTACGAGAAGAAGGAATAAGAGGGAAAGACCAAAAATATCTGTGCAAGAGTTATTTCTAATTGGTGAAACAGTCCACCAGATGGACATTAAATAGATTGAGCACTCAAGGATGCGGCCTATTTTTATCCATCGAGTAAAGGCAAAGTGGATAGCTACGCAAATATCAAGAAGAGGACTAGGCAGCCTATACTTTGGAGGGGACATTTGAGATGAATTGACATGCCATAGTTAAAGCCAATGACCCATTCCAACATGGCCCCTTCACAAAACTAAAAATGCATTCAAGGCATTGAATGCAGTATGGGCCATTCCATGAAGCAAAGTGCCCAAGTCTTTCTTAGAGTGCTATATATTGTAATCTCTTATTTTATAAAAATAGAGATCTCTCTGTTATAGAATCAAAACTCTATCTAAATTGAAATGCATTACTTGAGACTTTGAGCTCAAATTGTTAATCATATTTCTTTATTTGAATGAGAAAACAAGTGACCTTTCAGACTTTGTTTTGGAATAGCTTGTGTTGTTGAGGAAATTGTTCTTATGTCTGTTTCCTGAATGCATTCTTGTCCATTTAATTAAATAAGCAGAACTAGTGGAAGCAACCTGGAAGGTGTCATAAAGCCAACCATGGGAAGACTTTGAGCTACCATAATTGTCTTTAGTGTGTGTGTTTTTAGTTTGTTTCTGTGTAAAGGATCTTGGGATGACTTTGTGCCTCCATTGTCCTTCGTATTTCACTCTTTGGCAGTTGAGGTACAGACTTTGTGATACACCTCATTCTACTGGTTATTGCACCCTATTTCAGTCAGGGAAGCATTAAAAAACTTTGTGCTTTCATGGGTTTCTCGTGGTTACCTATCAAAAAGAATTCCTACTGTTTGTTGCAGACCACTTCTGAAAGAAGAAAAGTGCCTTCAGTGTTTTCACCAAAATTCTCCTATGTCTGTGAACATCATCTCTAAAAAAAGAGAGATGGATGGTGTTGTCCTACCCCTGAGTGTTATTTTTTGCTTATTTATATAGTATACAACACCTTGTAGCTATAAGGAACCTCCCCTTGATGAGAGGAGAGATTTGGCTCCTTTTGATGTGGTAAACTTGCACATTTGGTCGATAAATCTCTTTATGCTATGGTTGAAACAACCTATTTTTCCGATTAGTTAGCTGGTGACAAAATATTCACCCAAAAGTTTTTGGTGACTCTGTTGGGGAAGAACGTGTAGTTTGAAGCCTCAAGCTTCAAATTGAAGTAATTCCTATCCTTATCCATTTTAATTTTACACTCTAGTGGATCCACAGTGTACAAGAAGCTAGAGATCTAAAGGTATTATTGACCTTGTATTCGAGTTGGTACAACAAAGTGATTTTGACCTATTTCCTTCTCCATCTCACATTCAGCGAACCAGGAGTTTTCCTCCTACCAAAATTAGGTCTCCATTACTAGGAAAAGCATCCATTTCTACTGTTAGCAGAGCTTTGTCAATACATACCCCTCAGACATTTGTTATCCCTCCCTTTAATAGTCAAATCATGGCAATTCAAGGCCCTTTGGGTAACTCTTTTGGCCCACTCAATCTAATTCCACCTCTACATGAACTACCTCGTAGTTAAAGGAAGAATTTTCCCAAATTCTTTGGTGATGGAAGAGTTCATTCTAATGAACATATTGCAGCCTTTAACATACCCTGTGGTGTGATAGGTGTGGAGTATGAAGATGTAGAAGTTGTTGTTCCTAAAATCTGTCACTTTTTTTTGGGACAACATATCAACTATTTTGGTCCTGTAGGCCAAAATTCTTCCTTTCCTTTCTCAAAAATGTTCTAAGTATTCAAATTTTTTAATTATTCGAGTCTTCTCAGCTAAATAACTCACAGGTTCAACAGGTAGGCTTTCTCAGAAAGAAGTTCCAACACTTAGGCATTTTCAAGGCTAGTTCAACCTCGAGGTTCAACCAAAAGGTCCATCGACATGCTTCAAACAAATAGAATGAAACATTGAACCTTAAACCTTAGAAGGTTCAAAGGTTTAATGAGTTCAAAGGTTCAAAAAGAGTTAAGCACTCATCGAGTTCAAAGAAGTTCAAACCGCTTCGAAGAGTTCAACGAGTTCAAAGACTTCCACAAGTTTAATGAGTTCAATAAAGTTTGAGAGACTTAGAGAAAAAAGGGTTCAAAGAGCTAAGAAAGAAAGGTTGAACCGTTGAACCTTGAACCTTGAATGGTTCATAGGTTCAAAGGTTCAATGAGTTCAATAGAAAATAAAAGAATCTAGAGAGTTTGAAACTTCAAAGGAATCAAAGAAAGAGAATGAACCATTGAACTTTGAACCGAAATGGTTCAAGGTTCAAAGGTTCAAAGGTTAAATAAAGTTCAAAGGACTTGGAGAATAAAAGGATTCAAAGAACGAGGATGAATTGTTGAACTTTGAACTGAAGTGGTTCATAGATTCAAATGGTTCAAAGAGTTCAATCAGTTCAAGAAGTTCAAAGGTTCAAGGAAGCGATTGAACCAAGGAGATGATAGGACCACCCAAACCATTGAACTGATGCACCTAAAAAGTTCAAAGGTTCAAGGTTCAGAGTAGCTTAGATGACCAAGTGATCAATGACGTCCCTATGGATGTCAAATTTAGGGTAATGAAATGCCCGTTTATATTCAAATATGGCACGAAACCTGAAGAACAAACTCAACAAAGAGTTGAAGAGGAAGCCAAAAGATCCTACTAAAGGTAAGAAGATAGTCCGAGAGCTCAAATTACAACAAGAAAGAGGGAAAGCTACAGGAATACTAAAATATCTACAGGGGAGTTATTCTCGTAGGTGGAACAGTCCACCAAGTAGACATCTAACCATGCAAACATTCAAAGGCATGGCTTATTTTTCTCCCTTTGAATAAAAGTGAGTTGATAGCCACGTACATATTTGGAAACAAACCAAATGACCCATGCTAAGGAGAAGACTTTTGAGATGATTTTGCATGCCACAGTTAAGGTCGATGCCCTGTTCCAGCATGGCCCCTTCACAAAATTTTAAATTCATTCAAGGCATTGAATGCAGAATGGGCCATTCTATGAAACAAAGTGCCCAAGTCTTTCATTGAGTGTTATATATTGTAATCTCTTATTTTATGCAAAATATATCTTTTTGTTATCAGAATCAAAACTCTACCCAAATTGAAAATTAATACTGAGACTTTGAGCTCAGATTGTTGATCATATTTCTTTATCTGAATGAGAAAGCAAGTGACCTTTTATACTTTGTGCTGGAATAGCTTGTGTTGTTGAGAAAATTGTTCTTATGTCTGTTTCTTGAATGTGTTCTTGTCCATTTAATTAAATAAGTAGAATTAGTGGAAGTAACTAGGAAGGTGTCCTAAAGTCGACTGTGGAGAGACTTTGTGTTATCACAATTATCTTTAGTGTGTTTATTTTTCTATTTCTATTTAAAGAATTTTGGGATGACTTTGTGTCCCCATTGTCCTTCGCATTTCACTCTTTAGCATTTGAGGTGGATACTTTGTGCTACACCTCATTCTACTGGTTATTTTGCCCTATTACATTTACTTATCAGTTACTTTCCATAAAGAATTCATGTTATTTGTTATAGACCACTTTTGAAAGAAGAGAAGTGCTTTCTGTCATTTCACCAAGATTTCCCAATTGTTTGTGAACATCATCTCTAAAAAAATAGAGATGGATGGTATTATCCTACCCTTGAGTGTTATTTTCTACTTATATATATAATATATAACACCTCATAGTTATAGGGAACCTCCCCTTGATGAGAGGAGAGATTTGTCCCCTTTTGATGTGGTAAACTTGCACATTTGGTTGATCAATCTCCCTATGTTGTGGTTGAAACAACCTATTTTGGCCATCAGTTAGTTGGTGATAAAATATTTACCCAACAATAGTCAGGCTGTTTGTGAAAACATTGCAAGGCATTGTTGCAGACTAGTTCTATCATTTGTAGGCCCAGACTGTGACTGACTGGAACACCCTCAAAGCCAAATTTAAGCCTACAAAATATGCACATGCCCTATTGGCCTAGCTCACATAGATGAAGGAGCCTCATGAACCTATGAGGGACTTCATAGCCAAGTTCGACAAGCTAAGGAATAGGATTCTTACAATTGCTCAGCCAACAGCTAAGAATCTTAAATGTTTCTTCATCAACTCTCAGCTTCCTGAAGTGAGTTTCTTGTTGAGATGGGCTGGCCACATAGACCTTACTGTAGCTCAAGATTTGGCTACTGAGGTGGAAGATGATTTCATCTTGGTGGGGAAGATAAGGAGAGCTCCTAATAGAGGTAAATCTTCTTCATCCTCTGAATATCTATCTACATGCACCACTGATCCAATGGTACAAAAGCTAGAAAATGAGTTGCTATCTCTCAAAAATCAAATGGCAAAAGGGATGTCTCCTCCTCCTTCATACTAAGATATATCAAGGAGGACACTCCCCAATCAGTCATACCAAGGTAACACTGTTAGGAATCAAGGGTAGCCAAATCATCTTCCTCCCCCTCAGGGGAAGCTTGCCATTGAAGCAGTACCAACCAACTCAGCAGTTGGATATCTTGAAATAAAATCTAATTTCTCCTTTCAGCCTGAGTTAAACCCAGAAGATGACGCTGATCTCTTCATAGAAAACCAAGAAGAATCAACTAATGACTCCAACATTGGTTTCCTGAATTACCAAGATAAACCTAGAAGTAAAGGTGAAGTAGTTAATGGATCATACATTGTATTCACCCAATCCCAGAACCAGTCAGCCCAGCAAGCTGATAAGAAAAAAATAGAGGAGAATTCTCAACTAGTAATTTCAATTGCTAAGTAGGGAACCACTCTGCATTTTCAATCAAAGGACTTGGTGATCAATAAAAATGTATGTACAAGCATTCCTTCATCTTCAACTTCAAATTTGTAGACCAGTACCATCCCTCCTAAAAACTAGAAGGATGAAATACCTTCCCCTATTCTTAATTCATTTCAGACATTTGATATAATCGACCATGTCAAGAAAATCAAAATTCAAATGTCTGAATTTGAATTCCTGCAATCTAACCTTGAACAGTTAGATATATTAGTGGAATGTGTGAAAGATAAAGCCATCCAAGCAGGACAAGCAATTTTGAAAGTAACTCCTGGTCCCCCCAAGAACACATCCACCTAGAATAACCTTGTCATTACTCCTACTGCTCCTAGGAGGACATAACCATTTTATGTCTCCCTACTGATAAATGGACACCAGCTGAATAATTGTATCATAGACTCAAGTTCATCTAACAATGTCATGCCTGCCAAAATAGATGAATCTCTTGGCCTCACGCTAACTAAGACCTTTGGGAGATGTTTCTCCATGGAGAAAAAATAAGTTCCACTATTGAGACAAATCAAGGATGCTGAATTTGCATTTGCGGCATTCCTAGATAAGAGAATTAAGATGACAGTCCTAGTAGCTGACGTCCCAGCCTCTTACAAAATTCTTTTTGGGCAAAATTTCTATAAAGATGTTGGTGGTGAGTTGAGCATGGACCTATTTGAAGCAAGAATCCTAGTCAAAGGTGTCATGCAGAGATTGCTCCCTGAGAAGGAGACAAAATATGTTGTCACTCAAACATCAGCACCTAAATCTCAAATTCTATTTGAGTCTTCAGGCATGGGTAATTACTTCCTGACTACAGAGGATGTTCCTATCCTAACTGATGAAACTTCTAAAGATGACAATCTAAAAAGTTTAGACAAAATGATAGAAGACTTAATAGAGCACAGTGCAAGTCCAGAGGAATCCTCCCCTCCAAACAAAGAAAAATCTAAGGAAAAATCAAATTTTTGTGAGGTCTAGATTCTAAAATTCAATGGCAGTTATTCCTGTATGGATTCTAGAGCCAGAATCATGTTGATATCTCCTCAAGGAGATATTTTTCCTTCTTCATACAAGTTGCAGTTTAGAAACACCAACAATACTGCTGAATATGAATCGATGTTGCTCAGATTGAAGGCCACTCAAGATAGGGGCGTCAAACTCCTTCACGCAAAGGAGATGTTGACCTAGTGGTTTGTTAGGTTAGGAACCTCTACCAAACCAAAAATGAGAGATTGCATCATTACTACAATTTAGTTTGGGACCAAATTAAAAGTTTTGATGCTTTTAGCATCTTTGCAATACCCAAAGAATTCAATGACTGAGCTGATGCATTAGCTATTTTGATGACTCTCTTGGTTCCTTACCAAGATTTTAAGGGAGACAAGTGCACTATCGGATTGGTCTTTTGACCAAGTGTGCCTGACAATGCTAATAATTAGCAAGTGTTCAATAGCGACAACCAAATCATCACCTTTTTGGAACAAAAAGATAGCTTTGAATAGCTTCACTTCGAAGGCAGTGAACCTCAAAACTTGAATTAGCCCCTGAAACAGGTTTAAAGGTAGGTGAAGAATTCCTAAAGCTAAAAGGGAATAAAATTCTCAAAGGATTAGTTTCCTTTGAGAAACTATTTGAAAAACATGATAGGTTCATCAAATAAAAACAAATAGATTCAAGCTCCTCCTAAGAGTTTGATCAAATAAATCTGGGTACTAAGGAAAATCCCAAGATGGTGAACATTAGGAAGTGCTGTACTCCTAAGGAGAAGCTCAAATTTACTAACTTGCTTCACCATTACATGGATGTTTTGGTGTGCTCCTATGATGATCTAAAGTCACTTAGGCCTGAAGAAATTCACCATGAAATTCCTCTCAAGAGTGATTCGGTGCCTTAAAAGCAGAAATCTTGGTAGTATAATCTAAAGATATCAGGTACTATTCTGTCTGAAATATAGAAAATGTTGAATGCTAGAATAATTTTTCCAATCCATCATTCCACATGGATTGCAAACATAGTTCCTATGAGAAAAAAGAATGGTGAAATTCGCCTTTGTGTGGATTTCAAAAACTTGAATCAATCCTCTCTAAAGGATAACTACCCTCTGCCCATCATGGATCAAGTCCTTCAGACGGTGACTGGTTCAGAGATGTTATCAATGTTAGATGGCTTCTCAGGGTACAATCAAGTTGAAGTTGGTGAAGCAGACTAGCATAAGACTGCCTTCACCATGCCTTGGGGCACCTTTGCATATTGAAGAATGCCATTTGGCCTAATAAATGCTGGCACCACTTTTCAAAGAGCAATGGCCCTTGCTTTCAAATATGAAATAGGTAAGTTCATTGTGGTGTACCTTGATGATTTAACAGTCTTTTTCAAGCATAATCCTAATCACCTACATCATTTACAACAAGTGTTAAAATAATGTCGCTGGAATGACATTTCTCTAAATCTCAAGAAGTCTATTTTTGGGGTAACAGAAGGGAAACTTCTCGAACACAGTGTATCCTGAGAAGGCATAAAGATTGACTCAGAAAGAGTCAAATCCATCCAGGAGCTTACTCTACCTACAAGTAAGACTGCAGTTCACTCTTTCTTTGGAAAGGTGAATTTTTTACGAAGGTTCATTCTTGAGTTAGCCGAGAAGACTTGCCACATTGTGGACATGATGAAGGGAAAGGCCACTTTCAGCTAGACTGAAGAAGGCAAATTGGTATTTTGAGACATCAAGACAATGATCGCTCATGCCCTAATTCTGGTTTGTCTAGATTATACCAAAGATTTCACAATGTACAGTTATGCTTCTAAGCACACACTTTCAGCAATTCTAGTTCAACATAACAAAGAAGGTGTGGAATCTCCCATATCCTTCATGAGCTGTCCTCTCAAAGCTCATGAACTAAAATATTCAAATCTGGAGAAGCATGTTTATGTAGTGGTAAAGGCAGTAAAGCACTTCCATTTTTACATCTTGAATTCACACATTATTACCCTAGTTCCTGATACCACCGTCAAATCAATATTAACTCAGCAGAAGTTTGGAACCAAAACGGGCAATTAGGTTGCTAAAATCTAGGAGTTTGATCTTGTTATCAAAACAACAAAGCTTGAGTGGGGAAGGGGCCTCTGCCAACTGATTGCTGATAACAGACTAGAAGAAACAGGGCATGAAGAAGCAGAAATTGAAGACATGCCAACAATCCTCTTTGTCTCTACCATGAATGAGTGGTATTCGAGTATTGCTCATTTTCTTACTTATGGTGAGTGTCTTGCTCACCTATCTCATAAAAGAAAGAGTATTGTCAAGTTAAAAGTTGCTAATTTTGTCTTATAAGACAATGGCATGTATAAGAGGAACCTCGATAGAGTGTTCCTTCACTGCGTGGATAAAGAGAAGTAGAACCAACTTTTAGAGTCCTTCCATAATCTGGCCTTTGGAAGACATTTTTCTGTGCCTATAACTGCCCATAAGATTCTAGAAGCTAGGTATTACTGGCCTACTCTATTTCAAGATGCATATAAATGGGTACGAAGATGTGAATAGTGCCAACAGTTCATTAGAAGACTCAAGTTAGTTGCTTTGCCTCTTAAGCCAGTGGTAATAGAAGAGCTATTTCAGCAATGGGAATCAATTTCATTGGTGTTGTAAATCTGTCTTCAAGTACTGGACATGATTATGTCCTCACAGCTACAGATTACTTCACCAAATGGGTGGAAGCTATTCCAGCCAAGCATGCTAGTTCAGAAGTAGTACACAATTTTCTCAAAGAAAACATCATTTCCAAGTTTGGGGTCTCAACCAAGATTGTAACAGATAATGCACCCTATTTCTCTTCCCATGAGATTACTCAGTTCTATTTTTATTATGAGATTACCCTCTCCCACTCCTCTGATTATTTTCCACAAGGGAATGGCCAAGCAGAATCGAGCAACAAGAACCTCGTGACCATCATTAGGAAGATGGTGGATGACAACCAACAAACATGGCATAAAACATTGGTTGATGCTTTATGGGTAGATAGAATTATGCCCAAGAGGGTGATAGGTATGTCACCATTCCAACTTTTGTATGGTCTCAATGCAAAGATACCAATCACCTTGGAATTGCCAGCACTAAAATTGGCAAAGGCGGTCGAAGATCAAACATATGAAAGATCCATCAAAAAAAGGATCATGTGCTTGACTAAGATAGATGAGTAGTGAACTATGGTGGTGGACCAAATTACTGCACATCAAAGTTTTGTAAAGAAGCTCTTCGACCAAAAATCAAAAACCCATAATTTTCAGATTGGTGATCAATTTTTGTTATGGGACAAGAGAAGAGAACCAAAGGGAATGCATGGGAAATTTGATTCCTTATGGAGAGGTATGTTTGATATTCATCAGCTCAATGGTGAAAATAGTTTCCTATTAAAGTATCAAGATGGCATGCCCTTTTCATTGCCTCACAGTGGGCAGCATTTGAAGCACTTCAATCCTTGAAGTATCAGGTGACATTAGTTGTACATATGTATATTTGTATAGTCTTTAGTTTTATTTTATGTAGTTCATTTTTACTTCTTTTTGGCACCTTTCTTTTTGGGTAACATGACTCCGTAGTCCAATGGCACACTTGAAGGCATAGGAGATTCTAGTTTTTAATCCCTTTGATTATTTTTACAATCGATAGAAGTTTCTAAACTGGAGCCAACTGTTGTTCCCAAAATTTGTCACTCATTTTTGGGGACAACATATCAACTATTTTGGTCTTGCAAGCCAAAATTCTCTCTTCCCTTCTCAGAAAAATGTTCTAAGCACTCCAAGTTCTTCAATTATTCAAGCATTTTCAGTTAAGGGACTTGCAAGTTCAAGAGGTTCAACAACTTCAACAGGCGAGCTCTCACAAAGAAATAAGTTCCCAACACTTAGGCATTTCAAGGCTAATTCAATGCCGAAGTTCAATCAAAAGACTTATTGGTGGGCTTCAAATAAAAGATTGATTGAACCATTTAACCATTAAACCTCACCTCCAAAGGTTTAAAGGTTTAACGGGTTCAAAGGTTCAACGACATCAGTAGACTTAAAGAGTTAAGCGCTTTGGCAAGGTTCAAAAGTTCAATAAGTTTGGTGAACTTAAAGAAAAGAAGGCTTCAAAGATTGAAGCTTGAAATATTGAACCATTGAACCTTGAACCAAAATGGTTCAATGAGTTCAAAGGTTCAATGATTCAATAAGATTAAAAAACTTAAACAAAAGAAGACTTTGAAGGAGCAAGATCAAACCATTAAACTTTGAAACAAAAGAGTTCAAAGTTCAAAGGTTCAACAAGTTCAATAAAGTTCAAATGACTTAGAAGAACAAAGGATTTGAAGAGCAAAGAATGAACCATTGAACCTTGAACCAAAAGCGTTCAAAGTTCAAAGGTTCAATGAGTTCAATAGAAAAGAAAAGGATCCAAAAACTTCAAAAGACCAAAGGATTCTGAGAAAGAGAATGAACCGTTGAACTTTGAACCAAAATAGTTAAAAGTTCAAAGGTTCAAAGGTTCAAGAAATTTCAAATTTTGAAGGGAAGCTTCGAGCGAAGGAAGGAAGTAGAAGATTCCAGAGACAAGTCTAAAGAGGAAAGAAAGTGATTGAACCAAGGAAGTGATTGAACCAAAGAAGCGATTGAACCAAGGAGCTAATAGGACCACCTGAACTGTTGAACCATTGAACCAATGCACTCTCATGGTTCAAAGGTTCAAGGTTCAAAGTGGTTCAAGCGACCAACAACCAATGATGTCCCTTCAGACGTCAAATTCAAGGTAATAAAATGCCCATTTATTTTCAAATGTGGTGTGGAACCTGAAGAACAAACTCAGCAACCATCTGAAGAAGAAGTTGAAAGATCTAGCAGAAAGGGAAGAGATAGCCTGAGAGCTCAGATCGTGAGGAAGAGATAAAATGTGTTAAGAGAATAAGGAACAAGAGGTAAATACTAGAAATATCTGCATAGGAGTTATTTCTAGTTGGTGAAACAGTCCACCAGGTGGACATCATAGATCTCGAGCACTCAAGGATGTGGCCTATTTTTCTCCATCGAGTAAAGGCAAAGTGGACAGCTATGCAAATATCAGGAAGAGGACCAAGCAACCTATACTTTGGAGGGAACATTTGAGATGAATTGACATGCCACAGTTAAGGCTGATGACCTATTCCAACATGGCCCCTTCACAGAACTAAAAATGCATTCAAGTCATTGAATGCAGTATGGGCCATTCCATGAAACAAAGTGCCCAAGTCTTTTTTGGAGCGCTATATATTATAATCTCTTATTTTATAATAAAGGAGATCTCTTTGTTATAAAAGCAAAACTCTGCCTAAAGTGAAATGCATTTCCTGAGACTTTGAGCTTTGATTGTTGATCATATTTCTTTATTTGAATGAGAAAACAAGTGACCTTTCAGAGTTTGTGATGGAATACCTTGTGTTGTTGAGGAAATTATTCTTATGTCTGTTTAATTAAATAAGTAGAACTAGTGGAAGTAACCTGGAACGTGTCCTAAAGCCAACCGTGGGAAGACTTTGAGCTACCATAATTGTCTTTAGTGTGTGTGTTTTCAGTTTGTTTCTGTGTAAAGGATCTTGGGATGACTTTGTGCCCCCATCGTCCTTCGTATTTCACTCTTTGGCAGTTGAGTTGGAGACTTTGTCGTACACCTCATTCTAATGGTTATTGTGCCTTGTTTTAGTGAGGGAAGCAATGAAAGAATTTGTGCTTTTTTGGGTTTCTCATGGTTACCTACCAAAAATAATTCATGTTGTTTGTTGTAGACCACTTCTGAAAGAAGAGAAGTGCCTTCAGTGTTTTCACTAGAATTCTCCTATGTCTGTGAACATCATCTTTGAAAAAAAAGAGATGGATGGTGTTGTCCTACCCTTGAGTGTTATTTTCTGCTTATTTATATAGTATATAGAACCTTATAGTTATAGGGAACCTCCCCTTGATGAGAGCAGGTAAACCTACACATTTGGCTGATCAATCTCCTTACGCTATGGTTGAAACAACCTATTTTTCCCATCAGTTAGATGGTGACAAAATATTCACCCAACAATTCCATAGGTAATGACCCACACATCTTCCATCCAGAGCTCAACCCAACACAAATGTGTCGTATATATAAATAATAGAGAAAATTGAATGGAAAACATGTGAAAAACAACTATGTCAACCTACATTTAAAATATTGATAATTATGAATTAATAACATGAGAACTTGGGTGCAGAAAAGGTTTTGGTTTGATAGAAAAACAATTAAAATTCACTGGTGTGTTAATCTACAAACTGCAGACTTATAACTTGCAACGTGATCCTCTGAATATGTTAGTGGTTGAATGTTGAAGTATGCTTGCAATTTAATTTGAATTTGAAACTCTATAAATAAAACTCTCTGCAATTCAAACTCTCTACAAATAAAAAATTGGCATTTATATAGTTTTGTTTGATTTATAGAAGATAATTTGAAATTTGAAATTTGAATTGTGTATGAATGGTGAGTCTTAGATGTGTATTTGCATTAAATTTTGTAGGTGACGTGTCATGAATGGAGGTTGGTGGAATTATATGTTGGATCCAAATGTTTGAATTTTATACGATGTAATTAAAATTAAGTGGATGAGATGGTGTGACTTTTCTCTCATGCACCTTATAGTTAGAGGTACAAAAGTGCAATTGAAGGGCTCAAAATATTCATTGGGATTGATGTTTTTGAAATATTTACACCTTTAAAATATAATTAAAGGATATAATATTTGTAAAGTTCTACTTTAGTTTGGACTTGATATTGGTATTAATGAAAATGAGTATCATTTTGTTGAAAATGATATTCATTTTCTTGAATATGATGTACATTTTATTTTTAATTAGAATGCACATCTATTTTAGAAGGGGGTCAAGAATTGTATAGAAAGCTTCATATTTTTAATATTAATTATTCAAAAAATGAATGGTCTAACACTAAAATGTTTAAGTAACTTTTAAAAGAACTAAACAACCCATAACACATAATCAAATAAATCTTAATAAGTCATGACTACGGAAAGGGGTCACAACTACAATGTTAACCATTGGACCCCCCTTAGTTACTGGGCCCTTCTCCTAGTGAACATGAATCCACATGGCGATTTTGAAACTTGTCCAAATTAAGAAAATATAAATCCCTAATACAACACCATTTTTCAGAAAGTTTATTAAGTCGTTCAAAGTTATAAGATAGGTTAGTGATTTTGTTTAATATATTGAGATACAATAATGTGTAGAAATATGATATGCTATTGGGAAGGAATTGAGGCACTCTCCATTGGCCCTTCCAAATACACATCACCACCTCACATATATCTTTCAATAACGCGAGTGTGACGATGCTAATGAGCACTAACAAGACTTTTCATAGGGAAAACTTGAAATACCATATGAAAAACACTTCACATATGTTCCATTTCTTATAAGTGGTAGTTTAGGATAACAATAATGATGACAACAATGATGGTGAAGATGATGAATGAAGCTCTATGTTGTTACAATCACCATCTAAATGTATGAGTTAAGACTTGTTCATCAATTATCTTGAAAAAAGTGATCTCAACTGCTACCTCACATACCTCGCCTCCAAATCGATGGTCGCTACCATGCTAACTATCAAGATGTCAAAAGAACACTTAAGCTCTAGGTTCATTTTAAACTTTAATATATCTTAACATATTCAATTTTTATATTAACATTTGCACTCTTTTGATTATATTTTAAGAATGTAATTATTATAATACATTATAAGAGAAAATGAGCTTCCCTACATGACTCTTTAAAATTTGTAATTTTTGTAGGACTCTATAAACAAAACATTCTATAAATCCCTATTGATGTGACCATAAACCCTGCAAGGTCCATTGCTACTAATACACTACTAGAGCACTAGTTTATTGGACAATATTCATGTATTAAAACTTAAAGATAGTTCATACAATATGTATGGGCTTCATGTAAAAAAGTGCATACACAAAATTCATAAAATAAATAAAATGATAATTTTTCTATAAACTTTCATGAAATGAATTCCATATACCAAACTAATGTCTTCTTTCATGATAACCAAAAACTACCTTCAGTAACACACACCATTGACATCCACTCTTAGATCAATGGCTTTAGCATCCTTACCTAAACAGACATTAGTTAAACCAGTGTGTAAACGAGGAAAAAAAGAGAGAGTGAATATACTAAATAATATAAAATTTGATTAAAAAGAAAAATGTAGCAATAAAAATTTAATATTGCCTATTAATGAACAAATATATAAATATCTTCCCTAAAAAAACAATTAAAACTACTCAAATTATAGTAAAAATATAAAAACTTATAGCCAATCTCATAAACGCCAAATGTTATGTAATATATTTTTCAATCTCATAAGGCAGGCCATGGGGGTGTAAATATCGAATATCTAAATTAGATGAAATTAATTTTTCAATGTATTTCTATGCTGCTTGTTAAAATAAAAGTATGATTTTGAAAACGTGAAAAGTAAGGTTCGATCCTTGGCAGAGGAAGTCCAACAGATTTCAAATCTGTCTGCTTAACCCTCCGCCATGTATCCGTATCTTTCGGTCTTCCTCAAATTGCGATTAATATGAGACAAACGAAACAGCCGTGTCATAAATTTGTTTTGTTTTTTCGGTTATTTTTTTCGGGGAGGGGGTGAATTATATACCATTAGTGACTTTTTAAACATCTTGGAATAAAGGCCAAATATTTGGCACGATATTATATTTTTGATTTTTGCTATTGAATAAAAAGTTATATATTGAATTATCAGATTGATATATTCAGATTTTTTTCCGAAAGAAAATATTGGTTTAAAACAAAATAATATAAAAATATAAATTACATAGTAATATTGGACAAAAATGGCACCAAAATAACATTACAAATATTTTATATACATAAAATTAAATTAGGTACACGCCGCAATCCTTGAAGGGGGAGGTGGAGGATCATCCTTAGGTGGTAGAGGAAGCCGAGAAAGTTTTGCCAAGAGAGGATCCAACACCACCCAATGATCCATGGGGTCTGGGGGAGCCAAAGAAACAATGTCCTATTCATTAAAAGGTTCCATCATAGTACCAGAAGTACAAATTGGGACCGCCCACTTTGGTATACTTGAGGGTGGATAAGTGATTGTGACTGGGGGTGGGAGCAGGGCGGAGGGTGGATAAGGGATTGTGACTGCGAGACTAGTTTTGGAAACATCTATGAGTTGGAGGTGGTGGGGATTGTGGTGGATAGTCCAACGGGATGCAACTCATGGCACATGGGGTACCCCCCCAATGAACAGGGAACTCTTGAAGATGTTTGAGCTCCATAGAGACCTTTTCAACTTCGACTTGAATTTGCATGTAGGTCAAAGATAGTACAACAACGTCATCATTAATATATAAATGACAAGAAGATTCATCATTATTATTTTCTAGCTTTCCATAATTGAAATAAAATGACAGCTTTAAAGAAATTTCATAAAAAAGCTATAGGCTGACCAATTAACAAAATCCTCAAGGAACGCCAAAGACTAAGAGAAAGGATCAAGGTGGTATGCTTGAAAAAGACTATGTATCCTCTATTAGATAGATTGAACTTTAAGACATGTCCAAATTGTGTGCCTCAAACTCTGGTCCGTTATAGGCTGGACACTTAGTTGAGCAATTCCCAAGTGGGAAAGATGCTCCCCGAGTAGAAAGCCTTGATAGACCAAGCACTAGAGGAAGTGCACTAGTTTGGTTTCAAGCTTGGCTTTCCAAATTATGTCAAGTCAAGAAAGCCACATTTTAGGCAAAGAGTTAAGGTTCCATTGTCTATTGAGCTTGTCAAGCACTAAATAAAAGGGCTCATCCCCTGACAAAGGAGGCCTATAGAATAGCTCTTGAAGTGGGTATCACAATTCCATTTCAAATCCTTCCACCAGGAACGTGGAGGTTGAAAACCCAATTTATGAAGCATAACATTTGGGATTAGCTCTTAAATGCAAAGAATAGTTGGTAAGTAAGATTTACGTAGATTGAATTTTGATTTTAACATAGGTTAGGGAGCCTAGTCATGAGCAGAGACTAAATACTTTATAGTATGAATCCTTGTTTTAAAAAACCTCAAGGATTTTATGCCAGACAATTATGCCAAATAAAGACTAATATTGGTCACGATAGGAGACCACCAAAGATTATGATCATTGAAAGAAAGGCCACTACAAAATCTATCACCATCGCATTTCAGATACGACTCAACAACCTTGTAGTCTTTTAAAATGCTTTTATCTACAAAAGAAACTTAAGTTTTGACTAGAACAAGCATAATTATGAGAGTATGGAAGCCAGTGTTCTTACTGCTAGATTTACCATAAAGAGATCTAGATGATATGCAATGACATAGAAGAATTTTTCAAGATTCATTACCTTCAATGGCTCTAACCACCCATTTGGCACATAAATCAATGCTCTTTCAATATATGTCAATAATTTCCATACCTCCTTTATCACAAAGAAAATAATAGATGTCCTAAGAAACTCTGTGGAAACCTTGCATTTACTTGGCATTAGACTAGAGAAAATATCTAGGAAATTTAGTCAACTTGTCATAGGAGAATTTATAAGGGGTCCAATAGGAGGAATAATAGACATGAGTAGCAACAGAAAATTTGGTGCACACCTAGAACTTTCTCAAGAGAGAGAGACTGGTTTGGTGACCTAGTACTCCTCCTTTTTCTCCACTATAGTTATGAAAATGTTCATAGGGAAAATCTCAAAGGTAAAAAGGATCCCAAGAAAATTGAATTTTTCCCCTATGTGAATTTACTTTCATCTATATTGGAACAACCAATTGGGCCTGGGCATCATACTTTATCTTAAACATTGGGTTTTATTCCACTACAAACTAGACCCCGAAGCTAATAAAAAAAATCTCAAGATAGTGCAAAGCTTCCTTGAACGACTTTCCATGATCTTCTAGAGTGAGGAAGGTGTTATCTAAAAAAGTGACCATTGATGAGTTACAAAGATCAGTCAAGGAGAAAAATACCTCGCATGAGACACTACTTGACTCAAAGAGATAAAAAATACCCCTATGTATTCAATAAATAGGACATATAGGGCCACAACAAGAGGGCAAATTTTATGAATAGAGTGATAAAGGCTAATTCGGTCATATTTGAGACCTTTGATAGTTAGGTTGAGGCATCCACAAATAGAGTTTGAACTTTTGAAATAAATAATGGTCCAAAGCCAAGGTCTGATAACATGGCTATAATGAAAGGCCATTCAATCATATCATAATCCTTCTCAAAATCAAGTTTGGGAAAGATGGTTTTTGAACGAGAGGCTCTTGCCAACTCCATACCCTACCAAACAAAAATAAGATTTCCAAGAATCTATATGCTTTTTATTGGACTCCAAATTTTAGCTTAGTATTTTGGTATTTTAGCATGGAAATGACACAATGCAAAGGGAGCATAGCGCAAAAAGAATATGGCATAGAACTAGACTAGAACATAAGCACCATGGCATGGAACTAGTGAGGCACAAAATGATAAGGGCATGGAAACACTAGTGTGAGAAGACCCAATCAAAGAGGATAATTAACCATAAGGAACGTGAGAGTATAGGACTTGAATTAGTAGTGAAAGACTTGGAGAGGACATGGGAAGTGGGAGATGGTTAAGGAGTAATTCTCAAGGGTCACCCAAACCTTATCCATTAGGAGTTTTTCACCAGCCCACAAGGAGATAGACACGTGAAAATAAGTATCTAGCATAGAATGAGTATATATGGAGTGTACAGGCTCAAGTCCTTAAGAGAAACTAGTTAATAAACTGTCATGACTCTTACTTCATGAATATTTCATTGGCCAAGTACTCATGTCATTTATTTTGTAACTACTTGGTCAGGGAAAAATAAGTATAAATACCCGTGTATGAAAGCATTGTAGGTGATAGATTTTTGATATCATTTGCTAAAGCTTAATATAAGAGTTTTAGATATTATAGTCATTTATGATGTTCAAGTTCCAGTTTATTGATATTTATGTATCTGTGGTGGGTTTTGAGTTGAGTACTTATAGTTTGAACTTGATATGATATCTATGCAACCTTTACTTTTTATGAGTAACAATCTCTGAAATCCATGGCACTTCTTTGCATAATTATGGTTATTGAGCTTAATAATACTAGGATCAAAGTAGTATATCTTTTTTTATATGTAAATTATAACCAAATATAAGTTTTAACCCAAATAATATAACTAATATGTTACTGCACAACATGACCCATAGGAACCAATCTCTACCTATGCATTTTGGGTGAACGCACAAGACCATAGTCTTGCATGAAGGGCCAACATGCTAGCTCATTAGGGTTGCACTTGAGTGTCAAAAACATTATTAAGAATAAGAACCCAATATTTTGGTTCTATTATCGAGACCTATAATGCTTGAACATATCACCCTTGAGAGTATTGAGTAATGGATAATTGGGGTTGAGGATAATTTTGTAGTTCCATACCATGAACCAAGAGTTTTTGCACATCAGTGGGTAGAATGAAATCTTTACAGTGCATTATACAAAACATTCTTTGTTGAAATCCTAGTTCATTTGCATACTTGGTTATCTACGTATGCTCAAGGTCGATTGTGAAACTTTGGGAGAAGACAGTATTGGATGTTAGAATGATAAAAAACTTTAGCATGACTCTAAACACCATCGACATGAGTTGTTAACATATAGTGGAGAGGAGTTTTGAAATGGCTACATTCTGGAGTATGTTGTAACTACCTATTCTTATCCTCATGAAGCCAAGTTCTAATTCTTAAGAGAACTACATGGCTGATATATTAGACATTTCTCATTAGAAATCAAGAATTTGTTTATTGATTGTGGGCTTGAAACTTTGCCAATGGAGAGCTAAATCCCTCTTTGCATGAGTCACACTTTTGGGAGGGGAGTAGAGAAGAGTTGATAAAATATTTTAGGTTTGGAATGGTATCCAATCAGTTGGCATTGCATAAGCAAAAATATGATGAAGATCGGTAAAGGATCATAGGAGTAAGCGATATAGGACGAGACCTAGAGAACTCAGGAAGTGATGTTAGGATCCACAAGGAAATGAAAACACACAAAGAGAACCCCATCACTTTTGAATTGTGCCCCATGCCACTTTTATCAAATGGAAAAACTAGATGGATAGAAGAAACTGAAGAACTGAGTTTTAACTGACCAATTTACCCAACCATAATACATGCTCATGATTTTGAATTAGATGAATTATGTATACATAATTTGGATACATATAGAATGCAATCATAAATTGATCTTATAAGGGATATTATAACTGATCCAATTTAATTGATATGAACTCAACACTTTCTTTCCCTCTTCAAGCGAATTTCATGGAATAATTTGGGATGCTTGGAGGACCTGACATTTAGAGTGGATAGAGTACCTACCCAAATATGATTAATCAACCAGCTATCATGCCTCACAACACAGACATTATTGTTGGAGGAACTAGAGGTAAACTAGGAGGTGGCACAGGAGGAAGTGATGGAATTCCCCCTTAAGGGACAAGATTTGGGGGTTCTCAACAAATACCAGTGCAAACACCTCAAATACCAACATTATATTATGAAATGATGCTTCACCTACCTGAATAGTGAGCCATGAAGAATGTTAAAGAACATGTCCATAAGTGTGAACTTATTTGGAGGGAATGAGGCATCACTTTTTCTGAATGAAAAGCTATATAATTTGTGACTACACTTTTGGAGTGAGCACATAAATTGTATAGAAAATTTGACCCTCAATAATCATTGGTTAATTATGATCAACTCAAAATAACATTCATTCAAGAATTTTCCATTCCTGAATTCAAGCAACAGAGTAATGCCACACTGAAGGATATAAAGTAGGAACTTACTAAAAGTGTATAGGAATATGATGCAAGGTTCAAAACACTTTTTTCAAAGTTGTCATTTGAACTCAATATTTCTCAGCATGTATAGTGGTTCATGGGAGGTTGGTTACTTCCTTTTCGATGAACACTATCCCAAATGACTTCTATTACCCTGTGCAAAGCTTTGGAATCCACCCTCCATGATAAATTTATTGGTAGTATTGACACTGGCATGAGTCCCTTCATGGAATCCCAAATAGCATCAATAACATCACATCTTGAAAAACTAATTGCAAACAATGCATATGATACTCGTATTGGTCTTTGGTGCAATTATTATGAGTCTGAAGGATATAACTGAAGTAACTACCCACACAAAAACATCTGCACTATATTGAAGCAGTCATGTGAAATATGCCTTGAAGAGCACGATGTACACTCCTATCCTCTTTTATAGTGAGCCACACATTATAAGGTGTTTGAATATTATAAAATATGTGATGCCTTCATCTATGACATAAATTATTGTCAGTTTATTAGTGATATCTATGAATCACGTGCATGTGGTACGTGTCAAACCTCTATGTCCAATAATCAAGATAATGATGGCTATCATTGTCGATGTAGAAGATGAGGATGAGGCGGTGGTCATTTGCCACTAAGAACATGTTATAAGTGTGAATCTCTAGACCACTATCAAAGTGATTATCTAGTTCATTGTACATGTGCTTTTTGTAAAAAGGACCATTGATTAGAAGAATGTCCTAAATTGTACATGACCATCACTAAGGAGAGAAATGAAAAAGGTAAAAGTATGATTTACATTGAGAAACCACATTGGATCATGCATTCAAGCACCCCAATAACTCAACAAGTGAATATCACTATGTGTAGCAGAGGAAAATATAAATCTCCATCTACTCCTATTGAAAAGGTACAATGTGAAGAGCCTTGGTCGAGGAAGTATCCTGATGCCCAACATTATTCTAAGGATATATTGCAGAACACTATGATGGTGGTATGATAACTACAAGGAGAAATTCAATTTCTTAAGGATTAATAAACAATGCAATGTTTTGATATGCAAAAGGTATTAGAGTCTTAAAATGTGGTGCAAGATGATTTTCAAGATCTTTTCAAGCATATGTTGGATAAAGACATTGTCCCAAAACTAAGTGTTTGGTTTAAGAACTAGATACAAGCACCAAAAAAAGCTCAAACTCAAATGACTCGATAGATTAAGGATCATCATTTGAATCATGCTCAGTGACAAGATACTCCTATTCCTCCTACCCCTCCAAAGGATAAAGGAATACTAGTAAATTCTACCATTGATGGTTGGGTAATTCAGGACATCTTAGTTGACACTGATGTTGAAGTTAATGTCCTCACTAAGGATGTCTAACATAAAATGGCTACTTTGATATTACAACCTTCACCACATGTATTATTTATGGCTAATAAAACTCATGCTCTACTGATTGGTATCCTCAAGAATGCAATAATGGATATCCTTGGAGTACATTTCAAAGCTGACTTTGAAGTTCTTGAGTTAGCAAAGGCCAATGACTTCCTAGTTCTATTAGGGCAACCATGGTGTTATGAAAAAAATTCAAACTTAAGTTTTAAAAAGTGCTACATTAGTTTTGAGAATGTTGATCAACATGTTGTTATTCCTCTAGATCAAAAACATGGGCCCCCATACGTAGAACATGTTAATGTGGAAGAAGATATTAACCACATTTATAATCTCACTACCATAGATGGTGAGCAATGTGATCCTACTCCTGATGGCATTATTCAATGGATGGACACTCAGTACCTTTTTGATACTACAATCAATGCTTGTAATTATTGGGCACATAGTGACTATGACCTCACTAGAAGAGTGTTTAGTGCCATTGGTAGTCAGGGGAACATTATACATCAGTATGATAAATGCCATAGGTCCGTTTACCTTCTTACTGATCAAGTCATGAGGGGACCAAGGATAGATGCACCATTAGAAAGACTCGGTGTGGCCCCTCAATTTCACAAACAAATGGAAGTCTGCGACTTTGTCCAATGCCTAGAAGAATTTTATCACTCTAACAATGATCGTATACTATCCTTGGTTCACCTCTTTGATGTTAAAGCTACAAGGTGGTGTTGAACCCTTCTTGAATGACTTCTCTAGTGGGATCAAGTACACTCTGCTTTACATCACCAGTTCTTTCATGATAATTGACTCAGGGGAACAATCAGCTGTAGCAGATGACAAGTACCTAAACCCCATATAGAGGCATGTGAGTCAATATGGAGAGCATAAGAGTCTTACTTACTAGAGTATTTATGGGAACATGCATTTTATATAACTTTATAAATATAGGCACAAGTATGGTATGTTTATGAAGAGACACATATGGGCACCCAATTTTGGCATCTATTGAAGTAAAACATGATCTCAACAGTATTTTATTCCTCTCTAAGAATGGATTTGTGCCTCACTCTCTAGGCCATGCACAAAATAGTTATTGGTGACCCTAGTCCCATTGAAGATCTCCTGAGATATATCCATAATGACCTAGAAGAAGGTTTAATTCTCTTCAATGAATCATCTACACAACTTGTTCCCATGCTAGAACTAGTCCTTGATCAAGATCGATTTAAAGAGATACATCTATGAAAATAGAAGTTAGTGTTTCAGGTAGGAGAAGGTGAAGGGTCCAACCCACTCGACCCCATGTCAAGTCACTTGGATGTCCCTATGGAATATGACACATGAGTTGTTTGTGATACTGGTCCTAACACAGACCACCCTTACTCTGGGCCCTTTCAAATTATTCAACACAACATTGGCATAGAGGAAGAACCAAAAATAGCTACTGTAGGTAACTATTGGACCGACATAGAAGTTTCAAAGGTATTTGAGTTTTTAAAATAATACCAAGATGTTTTTCTAAGAAGGTATAGTAATATGAAAGGAGTTCATCCATCCCTAGGTAAAATGCATATTAAACTGGTTGACGACATTTGACTAGTCAAGAAAAGGCCATATATGATGAATCCTAATCTACAAGCGCACATAAAGGAAGAAATTTAAAGTACACAAGTTTTCATCATTTCATGATGCAAAAAAGAGTTTGACTCGTCTGACATGTTTTTATAACACTATTGTGCTACAGATTAACTAGTTGTCTTTACTTAAAAAACACATCACTAACAGTTGCCATAAGCTTGGTAATGGTAAATCAAATAATATCTCGTATAAACATAACTTAATCATAAGAATACCCAAGTCCATGTGTACATAATTTTGTATAAGAATACCCCTGTATTCTTTAGTTGCTTCCAAAGTACATTTTAGCATTTCAAAAATGGAATGCAAAGTTTTCAACAGAGATTTACATTTTGACAATTGACTTTCATCGCATGATGTTGTCATATTCACTTTTATGGAGATCTTTACATGTCTCAAAAATATACCATCTGGGCAAATCAAAAACTTACTTAAAAATCCAATATAATTGGCTAAATATAAATCCCATGATAATCATGATATTTATTTTAAAAATACATTTAGCTCTGAAGGTATATTTAACCACATGAAATTTACCCCTCTCAATAACTCCTTGCTAAAAGTGTTTCCACTTTGCCAAATGAAATCCAATTCATGGTTTATTTAATCCAATTGGAAATCCACCAAACATGGATAAAAAAACCTCAACAATTACCGCAATTTACTGTATCCTTAAACCAATGGCCCATAGTTTCCACCAAACATCAAGGTCTAAATGCAATACGAAAATGCTAGGAAAAAATAAAGTTCTATTGAATATCAAATTTGGTAATGATGAGGAACCTAGTTTCTTCCTACATTCACTATTTGTTACCAACTGGGTAAACAAAAACATCTCATTTATCGAATTCAAACTATGATCTCTTATAGAAATGCTACACGGGAAGGTAGTGTAATTTAACTTATTATTTAAAATCAATCTTGATTCCACCTAATAATATCAATATTCCCAGTGAGACTTGCATCTCTCCAATTATTATTATTATTATTATTATTATTATTATTATTATTATTATTATTATTATTATTATTATTATTATTATAAATGCAGCTCATGTTCAATAAGTGTTATAATTAAATTAATGCCTCACCTATTTGACTGGTTGTGTAATTAATTAAAATCATTGCACACTCTTTTCTATTTGTATTTATTGATAAAATGTTACATATTTTTAGGGCAGTCACTATGCCATAAAATTTATTAAAGTGATGTTATTCAAATACTACACAATCATGCTAAGTGTTGCTTATAGTATATATATATTGAAGTCATAAATAGGTAAAATGTTGACCATAGAATAAATGATACGCTATTCTGAATGTTTCATAAGCTAGTTGATCCTTCTACCAAAGAGGACGTTATGTATAAAAAAACTCAATTTTAATATTCAATTACTTACTTATTTGACTCAGTTTATTCCTTTGATTCAACAATTTAGTTATAATATATATTTAGCCTATTATTATCATATGCTCAATGACTTATTCAAATCTAGGGTTTTTAGATAAAACATGGTGAAATCGGCATATGCTCAGTGACTTATTCAAATCTGGGATTTTTAGATAAACATGGCGAAATTAGAAAAAGGCTCCAAAATTTCAAAATTAGTACTCGGTGTTCTATCCTAATCACTAGGCAAATTTTATTTTAAATCAGTGTTACAAGTTTTATACTCAACATAACTGATAATAAAAATTAGCATTTTAATTATTAAATTTGGTGATTTACCTATTCTTTAATTGACAATTCAACTTCAACGACTTCACCATAGAATTCAGTGACTCAATCAATAAATAAGGTATTCAAATTATACTAATGCATTTCAATATGGCAGTATGGTGTTTCAAAATTATTCACTAGTGTCTCAACCTAAGTGTTCTACATATTGTTGGGCATATATATATATATATATATATATATATATATATATATATATATATATATATATATATATATATATATATATATATATATATATATTAAGCATGGAGATTTCAACATAGACCAAAGTTATATAGTGAAAACAACCAATTTGGAATTCAAACCAAACTCAAATTAATACATAGCTTGCAATAATGAAACATAACTATATACTTATCTCAACTCAACCGATATAAATTACTTCAAGATGCTAGTATAAAGGAATAAATTGCAGCTCTGGTGATATGCCTCCTCTTTTGCTTGGTATTTCTCTCCTTCATTCCTTTTTGATTCTCCATCTTTGTATATTTAATTTCCCAAATTATCCTTTTATTTATAACACAACTTTCTTCTAATTTCCATGCTACCCCTTTACATGCAAACTCTCAAGTTTTCTCAGTTTATCTTTAAATTAAGTCCTTCAAATTACTATGTCATGCTTTGTTTATTCAATAATTAATTAAATCTTTATTTTCTAATTTTAAGTGAATTCTTGCATGCTAATCAAGATCACATTCAACTTTAGTTCTAAATTTATTAACCTTAGTTAATTCCTTTTCTTTTTCTAAATCTTATCAACTAACATACTAAATTTATTAATAATAAATCATTTTTCTAAATTTTTAATAATTTTTCATGTATAATTTTAATTTTAAGAAAATAACCTTCACCAGGATAATTATGCCATTAATTGATTTTTATTTGCTAGATAATTGTATTTAAGAAAATAGCACTTCTTTTGTAATTAAATAATTATTTTTTGGATTTAAAATTAAAAACCAAATCAATTAAGCTAAAAAAATAAAATGCACACTAAAATTAATTTCACAAATAAAAATAAGCAAAAGCAATAATTCATAATTACGCACTATCATTTAAAATTTACTATGTTTGTGTGTGGGGTAACTAACATTTTCTATTGGTGTTTCCTCGAATCACTTCATTTAGCTGACCCTCTCCAATGATGCTGTCTTTTGTCAAGCTCTAGGGGTAGGACCTATCCTACATCCACCTCGTAACAAGTAGGTAGTTAGTTTGAATCATCATAAATCAATGATATAAAATTAATAGTTATACATCCTCAATGTAAAAAATAATCAAAATATAATTGTTATGCAATGCATACTAATAAAAAATACTACTATCCCAAACCAGTATATGTCAAAATACTCAAATCAAAGCAATGATAATCATATATTAATGAATGGATTAAAAGACATTATTTACAGGGTAAAATCAGGTTGTGACATCTTCTCCCTTAAAACTGATCATCACCCCAATAACTCTTATTCAAGTAAAAGTTCTGATTAACAAAAAAAAATTAACAACATGAAAAACATAATATTAATTATCATATCATGCAATTAAATGCAAAATTTACCTGAAGAACTTATACTAGATCTCCTAATTAGCATTATTTTTAGAGAATTGATCTCATAAGACTCTACTCTATGACATTTCTTATTTTGTAAACAAGTTTCATGAAAGTCAATTTACACTGATTGGTTTTATCATGACCACCTGAGGTCTAGAACCATAAAGAAAAGCTTAATAATAACTTGATAAAAGTTTAACTACTAGCTCAACAACATATGATTTCATTACAAAAGTCAAAATAAATGATCATACGATTGAATTTGACAAGATCTACCTGTCAAGTCCTAGATTTGACAAGTCCATCTATCGAATCTAACTCAGTATCAATCAAGTCAATGTGAGGCTAAGTAGGAAAGCATCCTATCATTTATAACTCATGTTCCTATATCACCAATCATCCCTCGGTCTCCACGATTGGATGATCTTCAAAAGGTGTACAAGATTCACAAATCTATTACAATAGATCATACAAAGCAATTCTATGTACTAAAAAATTATATATATTCTATATTATATGCACTAACATACACACAAGAACAATCATATAATCATCTTGAGATTGAATTAAGTTGCTACTAATCAATCAAAACTAGTATCGTATCTTTCAACTTATTCTATAATGTTATATTCATAGTAAAAATAAATAATATCATATCTAATATAACATACAAAGGCTAAGGATTATACCATCCTTAATACTTTATAAGTGAGATAATGTCTCTTTGCTTGCATGACTAGCACACAATAGCTAAAAAGTTTTATCTTAACCCTTTTATATTTACCAAGATGTTTTACACAATGTATACCTTACATACTCCCAAAGATAGGTACACATATAACTCTTCAAACAATATACTTCAAGAAGATAATAATATCAATCTACACAAAGATATACAATAACATAATAATTGTGATCAACTAAAATTAATATAAATTCAAAGTTAGCCACTCCTCATGGTCAATTTCATAAGTTACATAAAATAGTGACTCTAAAAATTCACAAGTAGAAAGCAGGGAACAACATCTCACAACAACACTTCCTACATATCATAAATGGTAATAGAAAACTTCACAATCCATGTTGCCAAACTCTATTCACTTACCAAACTTGTAATTGTAGTATCATCACTTACTTTCACAACTAGAAAGAAAATATTAACCAAAATGATGTATCAATCTATCCAATCCTACAACCTGTATCAACAATAAGAAGAAAATACTATCCCATGAACTCAAGGGAATAAGATCAAGTAACAATTTAGAAAAAAGTCTTCTGTGAAAGGAAACTCTATATCAATATCCTAAAAATTTGAATCTTTTTGATAGCTTAAAATGATGTGAGAAAAGATTCTAAGCCTAATAAGAGAGATGACTCATCTTCATAAGTCTATACAAGGATACTAATCCACATAACAAACTCCTAACATAAAGGAATACACAATCAAGGTGTCTACACTCAACTACAAGAAAATTTCCACTACACTCAATGGTGCCACTATAGAAGGGTATTACAAGATTTACATTCCTAAGATCTATATAAGTAAGACACAAAAATAACGCATAGATACTTAAGTGAGTAGGACTCCATGCTTTAAAACACTCACAACACAAAATATAAATAGTGAAGTTGATCCAAAGAAGACAGAATCACACTTTAAGTGTTCAATTTAAAGATAAAAAATTATGGTAGGAAACATTTGTTCATAATTCAAGAACTAAGTTATGCACTCTCCTACCCAACACCATGCACAATCATCACCAATGAGACACTCGGTAAACAAAAACTTTAGCAACTCTTAAAGGGGTATGAATTCTCTAAGGTACTCCCTAAATATATCATACATACTTTCACAATTCTCTTTTTTACTAAGTTGAAGGATACAAAAATGTTAATGGACTTATTAGGTCCTATAGTTTGAAGCACTACTCTGATAGCAAATGTGACAATAATTAACATGCATTCCACAGAATAAAATAATGTAATAATCAAAACCACAACTAAGAATAATTGTACTTCAAATTTAAATACTGCATATAATATAAATCTTATAAAACTCCAATAAAAGTAAATATCACAGGACAAAGCTACGTTGATCTAAAAGTACAACATCTACTAACCAAATATACAAGTACATAATGCAATTATATTATTTCAAGCATACGACCTAATACAATGATAGATACCAAGTTCTCTGAAGCTTGAGTCAAACTGACTCATGTATCTTTGATAATCTCAAGTGTTGTCTCTAGATAGTACTACAGTGAAAGAAGGAGATCATCGTCTGAGAGCTTTACCATACCAACCACATACCAATGATCCCCTACACAATCTCTTATTAGGGAATGGCCCTCCCTTTATGGATAGGTAGATAAAATGGTGTGATAAATCTAGTGAGACGTGCTAGTACCTCATGTGCTATAAGATTTCTAAAAATATGCACTATACCATAAATAAATATATTCTAACATGATATTGCATAGCATAAAAATAAAACATATGAATGACAATGTATATAACATTAGTTAAGCCCAAGTTTTCAAATAACATATGATCAATTAGATCAATCAATTTCATAACATGACACTTGATTAAATTATCTGTTGGTGGTACTACCTAGGCTAGTAGAATATGTGTCACTACCTATTAGTATCATGGATATATGTGTCATAGTATGTAACTCAAAGACTCATACAAATTACATTCTCTTAGCAATAATATCACATCACAAGCTAAAAAAAAGAAAACAAGATATACACATACTCATCTATGCATGAATGGATCTTAACTTAAAATCAATCTCAAATTGGAAATAATGACCACTATTTATACCACCTGAGAAAAACACATAATAAACTGTAGGCTATTTCAAATAGATCTAAGTAACTAAACCTCAAGACAAACCATATCATCTTAGTATGTTGTTCTTAGGCATAACTACTAGTTTATCAGTAAACAATTTTACAAAGCAGTCATAGGTACATAAAAGCATATGCTCATAGTCAAAAAAGCATAACTATAACAAACAAGTTATGCTATACATATAGCTCTATCTCAACATTTATTTTCACTATGAAGATTATATGAACATCTAAATGATATAATATTAAATGCTAAAATACATATTATTCAAGTAACAACCAATACATATATGTTTATTTAGGTGTGGGTCAAATACAGTATATATCATCTGATACTTTTCATACTATAGAACTTATGACATCCCATATTATCATAGCTCATCATGCATGAGTTCCCTACCAAACATGAATAACCAATCTAACACTGGAATCATTAAACCAACAAATCAAATGAATCCACAAGCTCAAGGCACATAATTTGATGTATTATTTTATACCAGGAATGTCAAATCATTACATATAAAATACTCTCACAAAATACAAAGTACACAATTTTTCATCATTCCATGCTGCTAAAAAAGGTTTGACCCATTTTACATGTTTTCATAATACTATTGTGCTACAAATTAACTATTTGTCATTACTTAAAAAACACATCACTAACACTCGCCATAATCTTGGTAACGGTAAATCAAATTATATCTTGTATGGACATAACTTAAAGCCAGTATTTGATTGGTTGAATTTTTTTCTTTATTTAAACTCACTATCAAACTATTATTTTAGATATAGGCAGTCTCTAAAGTCCTATTTAATCATAAGAGTACCCAAGTCCACGTGTACATAATTTTTTATAAGAATACCCATATATTCTTGAGTTGCTTCCAAAGAACATTCTAACAATTCAAAAATGAAATGCAAAGTTCTCAATAGAGATTTCGATTTCAACCAATGACTTTCATCACCTAATGTTGTCATATTCACTTTTATGGACACATTTGCATGTCTCAAAATTATACCATCCGGGCAAATCAAAAACTTACCTAAAAACCCAATATAATTGGCTAAATATGGATCCCATGATAATCATGATCTTTATTTAGAAAATGCATTTAGCTCGAAGGTATATTTAACCACATGAAATTTACCCCTTTTAATAACTCCTTGTTAAAAGTGTTTCCACTTTGCCAAATGAAATCCAATTCATGGTTTCTTTAATCCGATTGAAAATCTGCTAAACATGGATCAAAATGACTCAATGGCTACCACAATTTTCCGTATCATTGAACCAATGGCCTATATTTTCCACCGAACATCAAGGTCTAAATGCAATATGGAAATCCTAGGCAAAAATGAAGTTCTATTGAATATCAAATTTGGGAGTAATGAGGAACATAATTTCTTCCTACATTCACTATTTCTTACCAACTGGGTAAACAAGAACATCCCATTTATGGAATTCAGACTATGCTCTATTATAAAAACGCTAAATGGAAAGGTAGTGTCATTTGACTTATAATTTAAAATCAATCTTGCTTCCACCTAATAATATCAATATTCCAAGGGAGGCTTGCATTGTTCCTATTATTATTATTATTATTATTATTATTATTATTATTATTATTATTATTATTATTATTATTATTATTAATGCAAATCGCGTTCAATAAATGTTATAATTAAATTGATGCCTCATCTATTTAACTTGTTGTATAATTAATTAAAATCACTATACACTATTTGAGATCTGAAGCGGGGAACGTTAAAATTACATACGGCGTAGTAATAACATTTGGGACTCTGCTTCTTGTAACGGTGGTGTTGCTAAGTTCGTTGGCGTGTGTATATATATTAGCCGAAAAATTATATAGACTAGGGTATCTTTGTATTTTTGTTGGTCCATATTACGTTCTTCTAATCTGATTGGTATGTTTATGAACTTTTTTTAATTATTATTTTTTATTATTTGAGATGTTCATATATGGGTTTGTAGTAGGACTTATTGGATAAACTTGGAAAACCTAATGAGTTTTTAATATTATAAAATAAATATCACATTAATAAACAGAAGTATATTATCTAAAGGGTCGTAGTTTAATTAGTGACAATGATGGTTGCTTATATTCATTTAGGAAGGTACAATTTCTTTTACATACTTGACACAGAGAGTCAAACAGTTAAGGTTAGGATTTTGATAGTATTGATGCTCCTTACTCATCGTTGATTAGCTAAAGGAACTCACTGATTTAGATATACACTTAGCGTTATAAATCTGCTATATATTTATTTTTGAATTATAAATAGAAATGCCGATATTTTATATAATTCAGTGATTCCATGTAATACTTTCAAACATACAATCAAAAAATAGAAATAAAATCGTAAAAGATAAATAATAACCTTTATAAAAAATATATAATAAATCTTTCTCAAAACAATAGAATTATATAAAAATATGGTGACACTTTTATTTTGGGAGAATAAAATTTTGAAAAAAATTAAGAGGGAATATTTTGAACATAGATATTTGATGAGGCTATGAACACACTAACAAAGTAACATCATTACGAATAAAAAGATTTTGAAATAATTTTATATTGAATAAATGATACATTATGAATTCATGAATAAGATTGCCTTATTATATCAATGTCGATCAAATGAGTTGTAGGCTAACTATTTATTAGTACTTGTTGGAGATGCTATATGTTTTGCTTGTAGTAAATAATTTCTCCTACTTCATACCTGCATCCAATAGTATTACGCAGTTTTAAAAAATATAAATGTATTTTAGAATTCCTATAGATGGGTAATAATTTTTTAATCAGGTTCTCATTGATGTTAAAGCAGTAAGAGTCCATGGGACATGCAGCCAATCGGAGGGTTTGGTTTTCTTCATTTTCCTTTGGCCCGCACTTCCAACAACATACACATGGTTGTTGTTTACCTCACCTACACAGTCGACATATCTCGAGGGAGAGACTGTAGATAATAACCTGTACCAAATGGCCAGTTTTCCTACAAGTTCATGGCAACTAAATTACTAGCCATGTTCCTTCCTTCCTTGGTGTGTGGTCTTCACCCGTCAATTTGTTTCCTGATTATTTTTTGTATGCCTGTTTTGCATAGAAGCCATTAGTATCTCATAGGATCGACAATGGTGATCAAGGATCCTGCCCTATGTGTCATTGTTGACTCAAACCCCTTTGCCTTCTTTGTGTAAATGTCATTTATTTATTCAGTTTTCGTACCCTACACAATTTTCGATAGGTGCTGGAAAATTATTTGAAAATATGAATTGCTTCACATGTCATTTAACAAGTGTTTACGGCAACTATCTTTTGTGTCTTAGGCAAGACGAGAATAGAAAGTAAGCCGCAGAGCCCTAGGTCAGAGAAGAAATTGATATAGACTTCTATAGCCATAGAAATTTGTAAGGTTTCAGTAGAAACAGAGCAACTTTGGCCAAGGAATGCAATACAATGGTTGGGAATTTTTAAATAGTTTCATCACCTTTCTTTAAATTGATTTATTTATACACTTTTACCAAAAAAAATACTGGCCAGATAAAGCCACTGCACACAAGGCGTTGAAGAAGCACTTAACCATGTTGGGAGTATGGGTTGTTGTCATTCGCGTTGTCCCTTATGTCACCCATTTCCTCACCAAGTATAGAGACATTAAGCTTAAGCTTTAATTCTGAGCATATTAGTTTTTCACAGTTTCAAAAATCATGGCCTTTGCTTACCTTTTAATATGCCAAGTATTTTTAATTTCAGGCCTTGTGCAAGGTCATTACATTTCTGTATTTTTTTCCCCATGGGTCTTATGTTTCCCATGTGAAGGGTTCATATTGTATATGTATTTGTTTTTCACATTGTATACCTTTTTTTTTTGTTAGGTTCTGAATATGTGCATTGATGAGATAAACTTTATTAATAATCTTAGCAAGAATAATGGGATATTTTCTCTCAGGTAAACCCTAAAAAACAATAGGTAATAGGATTTATATTTTTTGTCACTAAATATTGAGAAAACTACATTTAAGAACATGACTAGGCTTACTTGTTGTGTTGGTTTTTAAAGACCGGGTTATGACTAGGTCTTCCCCAAAGATTTAATAGTGTTTCATACATAGTCTAGGTTATTCATCATTTACTAGCAAAATCTTGAATAGGTTCTTTTACAACAAAGCATCTAAAGCAAATTTTCTATAGTAGCCTTTTATTTTTCTGAGATGATATTTTTAATGAGATTGCTCTTCATTAATTCTATTGACACCTTATTGGATTATCTCCTACTTGATGATTATGTTTTCATGTTCTCAACATCTTGCCTCTAGTGGCTAGGTTTAACTCGATTGGTTGGGTTGGTTTATCCCTTTAAGATTAGTCACAATGTCAAAACAAAGTTGTTACATCTCGATTTCTCGTTAAGTAAGTTTACTTGATTATCTATAAATTTTCTATAGTTGGTAATTTGATTTCATTATTACTAACTAAGCTATAAGTTATATGTTGTTATGGGATAGATTAGGTTTAACTCGATTGGCTGGGTTGGTTTATCCCTTTAAGATTAGTCACAATGTCAAAACAAAGTTGTTACATCTCGATTTCTCGTTAAGTAAGTTTACTTGATTATCTATAAATTTTCTATAGTTGGTAATTTGATTTCATTATTACTAACTAAGCTATAAATTATATGTTGTTATGGGATAGATGAATATTGCTTTGATTACTTGATTTCATTGCTATGAGTTGTAGTTTATATTTTTTACATTATGAATCATATCGACTTGTTGTTTCAACAATATTTTATAATATACATATCATGATTTTATGAACTAACTACCTACTTGTTGTAAGTTGGACGCAGAGAGATTTATTCCTCAAACCCTAACAGAGGGGAACATCATCGTAGAAGGTGACATAGATGGAGATGTTGGAGGATGATAGAGAAATGACTATAACCCTTTACACACCACATTAATTAATACATATTACATACATAGGTTAATGTTTAACGTTAGTATATTTTAATTATTGACAGTATTTTGATAATTGAGTATGTGTGTTAGCTCAATTTAATACTTATATGTAACTAATCTAGTACGAGTGTGTATATGTCGTGCTAATATGTTCATGACTGTTAATGTTTTCAAAAATAAAAACTTGTATAAATAGAATAAATTTGAATTTGATGATTAATGAGTTAATCATTAATATTAAATCATAATGATGTTTTTGGTGCTAATTATAATTAGCAAATATATTAATTTTTATAATTAGGTAACAAATAAAGTCATTATATTTTCTTACACTTTGAAAATAAAAATAAATTGGAATAAGATGACTTAGAGGGAAAGTGTAAATTTAAGAAAAAAGGAAAAAAAAAACATAAAAATAGAAAAAGAAAAAGGTAGTTTTAAGAAAGAAAAGAAGAAATCACCATACTCTTCAAATAGAGGAAATAATGGAGAAATGAGGGCAGCATAGAGAAGGAGAAAAAAAGAAAGGAGAAAGAAAAGGCAATGAGGGATTGGAGAAAATGAAAGACACAGATCAAAGGGAGTTTTCCCATATACTAATAAGAATATTTTTTAGGTAGGTGATTTGTTTATCTTTGATATCCATGTATAACATTTCACATGTTTTACAGTCTTCCAAAAATAATGAATCGAATTGAATAAATATTTAGAAAATAAACAATTCATATGCATTGATATATATATATATATATATATATATATATATATATATATATATATATATATATATATATATATATAGCACTTCAATCATATATTGATTTATATACTTACAGATAAATATGATAAACTTTGAATATATATATATATATATATATATATATATATATATATATATATATATCAAAACTATACAACAAACTTATGAGCTAGTATAATGAATATTTTAAATTACAAAAGAGCATGAGACAATCTGGTAGATACATAAGAGATTTCAATGATGACTTATGGAGAGCCCTGGTAGATCTCTAATTACAACAATTTACATAGCATTATATCTCATATATAATAAACTATGTTATATATAAACCATAATAAAATTATGACTATAGTATTCTAGTGTCATATTGTGTTAACATGTATGCTAAATTGGGCATATGAATATATACACAATATGTAATTTATTATTCAAAATAGTGATATGGTTATAGAGAAAGAGAAATATATATATCACCTCTATACAATTCTATATATATATATAGAATTGTATAGGGGTGATTTACTAACCATATAGTTGGAGTGTGTGACACTCTGAAAGGTTCAAACTATTACCGAGATATATACAATGATGTAAACTCATGGAAATATAACAATGTGTAATGATTTGATATGTGTATGTAAGTGATATATTCCAAGTACATGTATATCAGGGGCATAGGGATGAACGACTCATTTATGATCTAATCACTATGAGTAATCATAATTAACAATGATATAACATAATGAATAGTCATAATTATATCCCTAAAAGGAATAATTCCTCATAACTCCCATTGTGTGTAAAATTAGTATTAAGAGGAATATCTATAATAGTATATTATTATGAGTTTTATATTAAAGCACAGTAAATTCCATTGGTTATAATATTAAAGCATAGTTTAGATAATATGCAAAATTATATTGATTATAAATAGTAATGACTATATACGTCATAATTGGAGTGTAATGATATACAAAACTATGCTATATATAGAATATAATATAGTTAATGTAATACATTTATATAATATATCCATATTAATTAGAATATAAATCTGAGTTATAAAGCAAAATTATATAAAGCATTATTAATATACTCAATGTATATTTATTATTACTAATGTACATCTCTAATGTATTTGTTTGTCATTACATTGAACCATAGAACCAATACTTAAGTCATGGTGATGGTATACCATGAGAGCCATAGTTGTATAATGATATAGTTTAGCCATAGATCTTGATCAAATCTTAGCCATAGATCTTGATCAAAGCTTAACAATATATATTCATATATCTTGATATTATGTATATTTCTATTTGAATGTGTCCACATTAACTAATTAATAAGTAAAAATATATTCTAATTTGTATTAGACAAATTGATGAGTTATGAATATAGTCAATTAGTAAATTGAGATGTGATTACATATTTTTTTATATCTTATGAACCATAGTCATATGATGTCGTGTTTGAGAATAGATGAACATGGATATGGATCTACATGGTTATAGTGAGATGAATATTATTATACAATTTATTAATAGGGATATCTGTAATATTTTTATAAACAGTAGTGATAATAAATATTTCTATTGTAATATTACATTGTCACTATACTCCTAATTACCTAATTTTATATCCATTATTTATATATATTGACATTCAAAACAATGAACGAATATATGTATGTAAGCTGTGAGGAGGATAAGTCTATGCTTTGGCTATGTTTCAAATTCTATGTAAAGACTATGTATCTGAAACATAATAATTTTATATAAAATAATTCAATGAAGACAAACCTGTAGCAACATATATAGATGAATTGCATAGACTATTGTTGAGAACAAAAACATAAAAGAACTCTGAGAATGCCTTATATGGTAAATTTTAATTTGGGGTCGATTGTTTTATTTAAGAGCTAATAAAAAATAATGAGAGTGAAATATTATCATAGAAAAGTTTATAGACTGTAGTACTCAGTTTATGTCTTAATAATTCATGAATGTAATGATTTTAGAAATCTTATAAAGACATTGATTAGAGTTATAAATGACTATTAGTAAATATACATACAATATTGAAAATTTATGAGCAGTATATATTATGAGTATATTAATATATACATGTATTAATACATATATAATATATAATAGTACATCGTGATGAGTGCTTATAAGTTATAGTAGTATGCAGTTTAAAAATAAGATATATGCAGTTGGTATAAACTATACTTTCTTTATTATTATTTAAGATTATTGGACATTTAATATTTAAAATTATAAGACTGGTTGTTTGTAATTGAGTAGTTGTAGTCATGAACAATGAATTATGATATTATGAGAATGGATGAACATGGATACGGATGTACATGGTTATAGAGAGATGAATAGTATTATATAGTTTATCAATAGAGATATTGCTAATATGTGTATAAATAGTAGCGATAATAAAAATTTCTATTGTAATGTTACATTGTAACTATACTCCTAATTATCTAATTTTATATCCATTATTTATATATATTGACATTCAAAACTATGAAAGAATATATATACATACGCTGTGAGGAGGATAAGTCTATGCTTTGGCTATGTTTCAAATTCTATGTAAAGACTAAATAATGTATTTGAAGCATAAGGAATTTATATAAAATAATTCGATGCAGATGAACCTGTAGCAACATATATAGATGAATTACATAGACTGTTGTTGATAACAAACACATAAAGGAACTATGAGAATGCCTTATATGGTGAATTTGAATTAGGGGTCGATTGTTTTATTTAAGAGCCAATGAAAACTAATAAGAGTGACATATTATCATAGAAAGCTCTATAGACTATATTACTTAGCTTATGTCTTGATAATTCATGAATGTAATGATTTTGGAAATCTTATAAAGACCTTGATTAGAGTTATAAATGATTGTTAGTATATATACATACAATATTGAAAATTTATGAGCAATACATATTTTGAGTTTATTAATGTATACAGGAGCTTATATATATATATATATATATATATATATATATATATTGCATCATGATGAGTGAAGTTACAATAGTATGCAGTTTAAAAATAAAATATATCCAATTGGTATAAACTGTACTTGCTTGCTTATTATTTAAGATTATGAAACATTTAATTTTTAAAATTGTAAGACTGGTTGTTCGTAATTGAGTAGTTGTGGTCATGAACAATGAATTGTGATATTATGAAATGTTATAAAATGTATTATATTTAAAAACTACAATCTAAATGTATGTTATACTCGGGTGGTACAAATTATAATTGTTATGTATACATCATTTATACATTTGATGGATTAAGCATATGTATTTTGATTATTCCTATGTTTAACATGTTTTATGATAGCTAGTAAAAAGTATTGTATTGTATCTATTTATGAAAAATAGAATATATATATATATATATATATATATATATATATATATATATATATATATATATATATATATATATATATATTGTTGGTATAATCTACACTTGATCACTTATTATTTATGTGGTAAATAATATTATAAATATTCATTTTGATATATTAAACAGATTAAATATATGCATTATGATTATTCATATGTTTAGCATGCTTTAATGTTTCTTGTTAGAAAGCAATCTATATGAATCTGTTGGTTATATTTATTTTAACCAAATCTTGTATGTTGGTACAATGTAAGTAGTGAGATAAATTTCACTAGCTTACTAGTATCACCAATATCAGATGAAGGTAATCCAATCAAGTGATGTGTATGAAATTGACTGATCCTAAAGATCAATAATTAATGAAAAATTATTAGTTAGACATTATCATTTCATGTGTATGATTTACATGTTTTTGAAATATCATGTTTGGATGGATTTCTTTATGGTACACTAAATGTTCTTAGAAATCATACAACACATGGGCACTATCTTGTTTGTCTAAATTCTTGCACCATCACTATATACTCATATGTGCAAAGAGGGGCATTCCCTGATTTAAGATTGTGCAGGAGATCGATGATCTATGGTTGGTATGAAAAAGTACTCGAATGATGCTCTCTTTTTCTACAACAGTACTTCTTTAGAGATGACACTTGAGATTGCCATAGATACTAGAGTTTGGAGAATTCATGCTCTGTGGAGCTTTGTATATTATATCTTATACATTTTATTGTATTCAATATTATTCTGATGAGATGTAATTATTTTTTATTATACCATGATAGCAGTGACTGCATGTTGTACTAGTCGTGGTTGGGCATTAATAATTACTATCTATATTCAGTTATGTTTTGATTGTATGATGCTAGTGATCAATAATAGGTATTTTTTACATGCTTATTTTACAATTAAGATACTTAGTGTGTTTATCTAGATCACTAACTGGATTCTCATGATGATTTCTAATGAAAGAATACATTGATTAAATAGAAAAAAATATCATATTTTTCTAACTCAAACCCAGTGGAGTTGTTAAAAAATTAGTATAAAATTTAGATAGTAAATAAAGTGAAGGAAAAAAAATCCCTTGAAATTCTCATATGCCAAATCGATGTCTGTCAGATGCAACTAAAAAAGTTGCATTTACCATTTTACCTTTTAAAACTATCTGCTACAATTTAGTTACTTTCCCCAGGCTGCTAAACACTCCTAGGTTAGACTTGGTTGTTCACAAATATGAGTTGAGACATTAAAATTAATTAAAAAAATTCATCAAAATAAATTAGATTGTAATGGTAGACATTTAATCAACTCTTAGTAGAAATATTCTAAAAATTTTGTGATGTTTTTACCAGCATTGAGTTAACTCTTGATCCTTGACTTCAAAAATTAATACGTTTGTTTGAATTGGGTTACCATATTTTGCTTTCAATTTTACATCTTCAAGAAATGACTATTATCATTTCTTTGTTGAGAAACTATAGAGTTTCAGAGTAGCTTTGAAATGGACATTGAAATAAGAATTGAAATTTTATAATTATTATTTCAATTATCTTATTTGAGTCTATTTCTGAGTTTGTCTAAGCTTTTCTCATTAGCATCAAGTTGTCTTTTGCATTTTGACAAGTCAATTCAATTACCTAGCCTAAGTCACAATCTTCAGAATTTATATTTTTGTGGTCTTGCATTTCTTTTCTTATTATCATAATGTTGGATGTAGGTTTTTCATCACAAGTATTCTTTATCCCCATTCATAAAAATATACTTTTGTGTGTGATTAGTAATACATAATTCTTTCTACAAAGCATCCAATGTATTCTTAATCAAAGACACTATTTTTGTATTTGTGATTTTCCATCTGAAGTTGGGAATTTTGCATAGATTGACCAATTTGCATATGCTAGAATTTTAAGTTATGTATTCAGTATCCAATTTAATGTCCATATTTTTATATTGGATATGTTTTCACCTTTGATTATTACCAAATCTTTAATAGTGAAAAACATTTGCTACATGATTACAATGACAAGCTTTAGTTATTACCAAACTTGTAAAGTCAGAAAGGCTCACAATAAATTGTTATGTTACATGATCTGTAAGTCCCTATGTTGTAGGAAATGTTCTTGTAAAGACACTCATTAAAAGAAACAAGTTATAGAACTTTTTTATGGTGTACATCACAATTTGGTCTGAGAAATAGCTAGATCTATTGATCTCATCTACCCAAATTTGTCCATTGGGTGGTTGTTCTATTATTTATTTATTTACTTATAATTGAAGTTTTTTCATTGGAAATTACATAACATATAGAAAAGAATGGCCCTAGCTAATATATGACAAGTATAGTTTGTATTTGAGTATTTTTTAATGTATTCAAATCTAAAGTATGCTACAATATTTTAAGCACAAATTTCCATTACATTTTCTAACAATAATGAGTGATTTTGTTTTAAAAAAAAATTTGAAAGATTTTGTATTATAACTTTTAAATTTCCATATATATTAGAAATGACAAGTCAATATTAAAATCTTGAGTTAGAATTTGTAAGATTGAAATATTATAATAATTTTTTTATGGAAAAATAACAATGCATGGTAAAATAATAATATGATTTGTTTGACTTTATTGATATATTTTTGTGTGGATGATTTCTTGTGAATGTTTAAAATTTTATAAAAATAGAAACATGTTTTCAATATTGTAAATCTTGGCAGCCAATTTTGATGCCTCTAAATCATTGTGGCATCTATAACACATGTATTTATTGCCATTCTAGAGGGCCTTGTGCCAACAATTATTCCTCCTTAAACTAATTTTGGCACCTCTAAATCATTGGGGCCTCTCTAAGACATGTAGCAACTACCATTCCAGAGGGCCCTGCACCAACATTTATTGATCCTTGTGCCTCAATATCGTATATGTTTGTTCTTCCAATATGTCAACCATATAGATGTGAACAAATCCTAGAATGAGGTTTGATAAAAAAAATGAAACTATTAAGTTCTATTTAGTGAATGCCACTATTTCATCTAAAATAAAATTATCTTCAAGTTTCAAAGTCAACAACCAATTAAATCAAAATAAACCATGTGGCTCGTAAAAATTCTTTAAAATATAAATTACATCATGAGAAACTCAGTGGAGTTTAGTATTTTTTCTCATATCCATGAGAATAATTTCCAATTACAAACCATTATCTATTATCTTTACAAAATATTCTTAAGTACAAACCATTATCTATTATCTTTAGAAAATATAGTTCGTAGATTCAAAGTTAATGTCTAGTTCATGGAGGCAACTTCGATTTGAATTGATTCAAATGAGAGTCACTTCCATTGTTGGTTGGATGAGATTTAGGAGTTTGAGTAGAACCATGAGCAAATTTGACATTGGCAAGTTTACCACTTCTAATAAGTGGAATTAGTCCAAATTGTCTTGAACACAAGCATATCCAAATAGATAACCAATTAAGTATTTCATTGCATAGAAATATCACTCACAGTTAGCCAATATCACATAGACCTCACAATTTAAGAAATATTTCATAACCTTTATTTAAATTTATTTCTTTATACAATCATGCTCTTACACGATGATATTCTTTTATCTTTTTGTAGAAAAGGAACTGTACATGTACCACCACTGCCATATTGATTTACAATATTTAATTTACTGAGCAAAAAGAAAAGCATTGTAAATTTGGATAGGGTTTTTGATTATGTGATCATATACATAAGTTGTTTAGCCGTTACAATTTTGCCTATACTCAATGCAAGTAAAAAACAACTGCCTTGTTTTTTATTTCATGTAAATTGTTTAACAAAATGTCAGCAAGAAAAATCTCTCTTTTGTATGAATTATAGTATATGTCTGTTTACCTTCCTATACATAATACATTTGAAAAATGTAATTTTACTTATTTTATAATATGTTGTAGGGCATATTTTATTACATTGGATCAACTGGTTTGTTATTCAGTATGAAGGTATTACACAAGGTATGAGTGATTATCTTGCCCAACCTTTTATCAAGTTTGAATAACTAATTTAAAAAGTTGTATTGAAAAACCTTTTTCGGTTTGGTAAACACCATGAAAATACAAAGGGACATGCAATAAACCACAACATATTGCCACAAATGCAAAAAGGAATGTCCATACTTTTATTTTCACCAAATTCTATGAAATATAAAAACTAAAGACAACAACAACCTATAATGCATTGTAAAAGAGCAAATTATCAATGAATTATTGTCGACATTTAGGGCAACAACATACATAGACTATATACAAGATAAATAAATCATAATTCATATGCTATCATAATCTACCATGTACAAAAATTTCAAAATCAACAAAAATAATCTCATTAGACATATTTTTCCATAGATTAGCAACGAAGGTGTGAAACTACTTGACAATTTACCCTTTGTAAAGTATCCAACTTTGTCATGAAAATTTATACAAGTTATACTCACCTCTGAATTGAAAATGTTATAGAATTTTTCTTATCTCAACAAAGTAGCCATGTAAACTCAACCTAAACCACAAAATCCCCATCCTTCTAAAGGTAAGTACTCTTTGCACTAACCTCATGCCAAATGTCATTTTGTGATGTTTTTTCAAGCATCTAGTTAACTCTTGCTCCTTGACTTCAAAAGTTATTACCTTTGTTTGAATTCGTTTACCATACTTTGCTTCAGATTTTACATCTCCAAAAAATGGCTTTTATCATTTCTTCACTAACCAACTGCAAATTTTTAGAGTACCTATGGAATGGACATTGAAATAATAATTGAAAATTTATAATTATTATTTGAATTAGCTTGTTTCAGTCTATTGTTGAGTTTCTCTAGGATTTTTTAATCAACATCATAATCTTTAAAGTTTATATTTTCTTTACCAATGTGCACAATACATGATTATGATGACAATATTTAGTTCTTGCCGACCCTGTAAAGTTAGAAAGTACATAAAATACCCTATTTTTGATTTCTTAGGAGAATGTACAAAAAAAAGCCATGTTATCCCTATTTTTGAGAAGGATCTAAAATTCAAAGGCTAAATATTTTCCCTGGTTACAATTATGGTTAATTGAACTCCAAATCCCTTGAATTTAAAACGATTTGATTAATGATTTTTGTTATTGAATCATTATTAATTGCCTTTTGATATTCTTGCTCTGAAAATCCTCTATCATTTTAGTGAAATATGTAATTTTAACCATAATCAACATGATTAGATTATTTTGGAATTTTAATAGAAGTAATGTCTATGTCTAAACAAAGTGCATATTCTAGTTGCAGTGATGAAGATAGTTTTCTAGCCATTATTAATTTTCTTTCCCTTTGGACATTTCCTAGCTATTGTTCATGCATTGGAATTTTTCCTAAAACTCTTTTGCTTTGATCTTTGTGATGGTTACGTTCTCTAAAATATTCATACCCTATATTTGGTAATTTTTCTATTTGTCAACCATAAATCTCAATCTCCCTCATTTATGTGATTGGGTAAGTTTTACAATAATAAAAATCCTCTTATGTATTATTTGATATAAACTTGTGAAAAGATTTTTTATGCACAATGAAATAATTAATAGCCTCTGCATACTTGACCTTTTTTCATAGTGCCTTCGCATACAGAATTGGTATTGAATAGTGTCTTCAACTTCTTTGTTTTCCTATAGCTATTTTTTTCCTGACTTTAAATATTGCATTCACACATCTACTTTGCTAGAGAAGGATGAGCATTATTACCTGCCTTTTTTGAAAAATTAGATCCATAAACTAGAATTAGTTTTTTTCATGTAAAATAATATATTTTGAAACAATAAGGTTACAAATATTTCCATATGCTAAAGATTACACGTGTATCCAATTTTTTTTGCATAAATAATAGTATATCACCTATCATACACTATGAAATAAAAATTTCCTCTTTCTGGACAATTTCATACATATACCAACTATTCCGACTCAGTCAAAGATCAATGGAACATTTGTGCATTAATGTTTTTTTCCTTTGTACATTCACATGTTTTTTTCTGGTCATATTGTACACAGACCACCTTTTTCTCAAACATTTCAGATAGATTTGCCTTGTGGCAATCAATATAATATTATAAATAATCAAATGTCAATATAGATATTTCCATAATGTCTTTGCATGTACATCTATTTGGTTTGATATGGAATATAAGCTCATTCTAAATAAATAAATGTGAATATGCTTATCACCCCAACATATTTATTAACACTAATTACATGCTATGGAAAATACTTAAGATGCAACCCGACTCTTGTTTTATAGCGTTTCGAGGATGTTATATTTCAATGTGCAAGGAAACAAGGGAATGTAGTTTGACCAAATTGAAGATGCTTATCTTTCAAAGCACATAGGGTATGAATAAAAAAGGTTTTATTCCAATTGGTATGATGATGATAAATAATAATGTCACACCATCCATTAAGGTAAAATTCCTTAAAGATACCAAAAAGGGATTTGATCACGTTCAATTCCCTAGTAAAGTTTATGGAATGGATACCCCTCTATCCATAGCACTTATACAAAGACTATGCCCAATTAAAAATAAATACAAGTATGGCCATGAATTATAATACATTATTGTTTATTTATTGAAGGCAACACTATTGTACATGTGTTGTATCTGGCTCCTTCTTTGGGATGGAAGAACTATTGGGGTTAGAAAATGAAACATATGATTAAATATTATACAGGATGCATTGGTAAATAAAAAATCACATCCATATCTTGATCGATAAAGTTTGATGTTCAAGATAAAAGTAAGCTTCATGTCTTAGTGGTGTAGGATTGATCATGTGGAAGTAAGTGGCAAATTTTCATGTATGGTAACCAAGTGAGGAGACCAAGGTTTTATGGTATAGTGGAGGATGATTTAAAGAGCACATATTCCCTAGTTGCATGTATGTTATCTAGGTAATGCGTGGAAGGACTATGGATTGAGTTGGTTAAATGGATACATGTAAATTCCTAAAAACCTTCAATATTATGGATATAGAGGATGTGATAGATCATGTAAGTAAAGGCAATTAATTAAAATAGAGGGATTCACAAGACATAGGTGTAACTAGGTTTGATAGTGGAATTTTAATGATTAGGGAGGGTTACATATTGTGAGGAGCCAGAAATGGTTTTTTGAAGAATGAGTAATTTTAGTGACAAATATTTGCCATTTGGATAAATGTAAATTTTTGTCCTTTTTGAAAATGGATAATTAGGGAAACGTATGCATTGGCCAAAATTTTATTCCATTTTTTAAATTATCATTTATAATCACCATATAAAAATGTCTTAGGTGGATTTGGTAAACTATGAAATCTATAAAAGTTGTAACCACTGAATGTGTTTAAGAGTTGTCAAAATTGTACTCTCGCTTTATTTTTAATTATGATTTTTCTAAGTAATTACATTTTTATCTATGTCATGCAATATTGTGCACTCGCAATGTATAATTTCAATGTTAAAGCAAAATTATTTTTTCTCTCTCTTTAACTCAACTTGTAAAAATAATAACAAAACAAATACGTATAAATTTAATTGACTCGAAATATCCCTATAAAAATTACAATTGTATATTTTATGTACTTAAAATCATAATAAATATATTTCTTTTATATATATGATTAAAATTTCAAGTGAAAGATGTATCTCCTCTCCATAATGAAATGGAATTCAAACTACATAAACATTTATCTAATCTTGCTTGTTGTAACATCTTTCTTATTTAATGGCTCAAGAAATTTTCCATGTTGTATTGTGAAAAATCTCTTTTGACTTTAACTTTCACCCACATTCTTTAGAATATTCAAATAATATTATTTTGGCTTCCATGGATTCTATTTTCTAATATGAAAGCTTTGTTTATCTAAGTTTTCTACTTTTAAATAATTAAAAAAAATCAGTTAAATAATGTACTTATAGTTTCTTCTTTTAACTAGATTTCATTTTTAAATATATAAAATATGTAAAATAAACTTATATTTAAATAAGTTGATTGAGTCAATTAAATAAAAATATAATTCTAAAATATTAATAATACTATTTAAATTTAAGAAATGAAAATGATAAATAATAAAGTTTGTTATGAAAATTTATTAACAAATTAAATATATAAAATTTGGATCAATTTCTTCAACTCTCTACATAATGTTGTGAGAAAATGATTTACATAATGTTCTCATTTTTTAGTGATTGGAAGGATGCTTGTAAAATTATTAGTGTAGTTTTAGCATTCTCATTTATATTTGATTTAAAATTTTTAAGGTTGTTTCAAAAAATCTATTTTGGATATATATTTTTATTTTTTTAGTTTATATTAATATTTTTAGATCTAAAATTATTTAGATAATTTTATCTATAAGTACTCACTACATTTTATATAGATTATAAAATTAATATTGCTCTTATTTTTTGAACTATTTTTTACATATCCTCCAATCATTATAAAGAATTATTTTTGTATTTTATATTTTTTTGTTTTTTAAACATCTCAAAAAAATAATTTATTAGAGGGTAGGATAAGGTAGTGCATGACATGATGTAGGCATGAGAGTGGATAGAGTTTCTTTTAAATATAGGTTTATAATGGTTACATGTAGTTGTGTATAGTGCATAGCTCCTTTAATTAACTATTTGTACATAATATTATGAGATTGAGATTGAGAATAAGAATGGTGATGGATTGTATTTTTAATGTAAACATGTAGAAGCATTAATCACATTAGTAAAACAAATCCCATAAAAACAAAATGTGACTATTTAAAATATATATTATTATTATTACTTATTTTAAAAAAAAATATAAAAATGACAAAAATTTGATGTAAGGGCAACCCAAAGTCAAGCTAAACTCAACTTAAGCTTGAAAAATCCAAAGAATTTGCATTTGAAAAGTTGATACAAAAGTGACATTTAATTTTTTTTGAGATACTCTTTTGCGACAACTTTTTTAACACAAATTTAAAAAAAATTATGTGAAACAAGTTGAAGAAAAGACAAATATCGATACTAAATTGACTTTAAATCGGTAATGTAAATGAACATAAATGCACTAGTGTATCCAATGATTGAAAAGCTAAAAAAACAATGACAAAAGATAAATGCACTATTACTTCCAAAAAAAAAAAAACGGTTTAGAAATATTGAAGGCATTCTAGACAAACACAAAAATGTCGACATGCTTCAAACAATATATTCAATAACTTGAATAAAGAGAAAAAAAAAGAAAAGAATATCCCAAAAACAAGCCAATCACATCTAATTTAAACTAATTTTTGACAGATTAAAAAACACTTTAAAAACATACAGTTTAACTAGCAAGAAATGACAATAAGCCATATTTAAATGTCTACATAACGTAGATAAAAAGAGTTTTGGACTTTGTAACCTATGGGAGGCTACAAGCCCCATCGAGTGATGGGATGAAACCAATGTATGTGATGAGAAAGCAACCGCCTCACTTTTTATAAAAGAGTAAAACCTATACAAGAGACACGTCCTGATTGACCCTGAGAACAGGCCCACAATTTAATATTTTTTTTAATGAAAATTCAACAGAGCCGAACCCACCGGTGGGAATCAAAGGATGATACATCTGTCGGTTAGTTGCAACAGATTTGCATAGACTTGGAAGGAAAGAGTCGTGAGTTCAATGCAGACTTGCATATAAATTATAGTTCATAGATTCAAAGTTAATACCCTTGTTTGAATTGGGTTACCGTGCTTTGGTTCGGATTTTACATCTCCAAAAAAACGACTATTATCATTTATTTGTTGAGCAACTACAGAGTTTCAGATTACCTAGGAAATGGACATTGAAACAATAATTTAAAATTTATAATTATTATTTGAATTAGCTTACTTGAGTATATTACTGAGTTTCTCGAAGATTTTCTCATCAGCAGCACAATCTTCAGAGTTTATATTTTCTTTACCAATTTGCACGCTACATGACTACGATGACAAGCTTTAGTTCTTGTCGAACCTGTAAAGTCAGAATGCACATAAAATGCCATGTTCTCTCTGTTTCTGAGGCTAAATACTTTCCATTGAATTCAGCACAGTTCGATTCCCAGTTTTTGTTGTTGAATCATTATTAATTGCCTTTTGATATTCCTGCTCTGAAAAGCCTCTATCCTTTTAATGAAATCTGGAATTTTAACCACGATCAACATGATTGGATTATTTTGGAGTTTTAATAGAAGTGATGAAGATAGTTTTCTATCCATTATTCATTCATTTGCTTCCCTTTTGACATTTCCTGGTTATTCTTCATGTATTGAACTTTTTTTTAAAATTCTTTTGCTTTGATCTTTGCAATGGGTATGTTCTCTAAAATATTAGTACCCTGTATCTGGTAATTTTTCTGTTTGTCAACCGTAAATCTCAAGCTCCCTCATTTATGTGAATGGGTAAGTTTTACAACAGTAACAGTCCTCTAATGTATTATTTGATATATGCCTATGAAGACATTTTCTATGCACAATGAAATAATTAATAGCCTCTGCATACTTGACATTTATTCATAGTGCCTTCACATACAGAATTGGTATTGAACAGTGTCTTCAACTTCTTTGTTTTCCTATAGCTATTTTTGTAGACTTTAAATATCGCATTCATACATCTACTCTAGCAGAGAGGTATGCTCATCATTACATTGTTTAAATAATTAGATCCATAAATTAATTAGATTTTATCGTGAACATGTTTGTTTTCCAATAGCTATTTTTGTTGATTTTAAATATTGCATTCACACATCTACTCTAGCAGAGAGGTATGCTCATCATTACCTTCCTTGTTTAAAAAATTAGATCCATAGATTAATTCGATTTTATTGTCATAAAGAATAGTTGAGCACCTATCATATGTTATGCAATAACAATAACAATTTCATCTTTCTGTACAATTTCAGGATGGCAAAAAGCAATGCTTAAAATAACATAGCATTCATACATATACCAATTGCTTCAACTCAGTCAAAGATGAATGGAACATTTGTGCCTTATATTTTTTTTCTTTTATAAATTCACATGTTTTTTTCGGGTCATATTGTACTTAGACCACCTTGTTCTCAAAATTTTAAATAGATTTGTCTTATGACAATCAATATGATTTTATAAACAATCAAATGTCAATATAGATATTTCCCCAATATATTTTCCTTTTTACTTCTATTTGGTTTGATATGGAAATATATGTTATTCTAAATAAACACATGTGAATATGCTTGTCACCCTGATATATTTCTTGACAATAATTACATGTTGTAGTAGGTACTCAAGCCACAACCTAACTCTTACTTAATAGTGTTCTGAAGATGTTATATTTTAATGTGCAAGGAAATGAAGGAATGCATTTTGACCAAATTAAGGATGATTGTATTTTAAAGCACTTAGGATATGAATCAAAATGGTTTTATTTTAATTGGTATGATGATGATAAAGTGTAATGTCACACCATCCATTAAGGTAAAAGTTTTAAAAGAAACCAAAAAAGGATAAGGCCAGATTCTATTCCCTAGTAAATTTTATGGAATGGATACCCCTAAATCCATGGCACTTAGACAAAAACTATGGCCAATAAAAAATAAATCAAACAAGATATGGTCATGTATTAGAATGCATTATTGATTATCTATCAAAGGCAACACTATTTTGCATACGTTGTCTCTACTTCCTTCTTTGATATGGGAGCACTATTGCAGTTGTAAACAATAGGTGTTGAGGCTCCTAATGTCAATGCAGACGAATCAAATCCATGATTAAATATTATAGAACATGCATTGGTAAATAAAGAAATATAGCCATATCTTGATTGATAAAGTTTGAAGGTCAAGACAAAACTAAATTTCATGTCTCAATGGTTTAGGTTAGATCATGCAGAAGTAAGTGGTGGATTTTCATGTGAGGTGGCCAAGTGAAGATACCAAGGTTGTATGGTATATTGGAGGATGATTTTATGAGATAATATCTCTTGGTTGCATTTATGTTATCTAGGTAATGTATGGAAGGATTATGGATTGAGTTGGTTTAATAGAGACATATAACTTCCTATTTAAACTTTCAATAGGATGGATGTAGAAGATGTAGTATATCATGTAGGCAAAGACAATTAAGTAAAATAGGGGGTTCATAAAACATAGCAGTAACCAGGTTTGATGGTCGAATTGTAATGATCGGGGAGGATTACATATTGTGAGGAGCCGAAAATGGTTATTTGAAGAAAGGGAAATTTTAGTGACAAATATTTGCCATATAGATAAATGCAACTTTTAATCCTTTTTGAAAATGGATAATTATGGAAATGCACACATTAGCCCATATTTTATTCCATTTATTGAATTATCATATATTATCACCATATAAAATATGTTTCAACCTAATTTTGTACATGTTTTAGAAATAACAATTCACTGAGAAAGGATAATATAATTTGACATGCTTATGTAAAATATTAAGATTTTGAGACTGGAATAATGATCAAAACGTGAGTGTGTAGGTCTATGTTAAATCTGGATGTCTAATTATGAAAGGATGGGTTTTACACTTCAACTTTAACTACCATAAATGCCTTTTGTACAAGAGGGGATGATGTTCAATGTAGTGAAATCGAGTATGCCAAGGGGATCAATGCACAAGAATATAATAAAGAATAAGCATACTGAAGGATTCACATGACACTTCAAGAATGACAATACATTGGCACAATTGGCATAGGGTTACTTTGGGCCAAGGATGGGAAAAGACATGTGTAGATATGTGAGATGCTGTATATTTTTCTATTTCGTGAAGGGGAGAAGTCAAAATGTAGGTTTGTACCAACCATTACCTATTTTGGGGAAATCATGGGATGACATTAGCATGGATTTTGTGCTCAAACTTCCATGGATCTAGAGGGCAAAATATTCCATCTTTGTAATGGTGGATATTTTTTTTTTAAAGGCATATTTCATTGCATGTACAAAGACACTTCATGTGATAAAAACTACAACTCTACTCAAGTCAAACGGGTGGTGAGGCTACATGGATTACCACACAACATAATGTTAGACATATATACCAAGTTTTTAAGCCATTTTTGGTGAACCTTAAGGACAAAGTTGGGAATAAAGTTGAGTTATAGTGAATCACTCCTTCTATAGTCTGACAAAAAACCTAGGTTGATAAAAATATCTTGTCAAACTTGTTGTAATATCTGGTTAGAGATAAACCAACTAAATGGGACATCGTGTTGGCATCAGTGTAATTCATGTATAAAAATTTGGTGAACCATAATATAGGTCAAAACATAATATTGTGTACAATTTTTTGGCATAAGAAGGTTGCATACACTTCCAATCACTCCTCAAAATATCTTGATTTTGTGTAGTTTATATTAATCAAACATATGTGTTTTAGCTTATATATACAAATATGTAGTGCATATAAATCCGTAATAAATTAAATCATATATGTATAATATAACTCCTTAATAAATTAAATCCAACTACTTCATTTACCATAGTTTTTATCAATCCCACTCTCATGCTCAAGGCATCAACTACTTGATTCTACTTTCCTGATTTATGCTTCAACACAAAACTACATCCCTGTAAGAAAGACACCCACTTTGCATGCTTACTATTTAACTTCATTTGAGTATTCATATAATTCAAACCCTCATAATTAGTATATTTAATAAATTCCTTAGGTACCAAGTAATGCCTATATTGTCTCAATGCTTATACAATGGCATAAAAATCATCATATGTAGAATATTTCTTTCATACCTCATTCAAACTTTCATGGAAATATGTTATTGGCCTTATTTATTGACTTAACACAACACCCATTCCAATATTTGAAGCATCAAAATGCACCTCAAACACTTTGTCAAAATCTGGTAATGCTAGAACAAGCTTTTCTGTAATCTTTTTCTTCAACTACTCAAAAAAATTTGTTGCTTCTTTTATCCACACAAATTATTTTCCTTTCATATAATTTTTTATTCATGTAACAATACTACTAATTTTTTTAATGAAATTTATATAATTTTTTTCTAAACCATGGAAACTTCTTATCTCTGTTATTCTCTTTGGAATAAGCCACTCAGCAATTGTCTTCACTTTGTCTTCATCCATTCTAACACCATCTGTTGGAATTACAAATCCCAAAAATACCAAACAATCTTTAATAAACCTACACTTCATAAAATTTGCATAGATTTTCTCCTTTCTCAACAATTCTAACACCATTCTCAAATGCTTTAAGTTCTCTTCTTTAGTCTTATTGAATATCAAAGTATTTTCAAAATAAATCACCATAAAATTACCAATGTAATCCAATGGCATTGTGCTTATCATTCCCATGAATGTGATAGGTGTATTAGATAACACAAATGGCATCACCATCTACTCATATAGGCTATATCTATTTGTGAATGTCATCTTCCATTTATCTCCTTCACAAATGCAAATATGATAGTAGCCACTCCTTAGATCAATCTTGGTAAAATAATTTCATCCTATAGGAACATCCATCATATCATTCAAATGGGGTATAGGAAATCTATACTTGAAGGTAATGTTGTTGATTTCTCTACTATCCACACACATCCTCCATCCTTCTTTAGAGTCAACAATGTTAGTGTTTCACATGGACTCATCTTCTCCCTTATTACACCCTTTCTCACTAAATCAATAATTTGCTCGTTCAACTTTTCATGTTCTATTGGAATCATCCTATATGTTGCTTAATTAGGTAGAGTTGATCTTAGTATCAAATCAATGTGATGCTAAATGTCTCTGTTTAGTAGTAAACCATCTAGTAGCTCATCAAGTTACTTATACATATGCTTCGAATACTTTTTTCGCTTCTTCTTGTATCTACACAATTTATTTGTCTTCATTATTTTATATTAATACATAAAACAACTTGTTACCTTCATGTCATTGACAAACTCTCTCAATGGACAACATGTTCTTAGCTTGTCCTTCTTGCTTAAAAAGTAATAATACTACCTTTGTACTATCTTTCAAAAAGGTGTAAGTGTTATTAGATCCATCATGAGTTATTTTCATGTCATATTTCCATGGTATTCTTAATAATACATGGCATGCACCCATAGGTATAACATCACACCATAACTCATCTTTATAAAATTTTCCTATAGAAAAATTAATTAAATACCTTTTGTCTATAATAATTTCATTTTCCTTTATAAACCATGAAATCCTATAGAGATTTGGATGTTTTTCACAGTGCAATCCTAGTTTCTTTACCATTTCTTTAGACACCAGGGTCTCACAACTACCCCCATCAATAATCACTTTACATACATTTCATCTTGAAGTGCATCTTATTCATAAAATGTTTGTTCATGGCCATGCATCACCACCTTATTTTTTTTACTATACTTCTTTTCTAAGGGAAATTTTTATCCTCCGCGTCATAATATTTTTTCCAACATCTATTATTTTAACTTCAGTAGTATGATCTTATGTCTCAACTTCAACCAAGTTTACTCTTTGGCAGTCATTACATCCTTTCTTGTTCGTGATAGTGAGGAAACTCAATTTCTATGTGAATTTTTTTGCATATGTAACAAATAAAAGATCAGGGTTATTTTTAAAACCACCTTCTATCACCACCATAACCTCATCCTCTTCCTCTTTGCTGATAGTGGCCTCCTTATCTATTATTTTCTCTCCTCTCTACACTACGTGATGATTCTCCCCTTATAGGATTAAATCCACCTCCAATGGTATTGAAACCACATATCACCCTTATTTAAGGGTATTTCCCGCTTCTTGGGCCAATTATTCTTCTAAAAGCTTGTTTGTTTATTTCTCTTCTACTTTCAAGGCTAATTTATAAGCCTCTTTCATGCAAAGTATCCTATGCATGATTAATTCATCTTGAATGGAAAATTTCAACCCTTTCACATACCTTACATCCATTTATTCTAGTGTTTCATCATGTTACACTCGTATGGATATCTTGTAAAATTCATCAGTGTACTCTTGTACACTATGCTTCTTCTACCTTAACTTGTGGAACCTTATGTAGAGGATTTGTGTATAATCTATAGGAAGGAATTTCTCCCTCAACTTCTTCTACATCTTAACCCTTGTGTTTATATTTTTTTTATTATTTCTTTACCTCGCTTTGTGTAGGTGATCCCACAAAATCATTGCATGACCTTTCAACTTGGTGCATGCAAATTTTACCTTCTTCTCTTATGGCATGGCTTTCCATTCAAAAAAATTCTCCATGTTTCTCAACAAATCTATCATCTCCTCTAGTTGTAAGATTCCCCTATAGTCTAAAACTTTGAATTTGACTCCTTTATTTCTTCCCTCTAAGGCTCTAATCATTCTCTCCTCCAATGATAGTGGCTCTTGCTTTAATTCTTCTTCATGAAATGGTTCTTCTTCAATATCATTTTTTGGTTACCTTATTACATGATTGGTGATAATTTTAGTTAGTTATGCCTTTTGCCTCTACAACTCTTGCATATCCTTGCTCATCTGATCATCAACTTATCTTCCTTGTCTTCTTTCCATCTCTTAAACCTACATCAAACTCTCCTTAGGTATGTCACTTGATCTGGTACCACATGATGTGCTCTCACTGGATTGCTTAAGCAAATAATAAATCAATAGGCATGAAACAACTTCAAAACTAGGTGATATCAAACTCACACTTCATATATTACTTCAATGACACTCCTTACCAACTTTCTTGAATACAAATGTATATAAACCACTATGGCCTAACAAGAGGATCTCAAGTCCTTATATAGAAAAAATAACCAAATAACAAAAGCATGTAATAACAATCATTAACCCAAGAATTATTCCCTCCTCCACTTGGAGGCAATAAAGGAAAGAGACAAAATCATTCTCCACTTGGAAGGAAAGACAAAAGACAATCTCCAAGAAAAATGTGTCAGCCTTCTCATGGAAGGGATAATGGATCGTGCTGAATATTTTCTCCAAGTTATCCACCTTAGCCTGGGTCCCTTCAGCATGTGCCACTCAAATGGAGTCCCACTCTATATGGATGGTGAATCGAAATAATAATATTTATTCTTCACTTTCATGTGCATCTAAAAATTTAGTGGATTCTCAATTTAACAAAGGTCAAGCATATTATACTTGGTATCCACATAGAATTGCACCTCATTTTTATCATGGCAGTTAAAATCAAATCTTCCTTTGTGTCTTTGAGAATTATGGCACCCCAAGCCACCTAATCAACATCAATAATGCTTGTGACACCTCACTAGTGTGAATAGTGTCTCCACATCATATTTCATCTATTACATGGTGTCATAAACATCAACAAAATTTGCCTCTTGGATTTATCTCCTTATTTAGTTACTTTTAGTTTTGATATGTTTAGACTTGTCATTTAGACACTAATATGTACTTTTGAGTAACTTTTTCATTGATTGATTTTTTGCAATGATAATGGTTTTGATTGGAGACTTATATTAAAGTTATTTATTTTTTTCTTTTGACTCCATTCACATATATAAGAATGTCAAATATATGCAAAAAGGTATTCCAATTTACATGCTAGGAATTCTAGAAGTCATATAGTATTTGAGATATTATAATGTTGATGATTAAATTGTAATATTTGTTTCTTTTGAAAGTAATCTCACAAATTTTAAATTTCTTGCACTGGTACTTATATCTCCTTATTCTGAGTAGGCAATTATAAACTGCTAAAAAATATCTCACTATGAAAAACAACTGGCTTCGTTTGTCAAAATAACATTTATTCTATTGCACATTTGGATGCATTGATTTATATCTCAAATGGATTCATGATATTTTTAATAGATAAGAAAGATACATTTCAAACCCTTTCCTTGAGCTTGTTGAAATCAACTTGTCCAGATATATACTGTGATACTTTTAAGCATCCTCTCACTTACCAGAAAGGCTCCATTAGATTAGTGGTCCAAAAGTGTTTGTAGTTTTTTCCATTTAAGAAAAGGTATTTTCTACAAAGTTTTTAATGTTTGTCATTTGATAATAACAAATAATTTATCAGGATCTATTTTAATATCTTCTTTATTCATTAATTATGCCTTTATGATGTTTGCTTGGATTCATATCCCCTCTATTTTATAGACTCTGGTATGAACATAGAAATGTTCCTCCCAAGTCTTGCTTAAAAGAAAAGAGTATGATCACAATACCTTATTCATCAATTTGTTGAAATTTTATAGTGCATAGGTTATCCAAAGTGCATGACTAACCATCCATCTAATCCTGAGTATGTTTTGAAACTCATATTCTATGTGTATTCTTGTGCAATCCATAATTAGAAATAGCATGATTCGACATCTATCCTATTTAATGATTGCACTTCTTTCAAATAATTTAGTTGGTCTTTGATCAATAGTAGCATATGCATATTTTTTATTTTTATATTTTTTACACATTATAATATGATATATAAACTCCATGTCCCATCTTTCCTTGGGATCAATACAATGGCCAAATTCAATACTGGTGTGTGTGTGTGTGTGTGTGTGTGTTACTTGTACTATTTTTATGAGCATAGCATATTTTTGGAGGTTACCTTGATAGAGGAGGGATGCTGGGTTCTAAAACTGATTAGTAACTTATAGTGTAAACTTATATATAGCACATGGTGCATTTGTAAGAGAAAAAGTGATATTTTACAAGTAATTTATAAGAGATAAAATTGATATCTTATATTTTGACCACAATGGAAAAGGAGAGTAAACGATAGAAAAAAAATTAGAACCTTTATATAACTCATACAACATTTCTATCCATAAAATTTGATGAAAGGTTAACATTTTCTTCTTAAGCTTATATATGTATGTATATATATAGATACATACACACAAACACATACACACATATTTAGAAAATAACTTATTTCAATTAGAATGAAACATTGTATAAAATAAAAAAATGGATTAAAAGACTGCATAAATTATAAAGTTATTATGTTATTTCTTTACAAGATAAATGTAATATTTTATTATTGTCAAATATAGATTGTAGCAGGTTGGTGCAATTACTGAAATAAATTGAAGTTTATAGAAAAATTCACTAGAAAGAGTGGTATGGGAATAATAACACATAATAAAGATTATTTATATATGTAACTTGATATTTAAATTTGAAAACTCTTATGATGTGTGGACTTACATCTCATTGGTTTATTTAATTTTGTTTGGATTGATTTTTATTGTACTGCATTGAACTAAGAAGAAGAATTAGTTTTTTATTATAATTTTTTTTCAATTGTTTTCAATTTTTATTAAATAAATTGGTAAGCATTGTGTCTATATTTAATTATGTAGGTACACTTATTGGAGTGGTGTAAGGAGCAAGAAGTAGAAGATGTTTAGAGTTAATGATTTGGAATAGTATATATATTTGTAGAGCTTAAAATTAAAAATGAAGAAAAAGTGGATGTATAATTACACATTAAATATTGTGAATATGAAAAATAGTTTTGAAAGCTTGTACATATTGAAATATTAAATTGATATGACTTTGAATCATGATTATAACTGAAAGAATATTATATTAAACAATTAATATAAAAATGAATATCACTAAATAAAATATTAACATTAATTTATGCAGATCTTAAATTGATATATTTATAATTAAAATAAAATGTACTAAAAATAATACAATATTTTATGTAAAAATTTAAAAATTTATATGAATCATGATAAAATATCAATACACAAGATTTGGGCCCTACATTCCGAAATACCCTTTCACCTATTAAACCTCACTCATTTATTGGTACCTTTCTATTAGTGAATGCCTTACTAATAAGGCATCTGATGATTTGATATATTGTAGTTGTAAACTCTTCTCCATTATGTTTAGCATCAGACACCAGATTCCATCTTGACCCTAGGGAAACATGGATGCCCAACATACCCGTTATCATCTCCTTCTCTACCCTAAAAATTATATGATTACATGTATGTTTTTTTAGCGAGATTCATTTATACGTCTATTATATTTAGAGTGTTTTTCAGATACAAAGACCATACGATATACTACTTAAAATTTTGGAAAACAAAAAATACATACCAACAAAAGGGGTGAAGGTTCTATAAATATATGATAAATTGTCTATTATATATTTCTAAAACATATATAAAAAATTATAGGTTTTTTATGATTTTATAATAATAATAATTATTATTTATTAAATAAATAAAATATATTTTTTAAAGTTATTTAAAATATTAACATATATATCTTAAATAAATTTATGTAAAATATATTGATAGATATCATTTTTGAAACACTTAATTTTACTTATAAATTAATTATGACTATTTGTATATTATAAATTTATTTATTATGGTGTGATAATATTTTTTACTATAATTTATATTTAAAAATTTATTGTTAAAATATGATTATTTATAAATATAATAATATGGTTAAATTTATATATTACTTATAAATTAATTATGATTATATAATTATTTATAAATATAATGCAGTAAAATTTATATATTACCCATAAATTATTTATTATGATGTTATAATATTTGTTATAATAATATATTTTTACAATTATTAATAAATATTATGTGGTAATATGATTATTTATTTATTAATTATAATGTAATATAATGTAACTAATCAAATGGAAATCAATTTCACATCAAAATCAATAAGGGAAATTGTATAATAAAAACAATGAGATAAAAAGTAATCTTTAAAATATAAATGTAAAAAAATCATAATGTGGAATCACAATTTAATTTAACTCATTTTTAAATTCTTCTTTAACTTTTTATTCCCTCTCTTACTTTACATTTTCATTTGTTTTAATTTATTTGTATTTATATATTTCTTTATTTTTTAAATTGTTATGTTGGTTATTTTATTTTTTTATTTAATCATATCAATTTTAATATAATAAAAATTGTTATATTTTTAATTTTATAATGTCAACATGTAATTAAGTAATTACCAATCTACTCATATTAGTACACCCTTTCACCTCCCTAAATACCACTATAACTTATGAATATGATAATAATAAAGAAACCCCTTCCTCAAATTATATTTAACTTTTATATGCTCCATTCTATTTATTTTTTTAACTTGACAAAATACAGTACCTTCTCCACTATTTTTCAATGTTTATTTTTAAAAGATTTGCCTCTCCTTTATGATTCTGACTCTTTCTTTTTATATATATATATACTTACTTTTGAAAGCTATCTACAGCATAATGCTAAAGAAGCCCCTTCCTGAAACTGCGCTTAGATTTTATATCTTCCATTTTATTTTTTCAATACGTCCCATTTAATTTTTTTTTTAAATACTTTTTATTGACTTGACATAGATACACTCACTTATCCCTTTTTTTTCATGGTTTATTTTTAGAGGATTTATTTGTAGGCCAAGCAAACACAACAGGTTTGTGAGCGTACCATATTGCAATGTGGGTATGACATGTAGATAATACAGTCCTCATAAATGAAAGAGCTTATCCTACATTAAGTCAAATTTTACGTATCATCATCATAACTTTCATTAATTTAAGTAAATGTAAATTTTTTTGGGACAAGCAACTTATAATACCTTTTTCCTTAGATAGCCATAAGTTGTTTGTAGTTTGGACACCATCAAAATGAAAAGTGGAAACTCTCGCAACAAAAAGTAATCATTCATGTCTCATATTATTTAAGTCATTATTGAAGTATTTATTGTGATAATTAAAATGAACATTAGTAATATATTATAAAGTATTATTCTTTTAATTCTTGATTAAGATTTGAATAAAATTTAAAGATTATAATTATTAAATATGTTTAATATGTTTTTATTAATGAAATAAGTCTCATAAACTCAATAATGTTCAATAATATTCAATAATATAAACAATAAATTGTGGGAAGTATTTCATTAAAATAATAAATTTTTTGATGATTTTTTAATTATTTTTATAAGAAACTTAGGTGAGTCACCTCATATAAATGATATATTAATGAATGCAGGGAATTTATTTAGTCACATATTAATAAGGGTACATCATGTAGCAACTAATGTTTAGAAAATTATTAGCCAACATTAAAAATGTAAATTTGATTAAAGAGAATTAGAATATTTTTTTAAATAAAAAATTAAGTTCTTGATATCTACAAAAGAAAGAAAAACTTTTAAAACACATTTGTATGTGACTGACAACTTGGTTATATTTGCATAATAATAAAATACTAAAATTGGTATACATTCTAATTACAATGCGTAAAGTAAACCAAAGAAAATAATAGGTTACACCTAACCTCAACAACATTATATTAGAGGTTACAATGCTTATGTGCAAAGGACAAGAGACTATGTCGACATCTAAATTATGGGTTAAATTAGGGTTAGTTAATTGAACCATCGAGAAAATTGATCACATTGTCTTCAATTCAAGTTCAAAACCACATGACTTATCCATGTATGTAGTTGTTGCATTTAAAAAATACTCTGACCACTCGTGGGATATTAACAATTTGACACATTTGTCAATTCCTCTTGTTATAGAGAGTAATCATTGACATATACCACACAAAATAATATGAATACTAACCATACAAAAAATACCAGGGATGACTCTTAATAAAATAAAAATTGAAATAAATAACATTGATCATTAAGGCTTGACCTTCATTTTAATATCAATAATATGCTCATTATAAACATCATACAAACATATACACACATATAACATTTTCATAGAGACTAGTATAGATATATGGATACCCCTCAATCCATGGCACTTAGCCAAAGACTAGACTAGTAAATTTTATAGAATGGATACCCCTCAATCCATAGCACTTAGCCAAAGACTTTGGTCAATAAAAAATATATCAAACAAGATATGGCCATGTATTAGAATGCATTATTGATTATTATCAAAGGCAACACTATTTTGCATCCGTTGTCTCTGGGTCCTTCTTTGATATGGGAGCACTATTGTGGTTGGAAATAATAAGTGTTAAGGATCCTAATGTCAATGCAGAAAAACATCAAATCCATAACTAAATATAATATAATACGCATTGGCAAATAAAAATTATATCCATATCTTGATTGATAAAGTTTAAAGGTCAAGATAAAAGTAGGCTTCATGTCTTAGTGGTGTAGGCTCAATCATGCAGAAGTAAGTTGTGGATTTGCATGTAAGGTGGCCAAGTGAGGAGAACAAGGTTGTATGGTATACTAGAGGATGATTTAAAGAGAACATATCCCTTGGTTGCATGTATGTTGTCCAAGTAATGCATGGAAGGTCTATGGATTGAGTTGATTTAATAAACACATATAACTTCTTATTTAAGCCTTCAATATGATGATCTAGAGGATGTGATAGATCATGTAGGCAAAGGCAATTAAGTAAAATATAGGGGTTCACAAGACATAGGTGTAATTAGGTTTGATGGTGGAACTATAGTGATAAAAGAGGATTACATATTCTGAGGCACTGAAAATGGTTATTTGAAGAAAGGGCAATTTTAGTGACAAATATTTGCCATTTGGATAAATGCAACTTTTTATCCTTTTTTAAAGTGGATAATTAGGGCAACGTATGCATTGGCCCAAATTGTATTCCATTTCTTGAGTTATCATTTATAATAACGATATAGAATATGTTCCAACCTAATTTCATGCATGTTTTAACAATAAATGAGTATAGAATTCAACATGCTTGTGTAAAATGTTGGGATTTTGAGACTAGAACAATGATCAAGAAGTGAGTGTGTAGGTCTATGTTAAATCTAGATGTCTAATTCTGAAAGGATGGATTTTATGATTCATCTTCAACTTCAACTACCAAAAAACCCTTGGGTGGATTTGGTAAACTATCAAATCTATATCGATTATAACCAATGAATGTGTTAAGAGTTGTCAAAATTATACTTTTTTCTATTTTAAATTATGATTTTTTTAAGCAGTTGCATTATTAGATGTCATGCAATGTTGTGCACTCACAATGTATAAATTTGACACCAAATGTGCAATATTGTCTTCTTTCCTCTCCTTGACCCAACCCATAAAAATAATAGCAAGACAAGTGTGTGCGAAGTTAGTTGACTTGGCATACCCCTCCAAGAGTTGTAGTTGTTAGATATGTGATAACAAAGTTAAATTTTGGATTATTTTGTGGCGTGGTTTATATCCCACACCTCAATGGAGGGATGGGGTCGGGAGGGGTTGGGGAGTGGGGAGTAACATCCCTCACCCCTCTTCCCACTATTTTTAGGAAGATGAATTTTGCTGAATTCTATTTTTAGGAAGGAAAGTTCTAATGGTTTTTTAACACTCTATTTTTAGGAGGAATCCTAACAGTGCTTTGCCAATTAAGCATATTTATATTTGTAAAGTTCACATATAATCTCGATAACGATTTTACATGTAATTTGTTCATCTTATAATTAATTAAGCTTGATATCTTGTACCATAAATGTTTCCTTAGCTTATTAAAGTTTTACTGTGTTTTATCTCATACATGTTGAGTATTTTCTCTATTTGATTATCTCTATTATTACAATCTATTATATTTATGTTATTATAGTGTGTGTATGATTTCCTAAAAGCATTTATATATCCCACATACTCAAAATCATAATAAATATATTTCTCTCATACATGTCAGTGAAATTTGAAGTGAAAAATGTATCTCTTCTCATTAATAAAGTAGAATGCAAACTACATAAACATTTACCTTATTTTTCTTATATTATCTAACCTTAATTATTTTAGAATCCCTTCTTATTTAGTGGCTCAAGAAATTTTCCATGTTATCCATGTTCTATTGTGAAAAATCTCCTTTGACTTTAACTTGCACCCACATTCTTTGGAATATTCAAATAATACCATTTGGCTTCCGTGGATGCTCTTCTTTAATATGAAAGTTTTGGTTAGTTTAAGTTCTTTACTTTTAAATAATAATTTTAAAAAATAGCTAAATAATGTGTTTGTAGTTTTTTATTTTAATTAGGTTTCAGTTTTAAATATATATAATATATAAAATAATTTTTTATTTAAATAAGTGAAATAAGTGTATTAATTAAATAAAAATATATTTTTAAAATATTAATAATATTATTTAAATTTAAAATAAAACTTTTATCTTTAAAATGATGAAAATAAAAAATAATAAACCTTCATTTGAAAATTGCTTAGCAAATTAAATGTATAAAATTTGGATCAAATCCTTCCGCTAAACCTCTTTACATAATGTTGTGAGATAGGGATTCACATAATGTTCATATTTTTCAGTGATTAGAGGGATGCTTGCAAAATTGTTGTAGTCTAATTTTAACACCCATTCATACTTCAATTTTTTTAAGGTTGTTTCAAAAAATCTATTTTGGATATATTCTCCAATCATCTTTTCAATTTGTATAATTATTTTTGGATCCAAAATTATTTATATAATTTTATTTATAAGCATTTATTACATTCTATATATATTGTGAAAATACTATTGCTCTTATCTTTTAAACTATTCTTTTTCATATCTTCCAATCATTGTAAAATATATTTTTTCTATTTTTTTTTATTTTTGTAATATTTTAAAAAAATATTTATTTGAGGATAGGACAAATTAGTGCATGACATGATGTGGGAATGAGAGCGGATAGAGTTTTTTTTGGTAAATGTAAGTTTACAATGATTACATGTAGTTGTGTGTAGTACATCCTCCCTTAAGTGACCATTTATACATAATATTCTGATATTGAGATTGATAATCATGTGGATGACATTTCTAATACAAATATGTAGGATCATTAATCGCATTGGCAAAACAAATCCCATAAAAATAAAATGTAGCTATATACATACATATAATTTTTTTTCTTTTTTTTTATTGAAAAAGTGACACAAATTAGACGTATAAGTAGCCCAAAATCAAGTTAAACTCAAGTTTGAGAAATCCAAAGAATTTGTATTTGAAAAGTTATACAAAAGTGACCTTTAATTTTTTTTCATTTTTACTTTTGTGACAACTTTTCCAACACAAATTTCTAAAATTTCCATGTGAAACACATTAAAAAATAACAAATATCTATCCTAAATTGGTGGCATAAATAGACATAAATACATTAGTGTAACCAATGATTGAAAAGTTAAAAAATTCAAGACAAAAGAGTAAGTGCACTATTACTTCAAATGACCCAAACGATAAGTTTTAAAATATTGAGGGCATTGTGTATATCCTTCCTGAACAAGTTAGCAGATAATTACAAATACATGAAATAAACTATGAAAATCAGTAATATATTAACTCAAATAACTAAAACTAAATTACAATAGTTAAATCTCAGAATCGTTGGACTCTTCGAGGGGGAAACCTACTTTGAGAAAGCTCAATTCAATACAATTAGTAGATGCCTTCATTGGGCCTTAACACTTACTTAAATATTAATTCTATTCTAACAACTATTTCTTCCCATGCATGTGGGATAATACAAATGTGCTCTAGGGATGAATTACAAAGCACATGCATCCATAACAACTAATACACTAATAATGTAAATAGAAAGGTAGGACATGAGTTCCTAACATCCCCTCTCTCTTAGAAAAAACTTTGTATTCAAAGCTTCAAATGTGGGAAGCACTGCTAAATTTGGACTAATGGTTCCCATGTGGAATCTTTGAGTTAAATGCCATGCCATTAAATTAAGACTTCTGTGATGGAGTGGGAGAAAAGTTGACAGGAGTGCCAAGCCAAGACTACTTATAGTTCAAGAAAGAGGGAACCTTCATTATCGAGTTTTGGTTAAACTATTTGCACTCTAATATTGGTTCCAAGAACTTTCTTCAAATAGGAGACATGAAAGACTGGGTGAATGCGAGAGTAAGGTGGAAGATCCAACTTGTAAGTGACAAATTCAATTTGTTGGAGAACCTTATATGGACCATAAAACTTAGGTGAAATCTTATGACACCCTTTTCATTTTAGAGAAGACTGTTTGTATGGATGCAGATGAATAAAAACCATATTGTCAAGTTGAAAGGTGCATATGGAGTAGTGTTGATCAGTGTCTTGCTTCATACGATTATGTGCCATACAGAAACTGTCTTGTAGGGTGTAGAGAAGTTGATCTCGATGACAAAGAGTAGTGTCAACTACCTAAACTAGTGAAATGTAGGGTGTATATAGGAGGAGTGGTGGAGGCACTTGACCATAAACTGCTTCATTTGGAGTAATCTTAGTAGAAGTGTGATATGAGGTATTGTACCACCATTATGAAAGAGGTAACTATTTGACCCACTGATGTTGCTACTCTATGATAAAATAACAAATCATTTATTGATGATTTCAGTCTAGCCATTGGTCCACGGATGATATCCTGAACTCATTTTCAATTGTGTACCAAGATGCTTAAAGAGTTCTTGCCAAAAATGGCTTGTGAAGGTAGAATCATGATCTGAGACAATAGAGTAGGAACACCATAGAATCAAAATATGTGATCAAAAAATATATGAGGAATAGTGGAAGCAGTGTATAGATGGGCTAAAGTTAAAAAATGAGCATATTTGGAAAAGCGATCCACTATGACAAGAATCATTGATTTGTCCCCAGATTTGGGGAGGTATTCAATAAAAAACATGAAAATGTCGATCCAAATATGTGTGGGAATTGGAAGTGGTTGAAGTAGACCAGGTGGGGCAACTATTTCACCTTTAGTGCATTGAAAATATCACATTTAGAAATAAATGTTTTGATACCCTGATTGAGGTCGGGTCAAAAGAAATTGTAGCGAACCCATTCATATGTTTTCATAAACCATGAATGACCCATGAAGGGGAAAGCATGCATCTCCTATAAAACTGAGTGCTTGAACTTTGATCTTATTGATAATAAAAGGTAACCTTTCTATCATAGTTTGTGGCCATCCCAAGTATAATGAACTTTAGCATATCAATCAGAAAATAGTTGAAGAATGAGTTGTTGGGTTGGACTATCATTATGCCACTCATTTTGAAGATCACAGAGCTAGGTGGAAATGGGAAGTGAGACTGCAAAAAGGTGCATTATGTCTTTGAATTGGTGAGAGAGAGCATCAACCACCAAATTTTACTTATCCTTTTTGTAGGTAATTTCACAATCATATCCCATGAGTTTATAAATCCATTTCTATTGATCTGGGTGAGATACCTGATGTTATAAAAAATATTTGAGCATTTGATGATCGGTTTTGATGTAGAGGTGTCGGCCAGTCAAATATGGGCATCATTTGTGAACTACATGGAGGATAGGCGTCATCTCTTTTTCATATGTAAAACATACCAAATTATGTCAAATGAGGGCCTTGTCGGTGAAGGTAATGGGATGGCCATCCTACATAAGTATGGAACTAAGACCCATTCCACATGCATCACACTCAAGCACAAATAACTTGGAGAAATCAAGCATTGCCAAGACTAATGTTATGTACATGGCATGTTTAAGGTTGGAAAATGCTTGGGTAGATGCAGGTGTTCATAGAAATGTACCTTGCTTAAGCATAGTTGTCAATGGAGCTAAAATTATACCATAATCCTTGAAAAAAAATTGGTACTACCCTATTAGACCAAGAAATCAATGTAAGCTTTTGAGGGTCTTTAGTTGTAGCCAATTTGTCATAGCTATAATTTTGGTGGTGTTGACATGAACACCATCAAAAGTGACAATATATCTGACATACACAACCTCTATTTTCCCAAAAGAACACTTTGAATGTTTGACACATAGGTGGTTAGTAGCAAAAACTCTCGAGGTGGTGTCAAGGAGGTGTAGGTGATCCTCCCATGTAGGACTATAGATGAGAATGTCATCAAGGAAGACCAAGATAAACTTTTGCAAGAAGGGGATAAATACTTGGTTCATCAAAATTTGGAAGATGGAGGGAGAACTAGTAAGCCCAAATGGCATGACAAGGAACTCATAGTGGTCATCATGTGTGTGGAAGGTTGTCTTAGGAATGTCTGCATCATGAAGATGAATTTGGTTATACCCAGAGCGCAGGTCTAATTTGGAAAAATCTATGCACTGTGGAGTTCATCAAGGAGCTCATTGATGATGGGAATGGAAAACTTATCCTTGATGGCTAGTTTGTTCAAATGCTGATAATAAATGTAGAGATGTTAGGAGCCATCATTCTTATGAACAAGCAAGACTAGTGAAGAATATGAACTAATGTTGGACCAAATGACCCCAGCCTACAAGAGATCATGGATGATTTTTTCAATCTCAATCTATTAACGAAATGGGTATTGGTAGGGTTGTATGTTGTGAGGTACACTTCTAGGAATTAGTGAGATGCAATGGTCTTGAGGCTAGTGAGGCAACAATCTTGTGGGTTCCTAAAAAATTGTGGTGTGTTTGACCAAAAGGTTATGCAAGTTGGAAGGTGGGTGAGAGTCCAATGGTGAAATACTGTGAAGAGAAAAGAGTTGGGCATTTACATTGTGGGATCCCTGTTTGATAAGTTTCTCCATGTAGTGAGAGATGACAATGTCGGTGGAGCCAAGAAGAAGGCCTTGTAGGGTATATTTCTATCTATTCTTAGAGAATTGCATCCGTAGCTCTAAAAAATCCTAGAGGATGGGTCCAAGGGTTCGTAACCATTGGGCACCGAGAACAACATCACTTCCACCTAAAGATAAATTAAACATGTCAAAATATTTGGCCACTAAAATACAAACATTACGAAACTTGCCCTTGTAAGCTAATGTGCCTCCATTAGCAATCATGACCTCAAAACTGGAACAAAGATGGATACAAAAATTTGCTTGCTTAGCTACTTGAGGGTTGATGAAGTTGTGAGTGATGCTAGATTCAATAAGGATGGTGAGGAGTTAATTCTTAAAATAACCTTGGATACACATTGTTTAGGGGGAAGTGACTCCCACAAAAGCATGCATGGAGATTTCAAGAGGGGAATCTGAGTGTGTAGAATCATCAGCATCCTGTGTGATCTGCTTGGTGGTATCCTCATAATCTTTGATATATGGTGGAGAATTGACATCTAGCAGGTATAATTTTTTCTCGATGCATTTGTGCCCTAGAACCCACTTATCGTCACAATTGTAATAAAGCCCTTTTTCACATTATGCACACATTTCAGCACTTATGAGCCATTTGATGGGGTTATCTTAGTGTTGGACTATTGGAAAGAGGACTTGGATAGTGTCAAATTAGAAGTGCAACATTGGGAGGTGATTTTATCTTCAACAAGCTTTATGAGACTCAAGGCTACCATCATAGTGTGAGGTTGGAACATTTTGACCTCGAAGCGGATGGGCTCTTTGAGACCACTATTAAAACAACTCTTGAATAAGTCATCTGATAACCCTTCGATGTGATTAGCTAGTTTCTTAAATTCAATTTGATAATCACAAATGGTCCTTATCTGACAAAGTTTGGTGAGACCTCTCGTAAAATCCTCGAATGTTGAGGGACCAAACCTTCCTAAAAGTAGGGATGCAAAAGTTGTCCAATCATGTTCATCGTTTGATTTAATATACCAATGATACCATTGGAGTGCTTCTTATTCCAAGTGGAAGGAAGCAAATGGGACTTTATTAACGAGATAAGTATTGTGAAGGTTGAACTATTTCTCGGCACGATAAAGCCAACCTATAGGATCAATACCATTGAACGTCAAAAAGTTCAATTTGGGCACACGTGGTGTGTGGGTGGAATAAAAAGTAATTTTAGAAGAAGACTCCTATAATTTGTTGAGCAAAAGACTATTCTGTTGATTAAGTCCATGCATCATATCGATTAAGTTAGTGACCTGGGCCTTCAAGGTTGTGATTTCTTCCTCCATGATCTTGGTGCTTGCATGAGTGGCAACCATAACATGTTAAGTCTTTTTTTCAATGGATAGGAAAACTAGATTTAAGACATGGTTAGTAAGGAATTTTTTTTTATTATGACAGAATCGGAAGGCATAAAGGTATTTTTTCTATTTTTTGCATAGTCTGAGTATGATTGATGACAACAATGGCAATTTTTGGAAGCATAATGGAAAAACTAATTTTTTTAATCTAAGATGTAGAAAATGGGGATGAACACTATGAAATTGTTTTGAGGGAAACAAACAAAAACTAAAGAAGATATGGCAAAAACCAAAAAAATGAAAAATTTAGATTTATGAGAATTAGAAGTGGAATCAAGACATGGGACCTCAAGGAAGAAAATGTGCAGAATGGAATTTCAGGTGTCCCAATAAATTTTGAGAAACAATGGGGTTACAAATGTAGAGATATGATAAAAATGATTTTTTACTAGTTTCTGTCAAATTTTTGGCGAAAGTCCTCTAATAGTATTTTGATAATTTGTTGATAGTTTTCTACAACTAATAGAATGGAGATGGGCCCCAAGTTTAAATAGTTGCCTAAAGGTGTTTAGAATTCTCTTTAGCTACCAATGTTGTCTAAATGGGTACTGCTCTCTAGAAAAATTTTGGTCATATATTTACCCCTAAATGAAAGCTTTTGGTTTTCCTCATGGGTGCGGACTAATCAATCAGGGCGGGGCCATCGCCCTTTTTATTGGTAGATTCTCTCAATGGATCAGCTACTTCGAGGTTCTTGTTGTACTCCTCAAAATGAGTTCTAGGGATTTTTCCCAAGCAATTCTCATAATTATGCAGATAGGTTTTTACTTTGATTTGAAATAGAAAAAAATCACAATACGATCGAGTAAAAAAACTGTTAATAATCGTACTAATGACGATATGTTGTCAAAATGACCCTGCAGATCTGGATTGTGGCACAAAGGATTGGAAAAGGATCTATTACCACTTTTTGGTTACCAAGGCCTTGTTATGACAAGGTGAGAGCATACGGTGGGTAGCAAAAAAAAATTCGACCCTGAAAAGTGCTCTCATATCAAATGTAAAAATTTAGCAGATAATTGCAAATAAACAAAGTAAACTATGAAAGTCAACAATATATTGACTCAAATAAACATAACTAAATTATAATGGCTGAATAGTAGAATCGCTAACCTCTTCGAAGAAGCAACCTCTTTTGAGCAAGCTCAATTCAATACAATTCGTGGATGTCTTCATTAGGCCTTAAAACTTACTTAAATACTAATTCTATTCTAAAAACTATTTCTTCCCTTGCATGTGAGATAATACAAATATGTTCTACAGATGATTTACAAAACATATGTGTCCACAGCAACTACTACACTAATAATGCAAAGAGAAAGATAAAACACAGGGTCCTAACAAACACTCTGAAAAACACAAAAATGTCAACATGCTCCAAACAATATATACAATAAATTGAATAAAGAAAAAAAACATGCCAATTACATCTAATCTAAAGTAATTTTTGACAAATAAAACACACTAAAACCCTACTATTTAACTAGTAACAAATGGCAGGTGGCCATATTTAAGTGTCTGCATAACGTAGATAGCGAGTGTTATGGGCTTTGAAATCCATGGGAGGATCGAGTGACGGGATGAAACCGATGTATGTCATGGGAAAGCGGCCGCCTCACTTTTAATAAGAGTAAAATTTATACAAGAGACACGTCCTGGTTGACCTTGAGAACAGGCCCACTATTTAATATATATTTTCTACTAAAATTCAACAGAGCCGAACACATCGGTGGGAGTAAAAAGGATCATACATCTGTCGGCTAGTTGCAACGGATTTGCATAGACATGGAAGGAAAGAGTCATAAGTTGAAAGCAAGAGTTGCAATACGACAGCTACGCCTTGCTGACTGTAATCCCATACAATTGAGCGGACGAGTGCATCCGAGTAGGGTATTTCCATTGTGAGATCTGAATACTTATGTGAGCAGCGACGATTCAACATACGAATCGGGGAACATTAGAATTGCATACGGTGTAGTGATAACAGTTGGGATTTTGGCTCTTATAATAGTGGTGTTTTTTAATTCTAATCGAGCGCTGGCAAACGATAACAACACCGACGTCAACGTCGCCACCGAGGCGAGTAGAGGAGGGATTGATGTGGGCACGTTGAATTCATATCCGAAGATGATTTATGGGCAGAAAACAAGTGTAAGTGTAAGCTGTCCTCCTCATTTGAAATGGCAGAGTTGTTGTTCGATTTGCATTAGCGATTACAATGAGTCGGATGTGCTGCGATTGATACCCAATTGCGGTCACATGTTCCACATCCACTGCATAGATGCCTGGCTCAACCTGCACGTACCATCTGCAGAAATTCTCCCCTCCCTTCACCCATGTCTACGCCTCTCCCCGCCCATTCTCAATTTTAATAGTAATCATATCTAGCAGTTGCCCCGAGGGTGCAAGGGAAGCCGGTGGGTGGTGTTTTTTTTATAATATATTATAGTATAAGTATTATGAAATATTATATTAAATCTTTGATTAAGTAAAAGGTATTGAATTTATTTTTAAAAATAATAATTGGTTAAATAATTTAAATTTTTTTGCTGGTATATGGAAGGAAAGGGGAGAGTATCTATTCAATGTATTATACTTGTATCTCTAAATTTTTATGTCATTTTCATTACTCAAAAACATGAAATAAAAGATTACAAATTAATATTAAACTTACATTACAATATTTAATCAAAAAATGTAAGTGTTATTTAACCCTCTTTACTAAAAAAATATATTTTCATTTACATATGATACAAAAGGTCATAGAGATTCAATAATTATATACAAATTAATATTACAATACAATAATATTTAATAATTAAACACATCTAATGTTTTACAATAATTGCGTTCTACATATGGGGTCGTCAAGCATTTCTAGTAATTGGTATTATTTTTAGCAAGAAAAAATGTTTAAAACAAAGAATTTACCGAATTAGTCACCAAAAAAATTGTAAATTAAAAGCATAAGTAGATAGACATCATATTAAATGCAAAGCAAAAGTTATCCCCCGTACAATTAGATACAACATAGATACATAGATTTTATTGAACATAATATCATAGAATCTAATAAGGCATGCATTAAGATCTAGGCTCTAATATATTTTTGAAGCATGCAACAATGTATCCAATATTTTCTTGCACTCAATTCTACATTTAATGATGATTTCAAAAGGCCAATAATTATTAGCAATAGTAATGCATCCATGCTCTTCTAGAGATGAAGTTCAAACACATTCAAGTATATTTATGGAAGCACAGAGACAAGTATTTATGATGAGCAAAAAGGCCAATCTCAATTTAATTTAATATATTGAAATTTACTGTTGCAATTTGGAAAGCCTCAAACATTTACAAGAACTCTCAATTGGGCCGGTCATTACCACCCATGAAGACTTAATTAGCCTTTGCAATAGAGAAATAATCCTTTGCAAATTGGCCTCTCTTGATTTGCAGAGGATAATTATTCTTTGAGCATATGTGTAATTGGGTAAATCCCCTTAAACAAATTTAGTTTGCTTATTTTTCTTTGGCCTTTTTTGGGAGAAATTTTCAAGAAAACATTCAAAATATCTATCTGATTGTTTCTTTGCAAAAAAATTGTAAATTCTATAAGAAACACATATAGGAAGAAATCAAAAAGCCCCACTCTATGTAACCATTAGGTAAGGAGTTTAGAGTTTAAAAATCAGCTAGACTGGTGTATCTCAAATTAGAAACCACTTTGGTTGTTATAGCTTCCTTTATGGTTATAATTCTTTTTTCATTTATAGGACTTGTACAAACATGAAGAGGATTTTTAAAATATGATTGTCCTAAGAATATGATTTGGTGGACCTTAAATCTAGAATGGACTCCCTCTCTCACAAATCGGGGAAATTATTTTCCATTATCATAAAATTATGTTTTATGCACTGTTTAGACTATAAAAATAAGAACACCATCAGAATGTCAAAAATAATTGCCAGTAATCATATCAAACAATATCCATGGAAAAAATATTGTGATGCTTTAAAATAATTAAACTTGTACTTTGTTTGCATTATAAAAATTGATCTTCTTCTTCCTTGTGTTCAGGGAAAAATTTCCTCTACTGAATGTTTAGTAATCATTTACATCATCAGATTGCCACACATTTTAAAACAATCAGGTACTATATTTTGTTTGTATTAATTCACTCTCCAAATTGATTAGACATGAGTTAATTTTCTTGTAAATATAAATCCACATCAAACAACAAATTTTTTTGGTTCTTTAATCAACTCTCTTAAACAAAGGTACATAAAACATGTTATTATAAAATTTGATGACAAATAAGTTTAGGAATTTCATGTTTTTAGAATTTCATGTTTTAATGTAAAAAGGAGCTTTTGGATAAACTGTGGAGAAAAAAATTGATCAAAATTGTCTACATAGTTTATTAAAAAACTCCTTTTTATGTGTAAATATAAATATAAATTTAAAAAAAAAATTAATTAAATTTAATTATGATAAAAAAGAATTAGGCAATTTATTTAAAAGTTCCTGTTTAATGTATAAATATAAATTTCAATTTAAAAAAAAATATTGATTAGATCTAATAATTGTTAATTGACAATATAATACACCAAAACACTAGATCTAAGTGAAAATTGGATCTAATTATTATGAATTACTAGATTCTTAAGGTTCAACGAATTTGATTTAGGTGAGACTATTTTGTATTCCCAATATTATTTATGTGACACTACCTCATACTTCCAATAAAACCCACTAATAATTTCTGCTTGGTTTTAACTTGAAATCCCTTTCAAAAACACAAATATCTAGTGTAACACATAGTGTGCCATTTAGGAGTTTAATCAAGAAGCAATTGTCTTGTAACTATAGATTTACACCAAACTGTTTAATATAAAAATATATTTATGCTATATATTAGATTAATATACTATGTTATAGTATAAAATAATATTAATATTAAAATATAACATAAAATAATATTAATATTATAATATATTATTATTATTATACTATATACAACAATATTATTATTACAATTTAAAAATATAATAATATAATATAATATAATAGATAGGACCCTATTCATTTTATGTGGAAATTAGAAAAATCAAAACCTCATGTGACCTAGCTCAAGCATAATCCCATCTGTAGCATAGCCAGGGGAGACAACCATATGGCTCTAAAATATTTGATGTTTTAAGATTAACTTACCTTTCTCACATTTTGTCTGCAATACATTGCCATGTGCTTCACATTGTACATAGCCAAAAATCCACTCAAATTCCAATTTCTCTAATATTATAAATGTATTTAACAAAATAAAAATGTGGCAATCTACATGCCAAAAATTCAAACCATAACATGGTGGGCAACATGTATGCAAAATGCAGAATAGTGAAGGATGCTTGTAAGGTCAATCAGTTTACATTTTTTAGTGTTATTAGGTGAAAATGGATTGGGTGTTTGGAAAGTTTTATTGCTACTATAAAGGTGCCTTGAAGATCAAAAACAATATCAATGATGTATCTGGGTAGAGCCTTAAAAATTTTAGTTGAAAATTTTATTGAGAAAGAGGCCAGCAATTCCATTTTTGGTTGCCTAAGTGTAAGGAGGTGTGTGTTACTATTGTATAATGTTTGGAATTAGAAACTATTCTACCATATCATTTTCTTATAGTGTGAGGAAAGGAAGTGTGAAAAATTACCCTTTATCAAGATAGAAGCAACATCTCTAGTCAGGAGGCAACAACTTCCCAATGAAGTGGAGCTATGAAGCTAGCCAAGAATTCTTCTGATCTTAGATATAAGTTATCATCATTTATCATTTTGGGTTGCTTCTTACTATTATTTCATAGGGTAAAAATCTTAACATTATATAATGTTTTCAATGTATCTAACATTAAAATTCGCATTTGGTATCAAGGCACACCAGGGTTTGTATACTACGTTAGGGCATTCATATTGATTTTTCATGTGGTAATTCACAAAGCCCCTCATTTTTGCCATCAATAAGTTTTGCTTTTAATAACTTGACACTTCAATTCCACTAACAAAGACACAAAGAGAGACCAAACTAGGAATGTGTTGAGTGTGTAGTAAGATATAGAGCTCATAGCCCTAACTTCTTGCTACCATTGAATTGAATAAACATGGTACAATACAATCAACTAACAGTGATAAAATTGAGACTACATGGGTAGACATCTCACTGTTTCGTTGTAGGATCCACACTAATTAAGTATTACACATGATTGAGACCCTAAAATTGACATCCTTCCTAATTTTGTTGACGGTTGAAACTTAAATTATTTAGGTATGGTTCTTTGTTTTGACATGGTCATCCTAGTTCTTATAAATTTACCTCCTTGATTTTTTTATCTCAAAGAAGGATGCCTTCAATTATAGGGATGTCTTATTCAGTTTTGTCTCACATTTTGAACTTTTAACAATATCACAAAGGGAAAGAGGAAAACATGCCTAACTAGGAATAGATAATTGCCCCTAATAAGACCATTAGTCCAAGGGTGATTACTCTTGTTACGCATATCTATGGTGTACAAAATTATAATTTAATTTTTATTTATGCCAGATAAACAATAAAAACCAAATGGAAAATAGAATTAAACACATGAACATGAAGCAAACTACCAACTTAGGCACAAAAGGGTGGTGCAAAAGTAGGAATAGCTATTGCGATGGGTGATAGACAACTATGAGGGTGGTTTCCAACCTTGTCTATCCCCTACTGTGCCATCTAAATATGTAAACTAGTCTTCAAAACAACCACAACAAATCACTCCATGCCCAAACCAATAATTTACAAAACCATCATCCAATTCATTATATCAACATTCTAGTGGGGTTAAATAGCAATTTTTTTTCTCATGTGAGATGAATCTCGAGGCATCACCCCACTATATAAGCCTCCAACTAATAAGGGTACATAATGCCAAGTCTCTATGGGAGGAGTGACTAATAGTGGTTTGTTGTTTTGTTTTGAAATAATATGGGTATAAGGTTTGTGTGTTTTTGTTAAACACTTTTCACTTGTAAATGATATATATGATGGTTAGACCCTGAGAAAATAAAAATACTATTAAGCTTGGCAAAGAATATGCTCCTTTTTAAAGCTTTGTGATTAAATAAATATCAAAATATTTATTTTTTCTAAATTAAATGTAGATAAGGATTTTAGTTACTTCCCTATTTTGTAAATAACTATGAAAGGAAATAATAATTTTAAACCAATGCAAATAATTATGCATATTTTGTATAGCACAAATATGTGCACTTTACTGGTCTAATTTCCATTGTTTGTTATCAATTGAACATTTATGAGTCCAATAAATTCCATGAATTTACACTATCATTAGTAAAAGTAAAAAAATCAGTCTCAGAGATAAATAATTATGACTAGAATTTTGAAATTCACTATGCAAATAAAATATTTGGGTGCACTTCTATATTTGTGCAGTCAAAGGCTAAATTTGATGGTGTAATAAATATACAATGATGAAACTAGTAGGTCTTTGGAAGTGAGATTAAAAGAACATAATGTTGATTTAAGACATGACATATTTAACAAATCAGCCCTAGCTAAGCACTCCCATAATACGAGTGATCATATTTGTCTTGATAATGTTAAAATTATTTCCAATGTGGATCACTATACTAAAAGGAAAATTTGTAAAAGGATTGAAATTGAAATGAACCGAGATAATCTTAATAGAGATGAAGGCACAAAATTGAGTGACATTTGGAAACCTTTACTTCAACATCTTCTTCAGAATAAAAAGAATAATTTTGAATTATCCTAATCTTGGCCGACTCCTTTAGGTTGATGAATAATTTTTATTATTTATTCTCCCTTTGGGGTTTTCTATGCAGAATTATTATCTTATCATCTCCTATTCTCCTGATTATGATCCATGAGTTTGGATTGAAAAATTGAGAATTAATTGTTAAAAAAGCAAATTTCATAAATTATTATATTTAAGTTATTCAAATACATGGAATAAAATGTTGATTTTTTGAAAGTGATAAATTTGAATGTTGCATTATGTGTTGTTCAAAATCCATGTCATTTGTATTAATTCATTTTTATGAACAAAATAATTCTACATTAGTGATACACCAATATTTTTTATAACATTTGCAGAGCTTATTGAAAATAATGCTTAGAAATTAAAAGAATACAAAACAAACTTGCTCATTTGTCCCAGACCTTTATGAAATAAACTTGTAATTACATTCTAGACATGGGGTTTGGGCTTGACATTTTAGAACTATGTGGTCTGGTATTATTGAGCACAAAAAAGCTTATTTCCTACGGTGTATCTTTTATCAGGGCTTGTATATGGGTGACTGACTCAATCATTTTGGATTGTCCAACTCCAATTTCCCAGCTTGTTGGCAACCAAAGACTATTAAGCACCTGTTTGGTTTTAATCTCATGTATAATCTACATGGTGTTGGATTCATTCTCTTTTTTAGCCCTTTCAACCTAAATTCTTCAAATGGAAGACGACTCTCTTGGGGGACTCAGCTTTGTTTCCTAAAAAATATAGTAGATTTTGCTAGATCTTTTGAGCTGATATTTTATTTTAAATTTGGAAAGGTATAAATTATGATTAATTTACTCATGAAGAGATTGAACATAGTTTTTTTGTTACTATCAAAATTATTGTTCTATCTAACGTTACTCTTCAGATTCAAATTCAAACAAATAAGGTCTATCTAGAATTCAACCACCTCCAACATTTGCTCAACCATTAGGGAAATTCCCCATGTGCAGTTATCAATGAACCACCTGAGCCCCATAACATCCTACACCTCCCTAAGGATGAGATCGTAGGCCATACTAATAGCATTCTAAAACTAAACACAAGAGTCATTATCCTCATCGATCACCACCTCACTAGTCTTTTCCCCATTGCAGTGTTATGAGTGGCTCTTCTAGAATTGAAGGTGATGGTAAGGGATGGGGATTTCCTCCCCAATCTCATAATGATGACATTAGGGGCTGGGGTCCTCCCCCCAAGCCAAATTTATGCAACTAGCTTTGGTTATCTCTCTTGAATTAAATCAAGATAAGACATTACATGTTTAATAAAACATTGTTTGGGATCCTTTATCTATGGACAAGGATCCTCCTACCTTGGGAGGATGGGATGGTAAGCCTCAGGACCTGTTATTTCCACTACCTCCCCTAATGTCCATGCTTGTTATGGTTGCTTAATTATTCTCTTTATTGTTATTTGTTCCTTGCTCTCTCTGCTTTGTTGTCAAACTATTGATGTGATGTTTCTTTTTGTGGGTGTGGTCATTTTTTACCACTTTTTAGACTTTTCCTAAGGTTTCTTTGCCCTTGGTGTGATTATGCTCATGGGGTGTGACTTTTTCTGCCAATTTTTTTTGTATGATTAGTGTTGTACCATATCTTGTTTGATTAATATATAGATATGCTCTTCAATAAAAAAAATCTTATGATTTCTCCCTTTGTAAGTACTCTTACGAGATGAAAACATTTTGAAGACATCATAAACATTCCCTTTATTTTGTATACAAAGTTTTATCAACTTATGCTAGTTTGTTTAGGAGATATATCAATATTAGTTTGATAAAACCTTAAGGTAGGGTTTAAGGCCAGACTTAGACCCAAGAGCTAGAATAATAGAATAATTCAAACTTTCAGGTTTGTCAAGTGATATTTTAAATTGGTAAATACTCTTACCTATCCTAAAAAACTTTTCCAATCATTCTCTAACCATGAAAAATCCTAAAATGACAAGAAAAGATATTTTCTTTAGACTATTACAATCAGAAACTAAGTATATAAACCCAAGGGTAAGAATTTGCTAAAATATTAGGGTTGTACAACTTTCAAAGGTTATTTTTACTTTGACAATGGCATATTAAATTTTATCTACAAAAGTTTATCTACCTCTATTTATTACTCTTAAAGCTTAATAATACAAAAAGTATGTAGAATTACACCATTCTATCAGAGTATGTCTCTAGAAAGGCCCTATCTTCAACTTGCAAGTCATAACTTCATCATAATATTATCAAAAAAATATCAAGTAACATTATCTTACTAATTCATGAATGCATATGAAGTCTCTTCAATCATAATAACACCTTCCTTTATTGATATATCTTCAAAATACATATACACACCCCCTATACACTACTCCCCATCTTCATACAATCCTTCCACTACTCCTTTTCTAACCATCTTCCTCACTTCATTGTGTTCATTATTAATAATTCAAGGATTATCATCTTGTTACAAGATGCATTTTTTTTTTTTTGGTACAACAAGAATCTCTTAATTGTCTTAGGACTTATCTAAACATGCTAAGTTTAACCTTCTCCTACGTTGGACATACTTCTAGATAGGTTTAAGATAGATTTACATTACGTCAAGAATCAAGATACTATAACATTAAGATCACCATATATCACATTAATGGACCCTTACATACATAATCATGATCATAGACAAGCTTGCATAATGAGGAAACACTCTCATTTGCCACTTAATAATATAAAAAAAAGAGAATAAATATAAAATTTAATTAAAAAGAAAAATATATCAATAAAAATTTAATATAACTTATTAATGAACAAACACATAAATATTTTATAAAAATATAATTTAACAACTACGTAAATTAAAATTAAATATTTATAAAATTTTCATTTATAAAAATATAAAAACTTTGATTAAACTATTATCCAAACTCATAAACACCAAATGTTACGTAATATATTTTTCAATCTCATAAGGCAGGCCACGGGGGTGTAAATAAGAGTATTGTTTTGAAACAAAAGCAGTAAGCCCAACAGATTTCAATACGAGACAAACGAAATAGCCATGTCATATGATGATTTTCAGTTTAAATTACATAAAATTCAATTGGTATCTTAGTTTTTTTTTTTAGTTTTTGTTTGTGGAGGGTGTAAATTATATATTACTAGTGACTTTTTTAAGATTTTGAAATAAAGGTCAAATATTTGACACAATATTATACTTTTGATTTTTTCTATTAAATGAAAAGTTATATATTGATATGTTCAGATTTTTTGTCGAAAGAAAATATCGATTCAAAACAAAATAATATAAAAATATAAATTATATAACAATATCGGATAAAAATAGTACCAAAATAACATTACAAATATTTTATGTATATAAAATTAAATTAGGCACATGTTGTAACATCTAAAAGGGGAGGTGGAGGATCATCCTTGGGTGGTAAAAAAGGCTGAGAAAGTTCTATTAAGGAAGGATCCAACAACACCCAGTGATCCATGGGGTCTGGGGGAGCCAAAAAGTTAATGTCCCATTCTTTAAAAGGTTGCATCATAGTACCAAAAGTACCAACTAGCACCCCTCACTGGAAGGGTCCAACATCAACTTTTTCATGTGATAGTGGTGATCTTCATCTTTTTAGGTCAGGGTGGGAGACGGGCGAAGGGTAGATAAGTGAGTGTGACTACGAGACCAATTTTGGAAACATTTATGAGTTGGAGGTGGAAAGGCCTATGGTGGATGGTCAAGGGGGATGTGACTCATGGCACATGGGGCACCCCACCCAATGATTAGGCAACTCATGATGATGTAGGCCAAAGACAGTACAACAACATCATCATTAACATATAAATGACAAGAAGATTCCTCATTATTAAATAAAATAGATTTTCTAGATTTCCATAATTGAAATAAAATGACAGCTCTAAATAAATTTCATAAAAAAGTATAGGTTGACCAATTAACAGAACCCTCTAAGAGGGCCAAATATTAAGAGAAAGGATCAAAGTGGTATGCATGAAAGAGATTGTGTATCCACTACCATGTAGATTGGACTTTATGACATGTCTAAACTGTGGGCCTCAAAGACTCTGGTCCATATAGGCTGGACACTTAGCTAAGCAATTTCCATGAGGGAAAGAGGCTCTTCGAATAGAAAGCCTTGATATACCAAGCACTAGAGGAAGTACGCTAGTTTGGGTTTAAGCTTGGTTTTCCAAATTATGTCTAGTTAGGCAAGCCACATTTTAGGCAAAGAGTTAAAGTTCAAGTGTCTATTGAGCTTGTTAAGCACTAAATAAAAGTTCTCATTCCCTGAAAAAAGAGGCCTATAGAATAAACCTTGAAGTGGGTATCACAATTCCATCTCTAATCCTTCCACCAAGAGCGTGGAGGTTGAAAACCCAATTTGTGAAGCATAACATCTGAGATTAACTCGTGAATATAAAGAATAGTTGGTAAGTAAGAGTTACTTAGATTGAATTTTTCTTTTAACATAGGTTAGGGAGCCTAGTCATGAGTAGAGACTAAATACTTTATAGTATGAATCTTTATTTTAAAAGACCTCAAGGCTTTTATGCCAAGCAATTCTAAAAAATAAAGACTAGTATCGGTCATGATAGGAGACCACCAAAGATTATGATCATTGAAAGAAAGGCCACTACGAAAGTTATCACCATCCCATTTTAGATACAACATAACAACCTTGTAGTCTTTCCAAATGCTTTTATCCACAAAAGAACCTTGAATTTTGACTAGAGCAAGCATAATGATGAGAGTATGGAAGTCAATGTTCTTATTGTTAGATTCACCATAAAGAGATCTAGATGATATGCAATGACATAGAATAATTTTTCAAGATTCATTACCTTCAATGGCTCTTCCCACCCATTTGGCACATAAATCAACATTCTTGCAATAGATGTCAATAATTCCCATACCTCCTTTATCACAAAGAAAACAATGGATGTCTTAAGAAATTCTGTGAAAACCTCGCATTTACTTGGCATTAGAGCAAAGAAAATATCTGTGAAATTTAGCCAATTTGTCATAGGATAATTTAGAAGGCACCCAATAGGAGGAGTAATAGACATGAGTTACAATAAAAAAATTTGGGGCACACCTAAAACTTTCTCGAGAGATACAGAGTGCGTTTTGGTGACCTAGCACTCCACCTTTTTCTCCACTATATTTATGAAAATTTTCATAGGCAAAATCTCAAAGGTAAAAATGATCCCAAGAAAATTGAATTATTCCCCTATGTGAATCTACTTTCATCTATATTGGAACAACCAATTTGGCATGGGCATCATACTTTGTCTTGAACATTGGGTCTTATTCCAATACAAGCTAGACCCCAAAGCTAATCAACAAAATGTCAAGATAATACAAAGCTTCCTTGAATGACTTTACATGCTCTTCTAGAGTGAGGAAGGTGTCACCTAAAAAGTGACCATTGATGAGTTACAAAGATCAATCGGGGAGAACAATACCCCATATGAGACACTGCTTGACTCAATGAGCTAAAAAATACCCCTATGTATTTAATAAATAGGATATATAGGGCCACAACAAGAGGGAAACCTTGATTAATATAGAAATAAAGGTAAATTTAGGCATATTTGAGACCTTTGATAGTTAGGTTGAGGCATCCACAAATAGAGTCTGAACTGTTGAAATAAATAATGGTCCAAAGCTAAGGTCCGATAACATGACTAGAATGAAAGGCCATTCAATCATATCATAAGCCTTATCAAATTCAAGTTTGAGAAAGATGGTTTTTGGATGAGAGGCTCTTGCCAACTCCATACCCTCCCAAACAAAAATAAGGTTTCCAAGAATCTATATGATTTTTGTTGGACCCCAAATTTTGGCTAAGTAGTTTGGTATTTTGGCACAGAATCAACACAGTATAGAAGGAGCATAGTACAGAAAGACTATGGCATGGAACTAGACTAGCACAGAAGCATCATGTCATGGAACTAATGAGGCATGAAAGGACAAGGGCATGGAAGAACCAATGTGAGAAGACCCATTCAAAGAGGAGAATTAACCACAATAAACCTGAGAGCATAGGACTTAGAACAACAATAAAAGACTTGGGTAGCGCATGAGAAGTGGGAGATGGTTAAAGAGCGATTCTAAAGGGTCACCCAGACCTTATCCGTTATAAGTTTTTCATCAGCCTATAAGGAGATAGACAAATGGTAGTAAGGATCTAGCATAGAACAAGTGTATAGGGGTGCGCAAGCCTAGGTCCTTAAGAGAAACTAGTAAATAAACCGCCATGAATCATAGTTCATGGAGAGTTCATTGGCCAATTACTCATGTCATTTATGTTGTAACTACTTGGTGATGGAAAACAAGTATAAATACCCCTATATGAAAACATTATAGGTGATGAATTTTGGATATCATTTGTTAAAGCTTAATATAAGAGTTTTGGATATTATAGTCATTTGTAATATTCAAGTTCCAATTTATTGATAATTATGTATCTGTGGTGGGTTTTGAGTTGAGTAATTATATTTGGAACTTGATATGATATCTTTTCAACCTTTACTTTTCTTGAGTAACAATCTATGAACTCCATGGCACTTATTCTCATAATTATGGTTATTGAGTTTAATAATACCATGATCAAAGTAGTCTATCTCTTTTTATATGTAGATTCTAACCAAATATAAGTTTTAACTAAAAGAATATGACTGATATGTTACTGCATAGCATAAACCACATAAATTGGTCTCTAGTTGTGCACTTCAAGTGAGCGTGCAAGACCATAGTCTTGCATGAAGGAATAATGTGCTAGCTCATTGGGGCTACACTTTAGTGACAAAAAAATTATTAAGAATAAGAATGCAACATCTTGGTCCTATTAGTGGGACCTATAACACTTGTTGCATAGTAATTGAATATGCTTGAACATATCACCCTTGAGAGTACAAAGCAATGAATTATTGGGGTTGAGGATAATTTTTTGGTTCCATATATTGAACCAGGGGTTTTCACATGTCAATGGGTAGAAAATAATCTCTACAATTCATTATATGAAATGTTATTTGTTGAAATCTTGTTTCATTTTCATACTTGGCTCTCTACATATGCTCAAGGTCGATCATGAAACTTTGGAAGAAGATAGTCTTCGATGTTAGAATGACAAAGAGTTTTAACATGACTCAGAAAACTATGGACACAAGTTGTTAACATCTGGTAGAGAGGAGTATTGAATAGCTAAATTTTGGATTATGTTGTAACTACCTATTCTTATCTTGAAGAATCCAAGTTCCAGTTCCTAAGAGAACTTCATGGCTGACATATTAGTCATTTATCCTTAGAAATCAAGAAGTTATTTATTAACTATGGACTTGAACCTATGGAAATGTAGAGCTAAATCCCTCTTTTCATGAGCTTTACTTTTGGGATGGGAATAGAGAAGAGTTGGTAAAGGATTTTAGATTTGTAATGGTAGCCAGTCAACAATCATTGTGGAAGTAGAAATATGATGAAGCTCAATAGAGGATCATATGAGTAAGCAACACAAGAAGGGATCAAGATAACTTAGGAAGTGTTGTTAGGATCCATAGGGAAGTAGAAACACACAAAGAGGATCCCATCACTTTCAAACCATGTTCCATGCCACTTTTATCATATGAAAAAACTATCTAGACAACAAAAAATGAAGAACCAAGTCTTAACCAAGCAAGTTCCCCAACCATAGTGTGTGCTCATGCTTTTGAATTGGATGAATTACACATACATAATTGGGATACATATAGTGTGGAATCAGAAACTGATCTTATAAGGGATATTATAGTTGAGCCAATTGTAACTAATACAAACTTAACACTTTATTTTGCTCTTCAAGGGAATTTTATGGCATAATTTGGGATGCCTAGAGGACCTAGCATTTAGATTGGATAGAGTAAGATCCCAAATCTGATTAATCAACTAACTACCATGCCTCACGACATGGGCATTACTATTGGAAGTGCAAGAGGTATACTAGGAGGTGGCATAGGAGGAAGTGGTGGACTTCCCCCTCAAGGGACAAGGCTTAGGGGTTCTCAACAAACACCAGTACACATCCATGGAGAATGTTGTATATTATGAAATGATGTTTCACCTACCTGAATATCAAATCATGGAGAATGTTGTAGAACACATCCATAAGTTAAAACTTATTTGGAGGGCACGAGGCATCACATATTTCAAATAAAAAGACACATAATTCATGACTAAAATATTGGAGTGAGCACATAAATGGCATATAAATTTTAACCCTCAAAAAGTGGTGGTTGATTATGATCAACTCAAAATGGCATTCCTTTAGGAATTTGACATTTCTAAATTTGAGCAACAGAGCATTGTTACATTAAAGGATATAAAGTAGGAATTAACTAAAAATGTAAGGGACTATGATGCAAGGTTCAAAACACTTTTATCAAAGTTATCATTTGAAATCAATGTTTCTCGACATGCACAATGGTTTATGGGAGGTTTATTACTACGTTTATGATGAACACTATCCCAAAAGACTTTTGATATCCCATGCAAAGATTTGGAAGCTTCCCTTAGTGATGAATCTATTGGAAGTATTGAAACATTAATTAGTTACTTCATGAAAGCATAAATACCATCATATCTTGAAAAATTAACTAAAAATAATGCATATGATACTCATATTGGTCTTTGGTGCATCGATTGTGAGTCTGAAGGACATAACTATAGCAACTGCCTACCCAAAAACATACGTATTGTATTGAAGGAGCCATGTGAAATATGCCATGAAGATAATGATGTACGGTTCTTTCCTCTTTTATAATGAGCCACAAATTATAAAGTGTCTAAATATTGTAAAATATGCAATAATTACACCATGACATAAATGATTATCGATTGATTAGGCATATCCATGAAGCATGTGCATGTAGTACGCGCCAAGCCTCTATGTCTAATAATCAAGATAATGGTGGCATGGTTGAGGTAGAGGATGAGGATGAGGTGGTGATCATTTCCCACCAACAACATGTTATAAGTGTGTATCCCTGAACCACTATCAAAGGGATTAACTAGTTTATCCTACATGTGATTTTTGTAAAAAGGACCATCGACTAAAAGAATGTCCTGACCTGTACATGGCCATCACTAAGGAGAGAAATGAAAAATGTGAAAGTATTATTCACATTGAGAATCCACATTGGTGTGTATGTTCAAGAACCCCAATAGCTCAATAAGTGAATATCACTACATGTAACAGAGGAAAATCTCAATATAAATTTACTCTTATTGAGAAAGCATAGTGTGAAGAGATTCGAATGAGTAAGTATTCTGATGCCTAACATTATTCTAAGAATGTATTCCAAGACACTATGATGATGGTATAATAACTACAAGGATAAATTCAATTTATTGAAAACCAAAAAGCAACATAACATGCTAATATGAAAAGAAAGCAGAGCCTCAAAATGTGACATGATATGATTTCAAGAGCTTTACAATCATATGTTGGATGAAGACATTGTCCCACAACTCATCATTTAGCTCAAGAATTAGGTACAATCACCAACAGAGGCTTAACCTTAAATGACTTAATAGGCTGAGGATCATCATTTAAATCATGCTTAGTAGTAAGATACCCCTATTCATCCTAGCCCTCAAGAGGACAAAGAAATACTAGTAAATTCTACAATCAATGCTTGGGTAATTCAAGACATCTAAGTTGACAATGGCACTAAAGTTAACATCCTCACTAAGGATGCCTAGCATAAAATGGCTAGTTCGACATAATAACCTTCACCGCACCTATTGTTAATGGATAATAAAAATCACGATCTATCATTTGGCATCCTTAAGAATGCAATAATGGATATCCTTGGAGTACCTTTCAAAGCTGACTTTGAAGTTCTTGAGTTAGTAGAGGTCGATGAATTCCTAGTTCTATTAGGGAAATTTTTAGTTTTATGAAAATAATGTAGACTTAAGTGTCAAAAAGAGCTACATTAGTTTTGATAGTGTTGATCAACACGTTGTTATTCCCCTAGATCAAAAACATGGGCCCCCATATGTAGAACATGTTAATATGAAAGAGGATATTAACCATAATTATAATGTCACTACTAGAGATGGTGAGCAACATGATCCTACTCTTGATGGCATCTTTTGATGGATAGACACTCAGTCCCTTTTTGATACTACAATCAATGCTTGTAATTGTTAGGCACATGATGACTATGACCTCACTAGAAGAGTGTGTGGTGTCATTAGTAGTTAGGAGAATGTTTCACATTAGTATCATAAATGCCACATGTTCATTCACCTTATTACTAGTCAAGTCATGAGGGTACCAATGATATATGCACCCTTAGAAAGACTCGATGCAACACCTTAATTTCATAGATAAATAGAATTCTAAGATTTTGTCCAATGCCTTGAATAATTTTATCACTCTAACAATGATCGTATACGATACTTGGTTCACCTCTTTGATGGTATAGCTACAAGGTGGTGGTGAACCCGTCATGAATGAATTCTCTAGTGGGATCAATTATGCTCTGCTTTTCATCATCAGTTTTATCATTAAGTCAAGGGAATAATCAGTTGTAGTAGAGTACAATTACTTAAACCCCATATAGAGGCTTATGAGTCAATATGGAGAGATAAAGAGTCTTACTTACTAAAATTACTTGTGGGTACATGCATTTTATGGAAATTTACAAACCTAGGTGTGAGCATGGTATGTTCATGAAGAGCGACATATGGGTACCTAGTTTTGGCATATATTGAAGAAAAACATGAACTTGACATTGTCTTATTCCTCTCCAAGAATGGATTTTCACCTCATTGTCTAGGCCATACATGAAGTAGTTATTAGTGACCCTAATACCATTGAAGATTTCCTGAGATATATCCATAATGACCCAAAAGAAGGTTTAACTCTCTTTAATGAACCATTTGCACAACTTGTTCCCATGTCAAAACTAGTCCTTGATCAGGATCAATGTGAAGAGGTACATCTAGGAAAATAGAAGCTAGTATTTTAGGTAGAAGAAGGTGAAGGGTCCAACCCAATCAACCATATATAAAATCAATTGGATGTCCCTATGGACTATGGCACATAAGTTATTCATGACACTAGTCCTGAGATAGACCACCCTTACTCCAGGCCCATTCAAATAATTCAATGCAACATCAGCATAGAGGTAGAACCAAAAATAAGTATTATAGGTAACTATTGGACTGACACAAATGTTTCAAAGATATTTGAGTTTTTAAAATAATACCAAGATGTTTTTCTAAGAATCTATAGTAGATGAAAGGAGTTCATCAATCCCTAGGTAGGATGCATATTAAACTAGTTGATTATGCTCAACCAGTTAGGGAAAGTCCATATATGATGAATGCTAATCTATGGTCACGCGTAAAGGAAGAAATTGGTAGTATGTTTCACATATGATTAATCACCCCAATTGATGAATCTGAGTGGGTCAGTCCTATCATGATAAATAAAAATAAAAATAAAAATTGATGCATCAGAATTTTCATTGATTACCAGGTACTCAATGTATCTTGCATCATTGATCCCTTCCCAATACCACTAATAGAGGAAATAATTGAAGGCATCACTAGGTCTGAGATATATAATTTTATAATTGGATTTTGGGGTATCATCAAGTCCAAATCACTGTAGAGGATCAACCTAAGACTACATTTACCACTGAATGGGGAACCTTCACATATACTATCATGTATTTTGGGTTGAAGAATGAACCAATTTTCTTCTCACATATAGCTATTGAAGCCTTCAAGGATTTCATACATAAGTTTCTTCAAGTTTACTTAGATGATTGCATAATCTATGGCTTAGTCAAGGACCATTACTTTAATCTACAGCTCATGCTTGAGCATTGTTGAGTCTTGAAAATATCACTCAATTTAAATAAGTGTCTATTTTCTACACCTTTCAATGTTTTTCTAGGACATATTATTTGTAAGGATGGACTTCTAGAAGAACTAGCAAAATTATCTTTCATTCTTCACTTTCTAGTGCCCAAGTCTCAATGTGAAGTCCGCACCTTTCTAGGGCAAACAAGTTATTATAAGAAATTCATTTGTGGATATGCAAAGATTGTCACACCTCTAGAGGAACTTTTAAAACATAATGAGCACTTCATCTGGACCTGCTCCTATCAAGAAGCTTTTGAGGCCTTAAATGACAAGTTGGTTATTACCCCAATCCTTCAATTATTAGATTGGAAAAGCCCATTCCATGTCCATGTTGATGCTTTCAGAATGGTAGTTGGAGAAATCCTTCCACAACCAGGTGAAGGTATCCTTGATCACTCAATCTACTTTGCAAGTAAGAAACTTCCTCAAGTTGAGAAAAATTACACCACCATGAAGAACAAAGCATTGTCAATGGTATATGCTCTATAGAAATTTTGATAATACTTATTGGTAACTCTTAGTAAACAAACCTTTGTTGCATGGATGAATCTGCCACTGGATAGTGTTATTCTAAGAGTTTCAATTTTTTGTCATGGTCAAACCTAGAAAACCAATTATGGTCTTGACCATCTATCTCAAATTGGTTCTAAAGAACCACTACATGTTATTGAAGAATTTATTTATGTTCAACTCTTTTAGGTTACTCATGTACCTGAGGAGTTGGAATATATTTCAACCTTTCTAACTATTGTCTTAGTGCCCAACTTTCTAACTTTACAGGCCAAGAAACAATTTTCAGTCTGTGTCACACCCTTTCAGCTCATAGGAGGGGACCTTTACAAGCTTAGCCAAGACAAAAATCTTTGACACTATGTCATGAAACATGAGAGTTTCAAGGTACTCCAAGAATTTTATGAAGGCATTACAGGTGGATACTATGTTGGAAAGGCTACAACATGCAAGGTTCTACTGGCTAGATTATGGTGGCCTATTGTCTTTCAAGATGATATATGTTCAGAAGTGTGACATTTATTAGTGCATAGGAAAACCCAATCACTGAGATGCCATAAATTTACTTCCAATTCTATCTCAAGAACCATTTGAAAAGTGGGCCATTGATTTTTTTGGCATCATCAGTATATTTGGAAGATGAATAGGTTCCCAATATATCATCATAGTAATTGATTATCTTACATGATGGGTTGAAGCTACACCAATGAGGGATTATACTATTACTATTATTGTGTACTTCACTTAAGAACATATCATAATTTAGTTTGGATGCCCACTAAGTTTTAATAGTGACTGCATAACCCACATCTTAAATGAAACTATTTACATCTTACTTGTAGAATTCATGATTGCTCATCACAAAACAAAATTATATCATCCCCAAGCCAAAGGAACTGTTGAGGCATTCAATAAAATATTAGTCATAACACTATTGAATTTTTTTAATATTGGATAAAATGATTGGGATGATAGAGTATCTATGGTACTATGGTCTTACCAAACCACCTACAAGTGCATGAACAAGAATACACTGTTCAATTTAGTATATGGTAAAGATGAAGTCCTAATAGTTGAGTTTTTGGTACCATCTATTCATATTGCACATGTTGGAAAGTTAGATGAGGATTCACCCCTGAAGGCATGCCTAAATTCTTTTTTATAGCTATATGAAGCTCATTTCCTTATTCATTGCAGTCAAGATGTGGAGAAGCGCAAACAAAAAACATGGCATAATCAACACATCAATCATAAAACATTCACCCTTGGAATGAAGGTTTTGTTGTATGACTCCAATTTTGTGCATCATTCTAGAAAACATAGAATTCACTGGGATGGTCCTTTTGTCATTCATAGTATTTTACCTACTGACACTTATTGATTATAAATGTTGGATGACTAATATCTTCCTAGGCATTACAATGGAAGTTAGCTCTGGCCATATTTCACCTCTAAATATTTAACATTTTATAATAATAAGTTTTACATCATTATTCTAAGATTTCTTGTCTTTAATATAAGCATTGCCTTTGTTGTGCATGACATTTCTTTAATGTAGTTTTGCTTAAGCTCTTTACTTGTATTTTCATGGAGGACCAAAACATAGTTTTAGTGTGGGGTAAAATTTATTTGAATTCATGATTAAAGATAGGTGTGAAATTTAATTAAGACATGCAAGTTAATTTAGGTGTGTAAGTTATTTAATGTGCACAAATTACATAGCCCTAGGATAGGGTATTCCTACAAAATAGTTTGAAAATTTGAAGTAAACAAAAATAATTATCTTCCACTACAAGAAAAACATAGGACATAGTTGTCTTCCACTTCAAAGGAAGGTATGGGATGGGACGTGTCACTAATATGAAAAAACATTGGTTGCAATAAATGTGTCAACATCGTGATAACACAATACTTTTAAATACATTTAAGGCAAGAAGAAATGATCTAAGAATAATGGCCATTAAAAATACATTAATGACAAGAAGTGATGGGTGAAAATAAAGGGGGTAGTAATTACAGGTTAACCCCCTTGAGCCAATAAAAAGACAAGTTAGCTTATTTTTACATTTTAGCTATGCTTCTATTTGTGATTAAAGAGCTGAGAGCGATGAAAACCAGAGTGATTACAAAGCAAGTAAATAAACATCATGAGTTTATAAATAGGTAGTGAGCCAAACATCAAGATACATAATCTACACATAAGGTAAACTTTGAAACATGACCACATCAAGGAAAACTTATAGTTATAGTTTGTAGGGGTAGATTTCCACCATTAGAGGGCAACTAAGCATAGAAAGATGAAGTTACTAACATAACAATCATGTATTCTTTTGGGAACATTGGATGACCATGCCTCAACCTTCAAGCTCCTCAGGGGTGATGCATCCTAAGAAGGCCTTAAGAACTGATCCATTTTTGGTGATACTAGAGGAAGAGGAAACACTTGTGGGAGAAGCAATATTCATTAGATAAAAAACAACTAAACAATAGGCACAACATGCAAAAAGAGAAGAAACTAGTGTGGCATACTAGGCAAAGAAGACATAATCATTTTCCTCCCTGCCATTGTGATTGAATAAATACAATACTCATAGATGGTGCTACACATAAAAATGGGTCTCAAAGGTACCCACTTGCATAGTTTTTTATTATAACCATCATCAACTTAGGAATGAGGTTGAGTTATAGAATGACTATCAAGTTGAGTGTCAGAACACCAAGAACCAACTTGTGTATGACCTTAATATTTTTAATGCCTTGTATTTTACGAGATTATTCCAATTATTTAATATGTCTTACTTTGGAAAACCCATGGAGACAATCAAGTTCCTACTCTTGCATGTCTATGGTGACTACCTTTACATTCTCAAGTACAACATGAATATCACACCTGAGAGGATAAGTAAGGTGTCAGGGCTATAGTGTTTAGGATTGGATGTAGTGTATGACTTAGGGGACTTTAATGAGACAACTACAATGCTAATGTACCAAAATAGGGCCATGTCATGCACATCAAGAACCTACATGATCCTACCCTCTAGGTTTTGGCACACATTATAATGACCAAGATTGATGGTATTGATCATTTGAATGAGGTAGATATGGCCCACCTCTACATCATCCACCAAAATACTAAGAGCTTGAAGTATAATTGGGCTATGTGCTTTAGCCACAAAATCATTAAGGACATGGATAAGACCCATCAGATACCTAGTCATAGGTTTCCATGGGGTTTTCTTTTTTTAATGGTGTTTGATGAGATCTGTGTAACTTATTACACCCTAAAATGGGCATACCCACTCAAGAACAAGTCCCCTATTGAGTGCTATAAGGCATTCACATGCCTGAGGTATATTATCCCCACATATAGAATAAAAATTAAGTCTTGGTTTGATGGAATGAAGAGGCATTTAGGAATGAATTACACATTCCAAAAGATTTGCCCATCTTAGATGGTGAGAAAGCTTAATTCATTGTGAAACAAAAATTTTATTTGGCACACATCAAGATGGTCCCTTTCGAAGAACTCTCTACATGGTTGAAGCTACCCTATGCCTTTTTGGTGTCATACTTCATTGACTCAGTGAACCACATATATAATGCATAACCTATTGCCTTAGAAGTAGATAGAATTTATCTAGAGATTCACACCCTTTAGAAGATGTACATCTATCTAGGAAAGAAGGTGTATAGGGAAAAAAGGAGACTGATCAAAGGAACATCAAGGTTAAACCAATATTGGTGGGAAAATAGGTGCATAATCTATTCTACAGGCATAAGAGTTTAAAGGGCATAGAGAATACATAGAAAAAGCTCCAACTAGTACCTACTCTGATGAAGAAGAAGCGGGTTGGGCATGATACCATCATAAGTTCACAATAGGTTCCTCCACAATGGTAGAAGACTACCCAAGCACTATAACTTAATCCTTCTTCTCGTTGACCTCTTCCTCCCTGACCTTTTCCTCTATGACCTTCTCCTCCCTAACCTTCACCTCCCTGACCTTCTACTCCTCGACCTTCTCCACCCAAATTTCTACCTCTTTAGGTCCCTCCACCTCCAAATTCTCCACCTTTTCCCCCTCATGTTCCTCCACCCTGACCTTCACCTCATAAAAATTCATAGGTACCTTCACCATCAGGGGTTTTACAATAAATAATTCCAAATGAAGAGCCCGAGTAGGAAGAACCTGAATTCCATAAGGAAGAGTGAAACACCAATTCTAGGAAGACACCCTCCACATTACGAGATGAGGATGGTACCTTTGAAGACTCACTGTTGGACATTGGGGGTCCATATGGAAAATAAGTGGATGATGATGATCAATAAATAAGCAAAATGGCTATTGATAGAACTTCTTTATCTACCAATACATAGGTCAAGATATTGGAGCATAACCTGAATAAAATGAAAGAGTTGATCAGGTCATAAGAATAACTCTCCATTAATACATCCACTAATCTACATGTACAGTATCAAACAAGCATCCCTGATAGGATGTTATACTTATGGTCGCACTTCCTTCCCCAACATGCAACCCCTAGACATAAGGTGGTAGATGTCCCTTCTATTGGATATGTATAATAAGGAGTTCCATTTTTATTTCCCTGAAGACAACCTCTTTTTAGGTCCCAATGTTCTAGCACTGCCAAAACTACTATGGGTTGATCCCCAAAAGATACGATAATATATGATAATTTAGATTGGTCAATTTCATAACACACTACTTGATCAGATTATCTATTGGTGGTACTATCTAAATTAATATAATTCATCTCACTACCTATTGGTATCATCAATACATATGTCAAAGTATGTAATTCAAAGCCTCATACAAATTACATTCTCCTAGAAATAATATCACATCATAAGCTAAACAAAGAAAAAACAAGATATACACATAATCATCTATGCATGAATGGGTCTTACCTAAGCATTAATTTCAAAATAGAAATAATGATCACTATTTATACCACCCAAACAAAATACATAATAAACTATAGGCTATTTCAAATAGATCAAAGTAACTACACCTCAAGAAAAACCATATTATCTTAGTTTGATATTCTTGGGCATGACTACTATTTTATCAATAAAAAATTATACAAAGCAGTTATAGGTAAATAAAAATATATGCTCATAGTCAAGAAAGCATAACTATAACCAACAAGTTATGCAATGCATATAACTCTTTCTCAACATTCATTTGCACTATAAATATTATATGCACACCTAAATGATATGCTACTAAATTCTACAACACATATTATTCAAGTAACAACCAATACATATAAGTTTATTTTAGGTGTGAGTCAAATACAATATGTACCATTTAATACTTTTTGTACTGTAGAACCTATCACATCCCATATAAAACCAATCTAACATTGGAATCATTCCACAAAAAAATTAGATGAATCCATATGCTCAAGGCACATAACTCGATGTACTATTTTATACCATGAATGTCAAATCATTGCATATAAAATACTCTCACAAAATACAAAGTACATAAGTTTTTATCATTTCATGATACTAAAAAAGGTTTGACCTATCTGACATGTTTTCATAACACTATTCTTCTATAGATTAACTATTTGTCTTTACTTAAAAAGCATATCACTAACAGTTACCATAAACTTTGTTTCGGTAAATCAAATTATATCTTGTATGCACATAACTTAAGGGTAGTATTCAATTGGTTGAAGTTTTCCACTTTATTTAAACTCACTATCAAGCTAATATTTTAGATATATGCAGAATCTCTAAAGTCCTATTTAATCATAAGAATACCCAAGTCCATGTGTACATAATTTTTTATAAGAATACCCAAATTCATGTGTACATAATTTTCTATAAGAATACCCATATATTCTTTAGTTGCTTCCAAAGTACATTCTAATAATTCAAAAATTAAATGCAAAGTTTTAGACAAAGATTTGAATTTCAACCAATGACTTTCATCACTTGATGTTGTCATATTCACTTTTATAGACATCTTGGCATGTCTCAAAAATATACCATCCAGGCAAATCAAAAACATACCTAAAAACCTAATATAATTGGCTAAATACAAATCTCATGATAATCATGATCTTTATTTAGAAAATGTATTTATCTCGAAGGTATATTTAACCACATGAAATTTACCCCTTTAAATAACTCCTTGCTAAAAGTGTTTCCACTATGCCAAATGAAATCCAATTCATGGTTTCTTTAATCCAAATGAAAATATGCTAAATATGGATCAAAGAGACTCAACGATTGCCACAATTTACCGTATCTTTGAGCCAATGGCCTATATTTTCCACCAAACATCAAGGTCTAAATTCAATATAGAAATCCTAGACAAAAATAAAGTTTGACTGAATATCAAATCTGGTAGTGATGAGAAAAATAGTTTATTCTTACATTCACTATTTCTTACCAACTGGGTAAACAAGAACATCCCATTTATAGAATTCAGACTATGCTCTCTTATAAAAATCCTACATTGGCAGGTAGAGTAATTTGACTATTTATTCTTTAAAATCAATCTTGATTCCACCAAATAATATCAATATTCCCGGTGAGACATCGTTCCTACTACTATTGTTGTTGTTGTAAATGTGACTCGAGTTCAATGATTGTTATACTTAAATTGATGTCTCAGCTATTTAACTGGCTATATAATTAATTAAAATCACTGCACACTATTTTTTGGCTATAATTTGTATATTTTTAGAGGAGTCACTACGCCATAAACTTTATTAAAGCATTGATATTCAAATACTACACAAACATGCTAACTAAGTGTTGCTTATAATATATATCTTACAGTCATACAATAGGTAAAACACTGACCATAGATTAAATGATACGTTATTTTAAATATTTCATAAGCTGGTTGATCCTGCTATCAAAGAGGATGCTATGTATAAAAAAACTCAATTTTAAAATTCAATAACTTGCTTATTTGACTCAGCTATTTATTCCTGACTTAGTGATTTAGTAATAATATATATTCAACCTATTATTATCATATGCTAAGCGACTTATTCAAATCTAGGATTTTAAGATAAAACATGGAAAAATCAATAACAGACTCCAGCATTTCAAAATTAGTACTCAATGTTATATCCTAATGGTTGCGTGACTTTTATTTTAACTTGGCGTTACATGTTTTATACTTAGGATTACCAATTATATAAATTAGTGTTTAAATTATTAAACTATGTAATTTACCTAATCTTTAATTGACAATTCAACTTCAGCGACTTCAACATAGAATTTAGTGACTCAATCAATAAATAAGGCATTCAAATTATACTAAGGAATTTTAATTTGGCAGTATGGCATTTCAAACTTATTTGTTGGGGTCTCAACCTAGGTGTTCTACATATTACTAGTTATTTATTTTAGAACCCAACTACTTATTAATATACTCCAATATAAACACAATATTGCTTATATAGTGACTTATGTATATATAACTATTTCTATTTTAAGCATAGATATTTCAACATAGACCAAAGTTATTGCGAACTCTCTACTAATTTTCACGCTACCCCTTTACATGCGAACTCTCAAGTTTTCTAAGTTTATTTTAAAATCAAGTTTTTCAAATTACCACGTCATCCTTTGTTTATTCAATAATGAATGAAAGATTTATTTTTTAATTTTAAGTAAATTCTTGCATGTTAATCAAGATCACATTTAGCTCCAGTTCTAAATTGATTAACCTTAGTTAATTTTTTTCTTTCTCTAAAGTTTATTAACTAACATGCTAAATTTATTAATAATAAATCTATTTTTTTAATTTTTAATAATTTTTAATGCAAAATTTTAATTTTAAGAAAATAACCTTCACCAAGGTAATTATGCCGTTAAATGATTTTTATTTGCTAGATAATTGTATTAAAGACAATAATACTTCTATTGCAATTAAATAATTATTTTCTGGATTTAAAATTAATAACCAAATCAATTAGGCTAAAGAAATTAAATGCACACTAAAATTAATTTCATACACATAAAGATAATCACAACCAATAATTCATAATTACATACTACCATTTGTGCCTATCATTTAAAATTTACTGTGTATGTGTGTGGAGTCACTAGAATTTTATACTAATATTTTCTCTAATCGTTCCATCTAGCCGACCCTCTATGATGATGCTCTCTCTCATCAAGATCTGATAGTAGAACCTATCTTGTATCCACCTCGCAACAAGTAGGTAGTTAGTCTGAATCATCATAAACTAATGATGTAAAATTAATAATTATACATCATTAATGTATAAAATAATAAAAATATAACTATTACGTAATGTACACTAATCAATAATACTATTGTCTCATACTATTATATGTAAAAATGTTCAAATCAAAACAAAGATAATCAAAGATTAATCAATGGATTAAAGGATATTAATTACAGGGTGAAATTGGGATGTGACATCAATTCCTTTTGTTGCACAAGGTAATCAACGACATGTGCCACTCAAAATGGCATGTATGGTAACTATACAAAAAGTACCAATGATGACTCTTAATTAAAAAAATGATTGAAATAAGCAACAATGATTATTATGACTTGACCTTTAGTATCAAAAGTATGCTCATTGTACGACATGCATATATCTATTTCATTTACCATTAATTGCTACACAAGAATAAAGAATAGTAAATATGTACATCATAGGAAAAAAGAATTAAGACTCGGTGTATAACCTCTTTTTCTCCATTTAAAATCAATATAAATGTTCTTTAGAAATCTAATAATATTATTTAACACACTATTTTATTCATTCGTATTAATACTTCGATCTACTCTCATTTGCATTAAAAATATCATTTATGAAAAAAAAAGTTTTGAATATAATTGTTAAAATAAGTGAAGTTACAATATCTAAATTTAACTAACACTCATAAATTGGAGGGTCCATACTCTCTACAAATCACAAAATTCATATTCAAAAGAAAAAACTAAATATTAAAAAATTTGGATTAATTATCTAACTAAACTCAACAAATTTGTGAGCGCTATTTAAACTTATACGACTACTAGAGGTTGAAACCAATGTATGTAATGAGAAAACGGTTGCATCTCTAGGAGATATATAGATTTATAAACCGCAAATGGTTAAATTATGTAATGAGGTAAAACTTGTACAGGCGGCCATTAAAACCAGTCGATTATTTAATATTTTATTTTTTAATTTTGGTAATACCTTAAAAAACATTTATTAGAAGGTAGGACAAGGTAGTTCATGACATGATGTGGGAATGAGAGTGGATAGATTTCCTTGTAAATGTAGGTTTACAATGGTTACATGTGGTTGTGTGTACTGTGTGCCTTTTTTAACTGACCATTTGTACATAATACTTTAAGATTGAGATTTAGAATGAGAATGATGATAGATGATATTTCTAAATCAAAAATGTAAAAGCATTAATCGTATTGGATAAATAAATCTCATAAAAATAAAATGTGGCCATTAATAATTAAAAAAATTTGAAAAAATGACATAAGTTTGATGTAAAGATAGCTCAAAGTCAAGCTAAAATTAACTTAATCTTGAAAAATCCAAAGAAATTATATTTGAAAAGTTGATACAAAAGTGATCTTTAATTTTTTTAGTTGTGTCACTTTTGTGATAACTTTCCTAACATGAATTTCTAAAATTTTCTTGTGAAACACATTGAAAAACAACAAATATCAATGCTAAATTGACCTTAAATTAGTGACGTAAATAGACATAAATCCAATAGTGTATCTAATGATTTAAAAGTTAAAAAGTCAAGATAAAAGGGTAAATGCACTATTAATTCAAAGAGCTTGAAAAGAAGGTTTATAAGTATTGAAGGCATTATAAACAAACACAAGAGTGTCGACATGTTCCAAATAATACATCCAATAACTTGAATAAAGAGGAGAAGGAAAAGAGATAAGAATGAAATATCCATAAAATTTGTTAAACATATCTAATTTAAGCCTTTTTTGATGAATCACTATTTTACATGGTTATCTTGAGCTAAGAGTCAATGACTGAGTGTATCCATTCCACCAAAGTCATTTGGGCTATGATCCTGACGTCATCCCTTTTTGTGTTTCAGGTTTTCTGATATACAATTTTTGGCAATGTGTGTCTATGATATAGTGAGCAGTAAAAAAATGAACCCAATTAACATCAATTATGCAACCAAAATGATTACAACTATTAGATAATTTTATAAGATTCTACTGACACTTGAGGGATAAATTATTGAAAATTAAGTTAAGACAAACTCCACTAACTTCATTTTAAGTAGTTAGTGGTGAAAAAAAACTACTCATAAAGTTTAAATCAAACCTTGTGGAATCATTCTTTGTTACCTAACCAAAAAAACCTCTTAAGAGTATCTTAATCTAATAAAACCAAAGGTCATAGGTGATTTAATATTTTCAAGTGATTTGTATAATTCTTTGTTATTATACTTTGTGAGCCACTGCAAAGAAGGAAATGAGAGTATGTTAAGTCATGCAACATCATATCATATAAATGAAGAAAATGTACAATTTAGGTGACACAACTCCTTACTACCATAATACTGCTATCTCCCAACTATTTTATCTATCCATCAAAGCATCTTTTCAAAACCAAAATATGCTCATCTAGACTGTTTTTGGCCACAACCGTATGCACCATAAATCAACCATCATTTAATGCTTGAAAGTGATGTACAGAAATTATAGGATGATATTGTGATATATTTTAATTATTTTATTGACTTAACATGCAACATCTTAAAACTTGTATCTTCATGGAAATAAAATAATTTCCATAAAACTGAAAAACCCTATAGAAAATTGTCAAGATTGTCCCTTACATCAAATTGCTAGGTTAAAGTCTCTGATAGTAATAATTATTTTATTTTACCCTAAATAAATTTATTTAATAGAATGCTCTATAAAATTAAGTATAAAATAATCACAACTAGTTTACATAGAGATTTAATTGTTACAGTTTAAAGACATTATAATTTTCCCAACTTTTGTTTAGTGTAGGGTTTTCGAAATAGATTAAGAGTACTTAATGTACCTAAAGGAAATGAGCGAGCATGAAAAAAATTGAGCTCATCCTACACTAATTTGAGAATACATGTTCTGATTTGTATATATAACATAGAATCAAAGAAGAAATCCAAAAAGAAACATTGTCCTTAGAACTCTATCCTAAAAGCTTTCAAAATGGATCACAAGTAAAACACCATGTATACATTTACACCAAGTTTTGTTTGTTTCCAAAATTTATTTTATAAATGATAACAAATCTTCTACAGCTACTGCATCCATCATAGCCACAAACGAATCATTTTTCACTTAGCTAAAACCTATACAAAACACATAATTAATAAACTATCAAGATAAAATGAATCATAAACTCAATAAATGTAATCCTTTAAATAATTGGTTTTTCAACATACTTTGAAATTAGAAAGTACAAAAAGGAAATATGATTCAAATCAAAGAACAAGCTTTGAATCCCTGTACCAACTAAGTTGTCATGTGCTCCATTACCATGCATATTATGAAGATTATGTTACCATGGTAGAATTAATTTAAATAGATAAAGATCTTATAAACATATTTTTTTTGGGTATCTATGTTTGTATAGCATTACATTATAATACGTGAAAATAATATTGTATCCAATTAAATGGCTAAATTTCAGCCCCACCACTCTAAGATAGAATGATTTACTAAGAATAAAAGATCTTCTTTTTGAAACCAAGTTGATATCTGAGGATTCAATTGAGTATTCAATGGGATAATTTCTTGAAAGTTTCCTATCCCAACACCTTAAGACCCCTGCAAAATATTTAAAACTTATTCTTGATGATTCTATCCATAGTTTAAAAAACATAACCCATAGAAAAAACATGGTTTGTCTTTTTATACTTGTGTCAGGTTAAGATCCCCTAATTAGAAAAATTTTCTTACAAAGAAAATTCAAGATTCTAATTTTATGTCAATCAAAATAAAGGCCTTGCCAGTCCACATTTCAACCATATAATAAGGGGACTTGAATTCCCTCTGCCTCTAGTAGTGTGGTAAATCCACTAGAACATGTGGGTCTCTATAATTCTATTTTTTTGAACAATTTGGAAGAGATTATCAGTTCTTTGACAGAGTTACCATAAATCGAAATCATATAAATTATCTGATTTAAAATAGGATTATCTTTCAACATGGATATATATCATCTTACAAAGTAGATAAAATTCTAATATTTAGTTTGCCTAAATCCTATATAACCCCACTCTTCAAATCCATTTGGTGTTCCTGATATGACATTTTCTACAAAAGATTAATAGCCAGCTGCTACTAAACAAAAAAATAAAATCAATAAGTACATTTGGACCTAAGAATAGACTTTCCCTTTAGATCAATAAACACATCTAGTCACCAGATTCTAATAGATCTCTAATCTCTAGACTCTGATCTCAAATCCTAAGATAACTAGGTAGGTATTCTTAATTTGTAACAACCCCATTGGCTACTACTTACAAATATATGAATTTATTTTAATTAAATACATTTATTATAAATAGATTACACCACAAGAATCTAACCAGTGATCATATAAAATATTCTATGTAATAACTACAAATAAAGTATACTACATCATACATCACTGATCACTAACATCATAAGATAAATATAGAAGACAATTATAATTAACTAGACACTATTGATGCATGTCTAAAGTCACTATTGTCAATTTACATAACACAAGTAATTACATCTCTTCATGATATTATTTCATTAATAAATACAATAGAATACAATGTTCATATATATAAGATACATGGCTCCCTTGAGCATAGTTCCCTATGCTCTAGATTTATGGTAATCTCAAGTGTCATCTTCAAGTAAGTATTATTATGGGAAGGGAGAGCATCATCCAAACACTTTTTTACATCAACCACAGACCAACAATCCCCTACACTAATCTCATTAGGTAATTCTCCTCCCTTCATGAATGAATAGATAGTGATACCATGAGAATCTATAGAGACAAGCTTATACCCATGTGTTGTATGATTTTTAAAATTAAACATGCAGTGTATCATAGAAAACTTATTTTATTGTAATATATCAGACAAATATGTAAATAATACTTATGAAATGATAATTTCTCATTGAACATACTTTGGCCAATATTTTTAGAGATAATAAATAGTAGTAATCTATAGATCAATCAAAATTTATGCACACCACTTGGTCAGATTGCTTTCATTTGACATTATGATGCTAGTAAATCAGTGAAGTCCATCTCACTCCTTACATAGTATCAGCTATATGAGATTAGTTAACATAATAAAACTAAAAGATTCATATAATTTACATTCTAATAATAATATCACATAACATGCTAAACATATCATAATCTAAAAACATATATTTATTTCATCAAACATATAAATGAATCTCACATTATTATCTATCTCATAATAGAAATAATGACTATAGTTTATACCATCTGGATAAAATACACATTTAACTATAATTTTTAATTATTATAAGTATTTTTAAAATATACTACACTCTATGATAACCCATATTATCATACCCTCATATTATAAAACACAACTAATAATTATAATAATCAGTCATAATGAAGTAGTCATAAATCCATGGAAATATAAATTTTTATTCAAGCAACTAGAAATGACAAAGAAATTCTTAGTTCATACAAACATAAAATATTTCATTCTAGCATTCACTACTATCAAGGGTTGTATGCACACAGAAATAAAGTCCTACTATTTATCATAAACATGTTATTAATAGAAATAGCCCACACACATTTAATCCGTCAAACATATGTGTGTGTTTAGACATACACTTTGTACCACCTATGTATAACATACATTTAGACTGTAATTTTTTAACTAAAATATTCTATATGACATCTCATAATATCATAGTTTATTGCATATGAACACGCTACTCAATTAAAAACAACCAATCTTACGATTTCAAGAATAAAAAAACTCATAATCATAAATGATAACCAAGCAAGTACTGGTTGTACCTTCTGAGTATACATTATGTTTAAACTACATAATAGAATTCAAAAGAAACATATCTTATAGGCACACATCACAATGTATTAATATATGTTATATGTGCCTAAACACTTGTACATATATGCTCACAATATATACTGCACAAAAGTTTTAATTACTATATATATATATATATATATATCATGTTATTCTCATAGAGTCAAATAATTCATAAATAAGTTATACCATAATTTTTTATTTTAACAATTTAATCTTTTTTTAGGAGATTATTTTCACATGATTATAGTTTTGGTCCTACAGATACCTTATGACTTGTTTCAATCATATATTTAATTATAGGTATAATCCTTATGTATGATTAATTGTATATGCACCATATGTAAGCACTGAAATGATATGAAAATACTATACCAATATTTATTTATAATAATAATAATAATAATAATAATAATAATAATAATAATAATAATAATAATAAACAACATTGCATAAGAAATCTTACAGTCATTTATAAATTTAACTAAGGATATAAAATCACATAGCTTATCCCAAGATAATGAAGACCTAAGTTGAGCTATAAATATGTTTTATCAAAGTTATTTTATGTCTTTTAGTATGTTATAACCACATATAAATGCCTACAGTGTTTTACAAAATCAATTTTGCCTTGTCCCATTTTTCATGTGTGTGTGTGTTAAAAGCCTATTTGCATAGAAATCCATTTCATACACCCAATTATTAATAAATCATAACACAAGTAGGTGACACATAAGAACTCATGTCTTGTTGATATTTATGAAAGTAGCCATTGTTTGGGTTGAATAAACACTATTCTAGTATTCTATGATACTAGGATAAAACATCGGGGACAAGTTATCTTAATATAATAATATAGTAAATTAATGTTAAGATTTATTACACAAATATAAATAATACTCATTGCTTAATTATCCTTAGAGTGCTCAACGCCTTGCGAATACCTATTGCCAATTTAATACTCAACATTTTGGTAGGCATGCATGCAAAATTAAGTTATATGACATATTATCTTATGGCAATGAAAGCCTATTTACATCAGGTTGTATGGTGATACAACATGAAATAAAGGATAATATATAAGAATTATCATATAATACTACTACTCAGATCTCCCCACTAGATCTGCTAATTTAGTTCTGAGCAAATATTCCCTTTTAATATACCAAGTTGCCTTGTTGACCAAATTAAGAGTTGCCCAAATCCAAGTATTTTATAATGTCGTATAATAGGTAGATTTTATTTTTATAAATATTATCAATTTACTTCAAAGAATATGATTGATTTGCTTTATGATTAATTGAATATACCTATTTGACTCCCTAAACATCTACTCAGAGTAATAGGTATATATATGGGTTTATGCTCAATAATCTACAGAATTAGATCACAATCCAAAAAAAATACAAACCATTCCCTTAATTCACCATATTATACCCTAAATACTTGGTAATGCACATGTAGTGGTTTAATCTATTTGAGCCCCATATCACTGTAGTAAAAAATAAACACTGTTATTAATTTATGGCACAACTTTAACCATTGTTCTTAAGGATACAAAATTTTACTGATCCTAATTTAATAAGGCACTTGGTAAAACTAAATCATTGCCCTTTATAGATAATGTGGATTTATATATTTCAATTTACCATTTTTAAATTTATCATAATTAAATCATTGCACTGTATTAATGAATCATTACATCATATTATGAGTCATTACACTCTAAATTCAAATTTAATATAGAACTATTTATTGGCTCCATAACAACATCATTGTATTCCCTATTAACATCATTGTATATATAACTAGTATCTTTGTATCGGTAATATTGTTGAATAAGATAGTTTCATTATATGTAAATGTCCTTTTAGTTGTATGAATAAATCATTAAACTTAAAGTATCAGAATATGTGGTATATTTTATTTTATGTAACCATGTACTAGATGTGACTTGAGGTTTATAAGCTGAAAATAAGAATATCTATGTGTGTGTGTGTGTGTGTGTGTGTGTGTGTGTGTGTGTGTGTGTGTGTATCACCATAATCATAATATTCTGAATAAATATTCTACTATGTCAATCACCACCCTCAGACTATTTGTATGACTATATTTTGGTTTGTATGGATTCAGATTTAAGATATAGTCTCTATGATTCATATACAACCATTATGAATTTATAACTCTCCATTGGATGTACAAACCAGTCCTCTAAAAATATATAGTCCAAATCATACAGATTACCAAAAATCTATGTTTGATAATAACACAATTTTAATTTTTTGCCTACCTGCAATTTCTTGTTATTCCTCTGTTGGATTACTTATATTTTTCCTTCTTTTTTGTGTGCTACACCTCCTTCTCTTTGTGCTACACCACCCTCCTCCTTTCCTTCATTATATTCTTTCTTATTATCTATGAAAAGGGTGAATGGCTTTTATGGATTTTCCTTTCCCTCTTGTTTTTTTTTTTTTTGTTTTTTTTGTTTTTTTTTTTTTGTTTTTCTCTATTTTTCTCATTATTTTAAGAATTTTTTCTCTTTTTCTTATATATTTAAATCTTTCTTCTTTTTCATCTTAACAAAAAAATACTAATTAATACAAAAGTTAGTCATAATAATTTAATACAGACACTACACTAAACTAACCATGCATAAATACTATCTAAATATAAATGGTATTAAAACACATTATGCTAATTATTATTATGTAATTAATCATTAGCTAGTTAATATGGTGTGTGCAGGGTTGTAACTGATTTATTTATCATCCTCTAACATCTCCATCTACGTCACCTACTCTGATGATTCTCTCCCTCCATCACACTCTAAGGTATGAGTTATTTTGCGTCAACCTCACAACAAGCAAGTAGTTACCCTATATCAATATGATATACCTACATCACAAAATATAATAAAAATAACAAATCAACATGATTATAATGTAAACATATACACTATAGTTAATTCATAAAAATGTAATCATGTAACCTAAGTAATATCCTAATATCACATAACAATATATATCTCAAAGCTCAGTTGAAAATAACTAAATAAAATTTATCAACTATAAATATCTATCGATAATTAAATAGTTTGATTAACGAGAAATCAAGATGTAAATCTTTCCCTCTTAAAACTAGTCAGCATCTTAGATGACTCTTATTCAAATATAAATTATGAATTAAAAATATTGTTCAATAGAGAAATATTATAGTATAAAATATCAAATTAAGGAGATAAATGTAAAATTTGCCTATAGAATTCATTATAGTCCTCCCTAAATAACATTATTCTCATAATATTGGTTTCACAAGACCCTGCTCTGTGACATATTCCTACTTTACAAATAAAATTTGTGAATATCAGTTATTCTAATTAATTATATCATGACCACCTCAAGGTCTAGAACCAACAAGATAGGCCTATATACTACATGACTGACTACTTTTAATACTTTGAAGGGTCCCATATATCTCAGTGAAAATTTTACTAACTTTTAAAAAGTACATGAAATCATCATAAAAGCTAAAAATAAATGGTCAAAGAGCATTTCACAAAATCTTCCACCCCCTCTGTACATCTCTAACTTAGAGAGTTTTTTCTCATTTCAAAGAAATGTGTTTAGGGAACTTGGTAAGAATGATATGTATAAGTTAATGCCATCACCACTATATGTATCCTCTAATAAGTATATGATGTTCATATTGTTGTTTTTCCACATAGCTCCTAAAATGTATGACAATGAATAGGAATAGTAAATACTATATTTTTAATGTATATAAAATCAAAGAATAACCATTCTATAGTATACATATGTATGGTCATACAACTAAATTAGATAAGCTCATCTATCAAATCTTGGATTTGATAACTTCGTTTATTAGATCCAAACTCAATAAATATCAAGTCAATGTGAGACTAAATAGGATTCCTCCCATATATTAGTAACCACGTTCCTCATTCACCACTTTTTCCTTAAGTCTTCATGACCTAATGATATCCAAAATGTGTACAAGATTCAAAGAATCACAATTCCATACTAATAGATCACATAAAGTAATAATATATGCTATATAATCCCAGATGTACCAACATACATACAAAAAAAAAACATACAATCATTCTATAATTATATTAAGTTACCACTAGCCAAACATAAATAGTATCATTTTCATAGCTTAACCTGCTTTGTTATATTCATAATTAAAACAAAATGAAGTTAAAATTATTATTTACAAAGGCCAAGGATGACAACATCCTTAAAACCTTATAAAAAAAAAGTGAGACAATGTATTCCTACTTTTTTTACTATTGCAAAATAAGTTATAAGTTTATCTCAAGCCCTTAAATTGACAAGATGTTCTATACATCCTACACCCTACTCGCTCTCAGCAAAAGGTACATAAATAACTCTTCAAAATAATATGTTTTAAGCAAAAATTTGATAATATCGATCAAATCAAGGGTATATAATAAAATAATAATTATAATCTTCTTATAATTCTTAATCAAGAATTATAAATTCAAGGTTCGCCACTCCACATGGTCTAAGTTCATAATTTTAGATAAAGTAGACCTGAAAAGTATGACTCTTAAAAGTCACCAATGGAAAGTAGAGAACTAAAATCACAACAAAAAACTCTTAAATACCCTCACATGGTAAAATATAACATCAAAACCCAAGTTCTCATAATTACTACCTACTTACGAAACTTGTAAGAGTAGTATCATAACCTACTTCCATAACCAAAAGAAAAATAATAACCAAAAAGATGCATCAATTCATTCTATACTATAAATGCTCTCTCAGCAAGAAGTAAAAGACACCATCACATGAACTCAAGGGAATATGATTAAAACAACATTCTAGAAATAAGTTCCCATTTAAGAGAAACAGTAAATCAACATCTTGAAATATGATTACTCTTAATAAGCTTATAATGATGTCAAAAGAGGGTGCAAGAGTAATAAATCATCTCTATGCTAACTATGAGGAATGACACTTCTTCCTAATCCAAATAAACATATGAGCCCCAATCCATGAACAAACTCTTAACACAGTGGAGTCCTCAACAAAAATGACTATACTCCACTAGAAGGATAATTCCCACCACACTAGGTGGTGTCAAACTAAAAATGGTCTTATAGTATATTCCACTACTAGGATTAGTGTATATAAGACACAAAACTAATGGACATATACTTAAGTGAGAAGCATCTCATATTTTTTAAACACCCACAACACAAAACATAAATGGTGAAGGTGACTTGATATCTAAGTAAGGATGTAATCGTACTTGAGGTGTTTGATCTAAATGATCAAAATCAAGGTATAAATATATTTTTCATGAATAAGAACTATGCTATGCACCTACCTACCCAAATATATTATTTTAACACTTAATATTGTCACATATACATGCTTTCTAAATTACACACTCAATGTTCCACACAACATTTCATGAATGTCCCATACCTACAATAGTCACCAAGCCATATAGGAGGATCTATTAAGTCTCAAAACTGTAATCATGTTGTCACATGGTTTTGAACTGAGGCACTATAAATCCAAAATACACTTTTATTAATTAGTCTGATACTTCATATCACTATATTCACATTGGTGAATAGAAAGACACGAAAATATTAATAGACTTATTAGATCTTAGAGTTCAAACCACAGCTCTGATACCACATGTAACAACCCTACTAAATTCTACGTAGAAATACATGAATTTTTTTTATTAAATACATAGATTACAAATAGATTACATCACAAAAATATAATTAGTGATCACATAAAATATTATATGTGATAAGTGTAAATAGAATATACTACATCATACATCACTGATTACTAACATCATAATAAACATATCATAAAACAAATATAAAAGGTAATTATAATTAATCAGCCATGATTGATACATGCCTACAATCATTGTTGTCAATGTACAAGGAATAAATAATTAAATCTCATTATGATAATTTTTTAATAGTAAATACAATATTCATATATATAAGATACATCACTCCTCAAAGCATAATTCCTTGAACTCTAGTATCTATGACAATCTCAAGTGTCATCTCCAAATAAGTATTGTTGTGGAGAGGGAGAGCATCATCCCAGTACTTTTATATACCAACTATAGACCAATGATCCCCTGAACTAATCCGATCATATAATAAACCTCTTTTCACGGATGAGTAGATAGTGATGGTACAATAATCTAGAGAAATAAACTAGTACCCATGTACTATATGATTTTTAAAACTAAATATGAGGTGTATCATATAAAACTCATTATATTTCAAGATATCACGCAAACATATAAATCATACTCATAAAATGACAATGTCTTACTAAACATACTTTTGTCAAAGTTTTCAAAAATAATAAATAATAATGATCTATAGATCAATCAAAATTTATACACACCACTTGATCGAATTACATTCATCTGGTATTTTGATACTAGTAAGCTAGTGAAGTCTATCTCACTCCTTATTCATTATCAACAATGCGAGTTTGGTTAACATAATATAACTGAAAGATTCATATAATTTATATCTTACTAACAATCATATCATATAACATGCTAAACATAAGATAATCTCATATCATATACATTTATTCCATCAAACATAAGAATGAATCTCATATTATTATTTATCCCATAATAAAAATAATGACTACAATTTATATCACCCAAGTAAAATACATATTTAATCACAATTTAAAATTACTATAAGTATTTTTTAAGTATATGACACCCTATAATAACTCTTATTATCATAGCCTAGTGTTCTAAACAACTAATAATTACCACAATCAGTCATAATAAATTAGTCATAAATCTATGAAAACATAAGATTCTATTCAAGCAACTAGACATGACAAACAAAGTATTAGTTCATATGAACATTAAATATTTAATTTTAGCATTCGCTACTCTCAGGGTTTGTATGCACACATAAATAAGATGCTATTAACTGTCATAAACATGTTATTAATAGAAATAAACAAAACACATATATTTAACTAGTCAAATATATGTGTGTTTATAGACATAACAATTATAGTTTGTACCACTTGGGTATAACATAAATTTAAACTATAGTTTCTTAACTAAAATATTCTCTATGACATCCAATAATATCATAATTTATTGTACATGAGCAAACTACTCAATTAGAAACATCCAGTCTTACAATTTCAAGAATCAAACAACTCGTAATCATAAATAATAACCAAGCATGTACGAGTTATACTACTTGGATATACCCTATATTTAAATTGCATATTAGCATTCAAAAAGACATAATTTATAAACACACATCACGATGCATTATTATATGTTATATATATCTAAATACTTATACATAATATGTACTACACATGAGTTTTTATTATTATATGTCAATATATATATCAACAATTTAATCGTGTTATTCAAGTCATATAACTCATTAATAAATTATATCATAATTTTTTATTTTAATAATTTAATTTTTTTTCTAAGAGACTATTTTCACACAGTTATAATTTTGATCCCACAAACATCTTATAACTTATTTCAATCATATATTTAATTATAATTATAACCCTTTATATATATATGCACCATATGTAAATACTCAATTGATATGAAAATACTATACCAAAATAAATTACTTTTTGACAAATAAAAAAGCACCTTATAACCCTAAAATTCAATGAGCAACAAATATTTTGTAACGTAACCCATTGGAGGATCGAGCGACAGGGTGAAACCGATGTATGTAATGGGTAAGTGGCTGCCTCACTATTAATAAAGGAGTAAAACTTATACAAGAGACACGTCCTTGTTGACCTTGAGAACAGGCCCACTATTTAATATTTTTTTTAATTAAAATTCAACAGAGCTGAACCCACTGGTGGGAGTAAAATGATCATACATTTGTCGGCTAGTGGTGATGGATTTGCATAGTCTTGGAGGGAAAGAGTCGTGAGTTCAATGCAAGAGTTTCAATACGACAACTACACCTCGCTGACTATAATCCCATGCAATGAATGGATGACTATAGTTTCCACTGTGAGATCTGATCTAAAATCAAGTGTAAGTTGTCCTCCTAATCTGAAATCACAAAATTATTGTTTGAATTGCATTAGCGATTATAACGAGTCAGATGGGTTGTGATTGATAGCTGATTAAGATCAGATGTTCCACCTCCACTTCAGGTGTTCCATCTGCAGAACCTCTCCCCTGCCTTCGCCCATGGCTACGCCTCTCCCCGCCCATTCTCAAGTTTAATAGTAATAATAACTAGTAGTTGCCCCAAGGGTCAGAGGGGTTTTTAAATAATTTATTAAATTATAAGTATTCTGAAATGTTATATTAAATTTTTTATTAAATAAAAAGGTATTGAATATATTATAAAAAATATAATTGGTTAAATAATTTTAATTTTTTTGATGGTATGAAAAGAAAGAGGAGAATACTTATCTAACATGTTATACTTGTATCTCTAAAGTTTTATGCCCTTTTTACTGCTGGAAAAAATGAAATAAAATATTACAAATTAATATTAAACTTACATTACAATATTTCATCAAAAATTTAAGTGTCATTTAATCCTCTCTACTAAGAAAAAATCATTTACGTATGATACAAGAGTCCATAGAGATTCAACCACTATATACAAATTAATATTATAATACATCAATATTTAATAATTAAACATATCTAATGTTCTACAAAAATTTTGTTCTACATATAAAACCGTCAATTATTTATAGTAATTGGTATTAAGTGTCTAAAACAAAGAATTTACCGAACTAGTCACAAAAAAATTGTAAATTAAAAGCACCAATAGATAGGCATCATATTAAAAGCACAGTAGAAGTTATCACCTATACACTTAGATACAACATATATACATAGATTTTATCGAACATAATATCAAAAAATCTAATAAGGCATGCATTAAGATCTAGGCTCTAATATATTTTTGAAGCATGCAACAACATATCCACTACTTTTTTGCAAACAATTCTACATTTAATGATGATTTCAAAAGGCCAATAATTATTATTAGTAGTAATGCATTTGTGCTCTTCTAGAGATGAAGTTCAAACACATTAAGTATATTTATGGAAGCACAGAGACAACTATTTATGATGAGAAAAAAGTCTCATATCAATTTAATTTAATATATTGAAATTAACTGTTGAAATTTGAAAAGCCTCAAATATTTACAAGAGCTCTCAATTGGGTTGATCATTACCACATGTGAAGATTTAATTAGCCTTGGCAATATAAAAATAATCCTCTACAAATTTGCCTCTTTTGATTTGAAGAGGATAATTATTCTTTGATCATATGCGTAATTGGGTAAATTCCCTTGGATAAATTTAGTTTGTTTATTTTTCTTTGGCCTTTCTTTGTAGAGGTTTTCAAAAGAACATTCAAAATATCTATTTGATTGTTTCTCTGCAAAAAATTATAAATTTTCTAAGCAGCACTTATAGGAAGAAATCAAAAAACTCCCCTCTGTGGAACCATTAGGTAAAGGGTTTAAAATTCAAGAATTGGCTAGACTAGTGTCTCTCAAAGAAACCACTTCAGTTGTTGTAGCTTCCTTTATGATTATAATTTGTTTATTTATAGGACTTGTACAAACATGAAGAGGATTTTCAAAGCACAACCATCCTAAGAAGATGATTTGGTAGACCTTAAATCTAGAATGGACTCCCTCTCTCAGAAGTTGGGACAATTATTTTCCATTATCGTACAATTATGTTTTATGCATCATTTAGACTATACAAATATGAAAACCATCAAAATGTCAAAAAATAATTGCCACTAATCATATCAAACAATATCAATGGAAAAACCATTTTGAAGCTTTGAAATAATTAAACTTGTACATTTGTTTGCATTATAAATATTGATCTTATTCTTCCTTGTGCTTAGGTAAAAGCTTCATCTGCTAAATGTTTGGTAATACATTTACATCATCAGATTCCCAAACATTTCAAAAAAATCTGGTATTGTATTTTTTTTAAGTAATTAACTTTCCAAATTGATTGGACATGAGTAAATTTTCTTGTAAATATAAATGCATGCCAAACAATCAATTCTTTTGGTTCTTTAATCGACTCTCTCAAACAAACGTACATAAAATATGTTATTATAGAATTTGACCACAAATAAGTTCAAGAATTTCATGTTTTTAGACTTTCATGTTTTAATGTAAAATGGGGCTTTTGGATAAACTGTGGAGAAAATAATTATCAAAATTGTCTGCATAGTTTATTAAAAAAATCATTTTTATGTGTAAATAGAAATTTAAATTTTAAAAAAGTTAATTAAATTTAATTATCATAAAAAAAATTAGATAATTTATTTAAAATTCCTCGTATAATGTATAAATATAATTTTAAATTAAAAAAAAAATATTAGATCTAATTATTTTTAATTGACAATATCACACACCAAAACACTAGACCTAAGAGAAAATCGGATCTAATTATTGTGAATTGCTAGCTTTGTAAGGTCTAGCGACATTGATTTAGGTGAAACTATTTCATATTACCAATATTATTTAGGTGACACTACCTCATACTTCCAATAAAACCCCCTAACTATTTCTAATTGATTTTAACTTGAAACCCCTTTCAAAAATACAAATATCTAGTGTAACACACAGTGTGCCACTAGAGAGTTGAATCAAGAATCAATTGTTTTGTAACTATAGATTTACACCAAACTGTTTAATATAAAAAATATATTTATGATATATATTAGATTAATATACTATGTTATACTATAAAATAATATTAAAATTAAAATAAATTATTATTATTATTATTATTATTATTATTATTATTATTATTATTATTATTATTATTATTATTATTATTATTATTATAATAGATAGGACCCTAATCATTTTATGTGGCAATTAGCAAAATCAAAACCTCATGTGACCTAACTCAAGCATAATCCCATCTATAGCATAGCTGAGGGAGCCAGCCATATGACCCTAAAATCTTTGATTTTTTAAGATCAACTTATCTTTTTCACATTTTCTCTGCAATACACTACCACACACTTCACGTTGTAGTCTCCAAAAATCCACTCAAATTCCAATTTCTCCAATATTATAAATATATTTAACAAAATAAAAAGGTGGCAATCTACATGCCAAAAATACAAACCATAATGTGGTGGGAAACATGTATGCAAAATGTGGAATAGTGGAGGACACTTGTAAGGTCAGTCAGTTTCTATTTTTTAGCGTTATTAGGCAAAAATGGATTGGGTGTTTGGAAAGTTTTATGGTTATAGGAAAACTGCCTTGAAGATTGAATGGCATTTAAATGATGTATCTGGGTAGAGCCTCAAATTTTACAGTTGAAAATTTTATTGAGAAAAAGACAAGCGATTCCATTTTTGGTTTCCAAAGTGGAAGTAGGTGTGTGTTACTATTGTATAATGTTTGGAATTGGAAACTATTCTTCCATATCATTTTTTTATAGTGTGAGGAAAGGAAGTGTGAAAAAATTCCCTTTATAAAGATAGAATAAGCATCTTTAGTAATAAGGCAACAACTTCCGAATGAAGTGGAGCTACGAAGCTAGCCAAGAAGTTCTTATGATCTTAGATATAATTTATCATCATTTATCATTTTGGATTACTTCTTATTTTTATTTCACTGGGTAAAAATATTAACATTCTATAATGTTTTCTATATATTTGACATTAAAATTCACTAGTGGTATTAAGGCACACCAGGCTTTGCATACTACATTAGGGTATTGGTATTCATTTTTTGTGTGTTCATTCATAGATCCCCTCATTTATTCCATTAATAGGTTTTGCTTTTGAGAAATTGACACTCTGAGGCTACTAACAAAGACACAAAGAGAGACCAAACTAGGTATGTGTCTAGTGTCCATTAAGCTACGAAGCTCAAAGCACTAACTTCTTCCTACCATTGAATTGAATAAACATGGCACAACACAATCAGTCGATAGTGATAGAATTGAGGCTACTTGGGTGGACAACTCACTGTTTGGCTGTAGGCTCCACACTGATTAAGTATTACATATGATTCAGACCCCAAAATTGACATCCTTCTTGACTTTGTTGGTGGTTGAAACTTAAATTATTTAGGTATGGTTTTTTATTTTGACATGGTCATATTAGTTATTAAATCTTTACCTCCTTGATTTCTATCTCAAAGAAGGATTCCTTCAATTATAGGAATGTCTTATTCATTTTTGTCTCACATTTTAAAATTTCAACAATATCAGAAGGAATGTCTTATTCATTTTTGTCTCACATTTTAAAATTTCAACAATATCAAAGAGGGAAAGGGGGGGAAATGTGTTTAACTAGCAATAGATAATTTCCCTTAATAACACCATCATTCTAAGTGTGATTCATCTTGCTACACACATTTGTATTTTTATTTATGTTAGATAAATAATATAAAACAAAAGGAAAAAAGAAATAAACACATGAACATGAATCAAACTACTGACTTAGGAACAGAAGGGTGATGCATAGCTATTGTGATTGGTGATGGATAGCTATAAGGGTGGTCACCAACCTTATATGTCCCCTAATATGCTAGTTGAATGTGTAAATCAGTCTTCAAAACAACAACAACAAATCATTCCATGCCCAAACCAAAAATATGCAAAAACATCATCCAATTCATCATGTCAATGTTCTAGTGGGGGAAAATAGCATATTTTTTATTCTATCTCATGTGCGACATATCTCAAGGCTTCACCCCATCGTATAAGACTCTGACTAATAAGGGTGCATAACACCAAGTCTTTATTGGAGGAGTGACTAATAGTGGTTTGTTGTTTTGTTATGAAATAATATGGGTGTAAGGTTTGTGTGTTACTATTAAATTTTTTTCACTTGCAAATGATATATATGATGGTTAGACCCTCAAAACATAAAAATATTATTAATCTTTGGAAAGTATACACTCTATTTTAAAGATTTGTGATTAAATAAATGTCAAAATATTTATTTTTTCTAAATTAATCACAAATAAGGATTTTAGATACTTCCCTATTTTGTAAATGTATAAATTATGCTTGCTTTAATCATGAAGCGTTAGAACATAGTTTTTCTATTACTAAAAAAATTATTGTTCTATTTAATGTTACTATTCAGATTGAAAGTCAAACAAATAAAGTTTTTCTAGAACTCAACCACTTCTACCATTTGCTTGACCACTAGGGAAATACCCCATGTATAGTTATTCATGAACCTCCTTAAACCCCACAACATCCAACACCTTCTCAAGAATGAGGTCATGGGCCACACCGATAGCATCTAGAACTAAACAAAAGAGCCATTCTCATTGTCAGTCACCACCTCAATGATCTTCTCTTCATCGTGACGGTATGAGTAGCTATTCTAGATCTAAAGGTGATGGTAGGGGTTGGTAATTTCTTTGTCTATCTCATGATGGTGACATTGGGGGCTGAGGTCCTCTCCCCAATCCAAACTTTTACAACCAACTATGGTAATCTCTTCTAAAATAAATCAAGATGAGACATTAGAGGCATAACAAGACACTGGTTGGGAACCTTTACCTGTGGATGAGTATCCTCCTACCCTGGGAGGATGGGGTGGTAAGCCTCAGGACCTACCATCTCCACCACCTCCCTTGATGTCCATGTTTGTTACACTTGCTTAATTATTCTCTTTATTAATATTTCTTCCTTTCTCTCTCTGATTTGATGTCAAATTGTTATGTGATGTTTATTTTTGTGGGTGTGGTCATTTTTTGACCACTTTCTAGACTTTTCTTAAGGTGTCTTTTCCCTCAATGTGATTATGCTCATGGGGTGTGACTTTTCTATCCACTTATTTTGTATGATTAGTGTTGTACCATATCTTGTTTGATTAATATATAGGTACGCTCTTCAATTAAAAAAATCTTGTGATTTCTCCCTATACAAGTACTCTTACTACATTAAAATATTTTGAAGACATCATAAACATCCCCTTGAGTGTGTATACAAAGTTTTATCAACTTAAACCAATCTATTTAGGAGATATAGTAATATTAGTTTGATAAAACCTTAAGGTAGGGTTTAAGGCCAGACTTAGACCCAAGAGCTAGAATAATTCAAACTTTTAGGTTTGTCAAGTGATATTTTTAATTGGTAAATACTCTTACCTATCATAAAAACATTTTCCAATTATTATCTAACCATGAACAATCCTAAAATGATAAGAAAGGATCTTTTCTCTAGATGACTGCAATATAAAACTAAGTATACAAACCCAAGGGCAAGAATTTTATAAAATCTCAGGGTTTTAAATCTTTGAATAGTTATTTTTACTTTGAACCTGACATATAAAATTTTATCTATAAAATATTATCTATCTTTATTTATGACTCTTAAAGCTTCATAATACAAAAAATATGTAGAATTACACCATTCTATCATATTATGTCTCTAGGAAGGTCCTATCTTCAACTTGCAAGTCATAACTTCATCATAAGATCATCAAAAAAGAACAAATAACATTAAATAACATGATATTACTCATTCATAAATGTTTTTGAAGTATATTTAATCATAATATCACCTTCCTTTATTGATATATCTTCAAAATGCATATGCATAGCCCCTATACACCACTCCCCATCTTCATACAATCTTGCCACTAATCCTTTTCTAGTCATCTTCCTCACTTCATTGTGATCTTTCTTGATGCTTCAAGGCTTATCATCTTGTTACAAGATGCCTTTTCTTAGTTTTATCTTGTTTTATACAACAAGAATCTCTTAGTTGTCTTAAGACTTATCTAAACATGCTAAGTTTAATCTTCTCCTACATTGGACATACTTCTAGATTGGTTTAAAATAGATTTACATTAAATTAAGAATAAAGATAATAAAACATTAAAAATACCCTCTATAACATTAATGGACCCTTACATACATAATCATGATCATAGACAAGCTTGCATAATAAGGAAACACTCTCATTTGACACTTAATCATTCAAATATTTGAAAATACTAATTTCAATTAGAAAAATCCATTTGTCACTCTTAGAGACTTAAAAATTGAATTCTTACTGACTTACACTCTTGTAAATTGACCATGTAAGACTCCTCACACTTACCTAAAACCTTATTAAACCAGACATTGACTCACCAAACCAAAATGTACATAGAATTGATGATGCTCCTACATCAAGGTTCCATGGCCATTTACAGAGAGGAGGTTCATGAAAAAGGTATGGAGAGATGTTTTTTGGTGTAACATTTCATTACTCCATTAACATACTAGTAAATGTTTACTTAGATGTGACATCATGCCAAAAAAAAAAAAAAAAAAAAAACATGAACAAAGAAAACACTTGAAGAAAACCAGGAACCTAAAAGACACATAATAGAAAATAGGAACATACAAGGCACAATAACCATAAAAGCCATGTGAAAAAATAAATAACCAGAAATGTTTGTTTGTGATGTGCAAGGAAACATTAACTTACCACAATGATGGAGAAAATCTCATCAAGCCATATGGAAAATGGCGGTAGATTGCAAAGTAATGACCCATGCATCTTCCATTCAAAGCTCAACCCAACAAAAATGTGTTGCATATATAAATAATAGAGCAGATTGAATGGAATATATGTGAAAAATAACTATATCAGTCTACATTTAAAATATTTATAGTTTTGAAGTAATAACACATGAACTTGAATGTAGATTTTTTTTTGGTTTAGTATAAAAATAATTAAAATTCATTGGTGTGTCAGTCTACAAACTGCAGACTTATAACCCACAACATGATCCTCTGAATATGTTGGTGGTTGAATGTTAAAGTGTTCTTGTAGTTTAATTTGAAACTACAACTCTCTATAAATAAAACTCTCTCTGCAATTCAAACTCTTTACAAATAAAAAAATTGGCATTTCTATAGTTTTGTTTAATTTATAGAAGATAATTTGAAATTTGAAATTTGAATTGTCTATGAATGGTGAGTCTTAGATGTGTATTTGCATTCAATGTTGCAAGTGACACCCATGAATGGAGGTTGGTGGAGTCATATTGTGGAGCCAAATGTTTGAATTTTGAATGTTATACATTGTAATTAAAATTAGGTGGACCAAATGTTGTGAATTTTATCTCATGCACCTTATAGTCAGAGGTACAAAAGTGGAATTGAAGGGCTCAAAATATTCATTTGGGTTGATGTTTTTAAAATGTTTACACCTTTAAAATATAAGTAAAGGATATAATATTTTGAACGTTATAGTTTATTTTGGACTTGATATTGGTATTAATGAAATTTATATTTGTATTAATGAAAATGAATATTATTTTTTTTGAAAATGATATTCATTTTGTTGAATATGATGTATATTTTATTTTTAACTAGAGTGTGCATCTATTTTAGAAGGGGGCCAATAATTGTATAGAAAGGTTCATATTTTTAATATTAATTATTCAAAAAATCAATGGTCCAGCACTAAAATGTTTAACTTTTAAAACAACTGAACAACCCATAACATATTATCAAATAAATCTTAATAAATCATGACTACGAAAAGGGGTCACAACTACAATCATAACCACTGGACCCCCCTCAGCGATTGGTCCCTTCCCCTAGTGAATGTGAATCCACTCAAAATTTTTGAAAATCATCCAAAGTAAGAAAATATAAATCCCTAATACAAAACCATTTTTCAGAAAGTTTATTAAGTCGTTCAAAGGTATAAGATATGTTAGTTATTTTGATTAGTATATTGAGATACAATGATGTGTATAAATATGATATGATATTAGTAAGGAATTGAAGCACTCTCCATTGGTCCTTTTGAATACACATCACCACCTCCTCACATAGATTTTTCAATAATGTGAGTGTGATGATGTTGATGAGTATTAACAAGACATTTCATAGGGAAAACTTGAAATACCATGTGAAAAACACTTCACAAATGTTTCATTTATTATAAGAGGTATTTTAGGATAACGATAATGATGAAGAAAATGATGACAACAATGTTGGTGAAGATGACGAATGACGCTTTACATTGTTACAATCACCATCTAAACGAATGAGTTAAAACTTGCTCATCCATTGCCTTGGAGAAAGTGATCTCAACTGCTACATCACACCCCTCACCTCCAAATCGATGGTTGATGCCATGATAACTAAGAATATGTTGAAATAACACTTAAGATCTATGTTCATTTTAAACTTTAATATATTCTTAGCATATTCAATTTTTATATTAGCATCTGCACCCTTACATGCAAAGTATGTGTCAATAAAGACTCTCTATATTCCCATGAAAAATACCTTCCACACCATGCGTATGTCCTTATTGTCATTGAATAGTCACTAGTAATGCTTAATCAATAACAAAATTTAAATTTTTTAAATTAAACTTATAAAATTCATAAAACAAATTTAACACAAAACATTTATAAGTAAGCATTGCTCCAACAAAATATTTGTTTGTGCCTAAAGTGGAAGAGCCATCTGAGCCATCATTGGTCATTATGAGAAGATATTATAGTGCTTGTTGGGGAGTACCCAATGTCGAAGGGGTTAGGTTGGAAGATCCTAGGAGGAAGGAAAGTACTTCCTCTAGAATTTTCCCTAATATCTAAGGCTGGGGTACCTCCTGTAGTAGGAAAAAAACTCGTGATATGAGTTTGCCCCTATGGTTTGGGGGATGGTTGGTAAGTAGATGTCGCCAAAGAGGGGCAAAGCCACATCAGTGGGAAGGAGTAGAGCTATGAAACCAAGGGAGAGAAGGCTAGGGAGTCTGAGTAACTTGAGTAGTAATGGTGTCCTAAGAGAAGCACCAATTAACTCATTTCTTAGCTCCAATGTGTGATGTACCGGTGTCCAAAGAGTGTTTAGTGTTACCAATCACTTGGATGGGCTTTAAGAAAGAGGTGATTAACATGGGGGATCTAGAGACTCTAGGCTCCTCATATAGGAATATGTCTCAGAGGGTGACTACTTCACAAAGATGAAGTGCGAGGCACCATTGCTTTGGATATTTGAAGAAATTAGGTAGTGTTGTTTGAGTCCCTTTAGAGGCAATGGCATCTTCCCCAGATCCATAGTAAATGAGGCATTTGAAAATGAAGTGTTCCTCGATCTCCACCTCTTGAAGGGTGCAAATGTGATAGATATGGTCATGATGGAGAATGCGGTGATTTGTTTCAACATGTAATTGGTAAGAACATACTCTCATCTAGCCATGGTGAAACTTCAAGCCGTGGGACCAATGGCACTGGAGATGGTGAGAGTCATGAATAATACCATTCACTACTTGTAATAAATTCTTAGCATAAACAACAAACTTCAAGATGAGTGGCTAAAGGGGGGAGATCCAAGTGGCTTGAATATATTCTCTATGGATGTCATCTCTAGTAGCTCTAGTGACGAGGTTCTTTGTGGGAAGTAGCCTAGGGGGTTGGGCATCAAGGGAATACATAAAATTGGGTAGCCTATCAATAGAGATGCCAATAGAAAGGAGGAGCAATCTAGTCTCAAGGTATTAATAATGCATGTGTGTGGTGGTAACCTGTGAAGTAATCTTCTCTGAAGAGAAAAGTGCTAAGTATGGATAGCTCTAATGACTATAAGTTGAGTCCCGCAAGGATACGACTATGTGGGTGTAGAAAGTAGGCCTGAAGATAGTCTCAAGGTGTAGCAACTGGGTGGCAAATTCAGTTTAGATGATGTTTCAAGGAACTGTTCACTTGTAATAGATCATGCGATGTAACATGAGAGTTTGGATTCTCAATATGCGCCCATTTAACAACCACGAATCTAGGTCCCCAAACCTATAAACCATATAAATCTGCAGGTTTGATGATTGTATTAAAGAGGTGTAACTTAGAAGGGATGTCCTAAAAATAGATCTGGAAACAATGACATTCCATGACAGAAAGAGAGGCATACCCCTTCCAAAGATGTGGATGAGAAGTAGACTTAATGCTAAATTATGGACAAAAAAATTGGACCCCTAAGTATGTGTATGTTGATGTTGTCTCTAGAAGTTCCTCTTTGTAGAAAAATTGGAATTTAGAGAAAAAGCACTTAAAGATATTGAAGATTATAACCTTAGTTTTACTAAGGTTGACCACAAGTTGTCAGAGTTCACAAAAATGAAAAAAGGGCATCAAGTTGTTGTAAGCCCTTGGCAAAGTGAGAGAAGAGGACAACTTCATCAGAAAAAAGGATAGGTATAAGCACCTCATGCAAAATAGAGCCATCATCCATATGGGTATGCCACCAAAGAAACTCCTTGAACTCATCAATTTAGATGTTGAATAGGGTTGGTGAGAGAGAACATCCTTGCTTGACCCTTATGGTACTCTTCACAAAGTCAGAAAAACTGTGAGAAGTAGGAAACAACCCAATAGCAATCTCATAAATCCTCCAAGTAGCAATAATAAAAGAATCTCAGATGTCAATATCTCTTAACTTATGGAAAAGCAGGTGTCTCAAAATCGAGTCAAAGGCTTTCTTGAAGTCAATAAAACAACAAAAACTTTGGAAGACCTGTGGAGAGCTTCTTCAATAAGAGCTTGCAGTGTAAAGATGTAGTCAATAGTCTAGTAGTCCCTTCTAAATCCAGCTTGCACCCTAGTTTTGATATTATTCCTTTTCAAGGATAATGACAATTGCATGCCTAACATCATGGCATAGAGTTTGGCAAATGTATACCCAATCATAATGGTCTTGTAGTTGCCAAGGATAGAGAGATCCCTGAACTAATGAATATGGTGTATGATGTGCTGGGACCATGACTGAGGAAATTTGATTACACTGCCTTATTTAAGGGCATGGCAAGGTGAAAGGCAAGGGAATCCACACCATATTTGATGAACTTAGCTTTGAGACCTCCATAAATTTATTATTATTACATTGTATTGTTCATTCTCACCGTCTTAGTTATAATGTTGTATTATATATCACTATCAATATATTTAGTTCCCATAATTGTTTGTTATGCAAAATCTTTGTATTTCAAAAATCTGAAACAGGACAGGTTGTATATCAAAAACTAATTTTGCCAAGGCAGCTGAAAATGCATTGACAGACCTTATTATATGCATCAGTTTTAGTCTTCTAATTTTTCTCCTTAATCATTGATTATATTTAATAATTTCCTTCCTACCATTGTTTAAGCTTTGATTTTCCTAATTTATAGAGATTCTGGAAGCAAACTCCAAATCTTACACACACTCTTGAAATTGTTGCCCAATGGTTAGCTCAAGCACTGGAATGTGGGTAAGCCTACAAAAATAGTCTACACTTTTATTGACTGACCAAATCTCAAATTACCACTCATGGGGGAGGAAATGATGTTCCACGACCTTCTCTTGTTGATGAGATTATATTCTAAACATGATGCTCATTTTTATCATCTGAGGGATAAATGTTAGGTGAGTATGTGGGCATGCTAAATATTTTCATTTCTTCTGGAATCACTAAGTTTTTAAACAAGCCCAGAAGTAAGGCATCACAAATTTAAACACTTGTAAAAGTTGTACATAGAATGGCATCTAATTGCATCTTTTGTTTGCATTAAGATAATTTGGATTAAGATGTGCCTATGATTGTTTGCTGGCATAGTTATTGACACTTGATGTTTAAAAAATGTGTAAATATTTATATGCTGTGTTCCAGGAATAGCCCCCCCGTCCACCACGTTTCACGTCTTGGTACGCCTCGAGTATCAGTACACCCCGAGGACCTGTTAGAGGTGTCCAAAAAGGTACTGATAGGGAGAAACAATGGAAGTCATCAAAAAAATTTAAAAAATGTAAATACAGTCAGAACCCAACAGTATATACATAAGTTTACATTTAGATATGGACATCTAGTTTCTTATACTTTAATTTATATTTTACTTATATACTTTCAGGATGTTTGAGAGGGGTTTTGGACCTCTAGGAGCTATAATGCAAGTTCTAGGTTTTAGAGGATCCTATCATATTTCAAAGTTACTTAGATTCTAGGGTTTTAGGGTTTCAGACTTAGCCATATTTTAGGGTTTCAAGATTTCAAGGAGACATCATAGGAGGTATGAACGCTGCATGAAGGGATGTATGTGTGATAGAATAGTATGAGAATATCTCTCGCAAAGTGCCACAAGCTGATCCCACCCCATTCCTTGTGCACCCCTTAAGGCGTGCACTCTGTGAGATTCAATTCACCGATGAGCCCTTATGAGAGAAAGTGTCAGTAAATGATAAAGTTGAAAAATAATGGGAGTGGCATTCATGATTTTGTGGGCAATCAAGATGATTTATTCTAGATTTGAATGTACATTTTGTCTTTGAAGTAATGAATGAATGAATATCATATATTTTTAAGTGTTTTATCATTTATAGACAAATATTTTCATACTATATATATATATATATATATATATATATATATATATATATATATATATATATATATATATATATATATATATATATATATATATATATATATATATATATATATATATACAGACGTACCCACGACATATCCAAATCAAGGATTTTGAAAAATGACGTACTCGCGTACCTAAGACATCCCCGTATCCATACCCATACCCAAACAACATAGTTTATATGTTGTAAGTACATATATACTTATAGCTTTGATGGACAACATGATCATTTCTCTTAGATCTCTGCCATATGGTGTATAACCACATGTTCTTGTTATAGGTGTGGAACTATATGCCGCTTCCACCTATTAAAATAGCATCAAGGTTTGCCTATGTTGCCTCTCATATTTGATAAGTTGAATATTAGAATTTATATTAAACTGTTGAATGCAAAGATCTATGTAAGCCCTTATCTTATGTTTAGTTTGTAGAACAAGCGAGGCCAATTATAGATTTGGGCAGTTTTCTTATGTGTTTTGATGTTATTCAGATGGAGGTCAGCATTGAGGATTGCTTACATATTGAGTTTGATTATAACAAAATCAAGTGAGTTATATACTACTTCATACTTGTTTATTACAATTAAGATGCAGGGGAAGAAAATGTGTTTCTAATCGATTAGAGAATTCTACCTACGTATCACATGAAAGATGTTGTCATCGATAAGATTTATTTTCTTCTTGTCAGAATCAAGATCAAGAACATGGAGCTTGAGATTAGTAGGAGAGAATCCATAGGATCAGGACCTAATACGTATGTTGAAATAGAGACCCTATCCAAATTTGAACTCATGGATGGTGCTCTTATACGAGGTACATTTCCTATTATGTAGAAGTTTAATACGATTAATAAACAATAATTTAGTATAGATTTTATCATTTATTTCATGTCATTCATATTTTTTGGTAAAATTTTAGGATGAATCGGCAAAAAAATCTGATCATCCTTTTCTCGATATATATTTGTGTTTAAACTTATGCACAAAGTTAAAAAAAGATAAAACTTTATGTTATATATTTCATCATCCTTTTCACCATCTTTAGTAGAATACAAAAGCATAGTATTCACCGTCCAAGTGTAGAGTCGACCTTAATAGCTTGATATACTCAAAAATGAGAGATAACACTAGCAAGATGGGGAGGCGCAGCACCTTCATTTGAAGCATTCGTGTTCACCTTAGTCCAACACATTTCAAGAATGGATCAATTGGTTATAAATGTAAATCCACACCAAGATACCAAATGGGGGTGAAAATGAGGTTAATGTTTCTTTTGTTATGTTTATTTTTTAAAATTAAAAAAAGATAAAACTTTATATATATGAACAAGATAAGTACAATGAGGGATGACTACATGAAATCAGTTCATCCAACAACAGACCTACAGGAAAGGCTAAAGGACAAAGACAATACCAGTATTACATTGTGTTAGAATGCACCATAATTACAACATTCAAGGACAAAAAATCAAAGATTTATAGTAAGAAGAGAGATCGATTATCATGAGCTATGGACATGTATATTTTGTTATGTTTTATCATTATGAGAGTAGGCTTGAGTTAGGTTGAAGGAAGGTGGTTGGGGAATGGGGTGGGGGTGTAGTTTATTGTAACTTAGATCATATTAATAAGATGTTACCATCAACTAACATATGCCAGTAGGGAAAGAGGTTAGAGGGTGAAAATCCCATAGCGGCAGATTTCATTTATTGTTCTTCCCCCGACTAACAAATGCTTGAAGGTGCTTGTGTGCTAAGTGGACCCCCTTACCTTATAATTATTACCAATATACTTAAGGAAAAATGTTGTTAGTGTAATGACTACTCATGGAGGTCACCTTGAGTTGACTAAAAAACACATAGGTCAAATCCCACAAAAACAAAAAAACTCTTAAAAACTTCTATTGTTTGAGTTAACGTGAGCAAGGCTTATGTATGAATATGTTTGCCAAAAAGCTATGACATAAAAATCAATGACAATTGGTTAAAATGTACCATCGACAACATCTCTATCTTGATGAACAAATCCTTAGTGGTTGATGAAATTTTTGTTTATTTGATGTTCTTGGAGAATTTACACAATAATGGTTTACTAATACATTCAAGAAGATGATAAATTCACCTAAATTGACAATTCCAACTTAATGCATCCATTCCTCATTATCAAAATTACTCATAAGTTATGAGAATTGTGTATTTTATCTAAAAAGTAGTATTCTGCCTCTTGCAAAAAGTTCTCATTATGAAAATTTGTGTGTCCTTGCCCATCTCTTCCAATCTATTCAAAGTTTAGGTTTAATATTGTTGAAAGCGTTCCTTGCATTACCAATGTTTTTTCTATATTCTTGGTTTATTGATAACATATACACCCCTAGAGCTATAGAATCCACAGATATGTATTCACTAACATTAAAAAAATATGTGGTAAACTATGGTAATAAAAAAACATAATACAAACAAATGTAATAAAAATATGTGTTATAGGTGTACACATGCATGCAATAAAATTATATCTACATTCATTAGAGAGATTTTAAGTTATGTGCCATTAAAATATATATGTTGTATGCTACGTTATTGTTGGGCATGTTACAAGGAATTGTGCTAGTGATGTGGCATATAATACAGTTTGAGGGAATCAGATCACAATACACTACTTAAAAAAATAGTGACAAACTAATATATTCTAATATTCATTTGTACATACCATATTATTGATGCACTTATAGACATACAAATAATGACATCATCAAATAGTAGTTATGATGCACACCATAATCATGTTTAACATTATTGCTCTTTTGTTTGTTTATATGCTTAGTTACTATTAGAATATGAGGGGTTTTACTTAATACTATAGCCCTTTCACTTTGATAAAATGTTACACATATTTTCCCCCTGTTATGTCTCTATAAGTCCATGTGAAAGTATGTTAATATATTTTGCCTCTTTGTGGTTATGATTAGTGTGGAGACTATTACACTGGGAGATAAAAATGTTGGTATCAAGACGAGTGTTTTGGAGGAGAAGGCAACCATTTGTAACATTTTATGGTATTATTCCGATGAATTAAAAGAGGGATTCTTTCCTCATATTGATAAGGTCAATTGTTCAATCCATGTAAGTTATTTTAGCATCAGGAGATTCTTTTTTCTGTAAGACACATCCTTATGTAGATATACTCTGTTAAGTACAGGTTGCACCAACATTGGTTCCTTTCCTAAAATTTTATTTCTACGAGGAAGTTGACAAAGTCATTGTTTTAGGTACTAAGTGTTTTGTTTTTCTTGATTTAACATGACCCTACATATCTATGTTTTAGGTTTTGACATTATATTTGCCTACATTTATATTTAGCAATGTCGGAGCTATTGCAATCTGCCAAATTGGCTGTGGAGAAGGGACAAGCTCGAGGAAGGGATCAAACCTATATTAAGCAATTGTCAGATTAAATTATATGTGCCTTGGTTGAAGCTTTGCATAAAGTAATTTAGACATTTCTAGTCAGTGTTGCATTCTTTGGATCATTGTTTTATTTTGACTGTTATGTTGAGTTGCAACTCTTTGGTGTTGGGCAGTATCTTTAAATGATGGGATTTACTGTCTCCTATAATCTTCAGGAACTTGAAATTGAAATTTTTTCAAGCATGTTGGATGCATTGAATGAATGCATCCAGGTGAGATTTGTCTTTTTCTATACATATATGCAATTAGAACATTTAGATGCTTTAGTTTTTATAAAATGCATTCATTTCGATATTTGTATCAACTTTTAGATTTTGGTTATGCTTGAAACAACATAATAGCTTATGTGCGTCCATGCATGTTAACTTTGCATGATTAAGATAAATATAATTTTGGTTTGATGCTATGGATACTACTTGTATATAATTTCTCTTGAAATCGATTACATTAGTAATATGCAGTTATATTTAAATGTCTTGCATTGGGTATCAAATAAGTTTTGTCAAACATATCAAGTTAATTCAACTATTATTTAGATGTTTTAAGTTTTGAGTCCTTTTGTTGATTTTATCTCCTAATGAACTTTTAAATGTTCTTTTTGTTAATAGAGACTATTGGCTATCATGGATATTCTGATTATTAACATTGTATGTGCTTGGATCCCAGTGATAATAAAAGTTTGATTGTTACTTTATACATATATCAGTTATCTTGCTTGATCAAGGACAAGTAAAGTCAATAGTGGATGAAATCAAGTAAGTTATAACAGCCAATGCAACTAGAAAGAGGGAACAAATAGAGAGGACTAAAGCAGAGGAGTTAGGTGCAGAGGAAGGGGAAATGCTTCAAGAGGAGAATGAGCAGGAAGAAGTCATCTTTGATCAAGTGAGGAAGTTTTATTTAAATTTTTTGTTTTGTCTTTCATATTTATTTAAAGGAGCACTTAATTTCTAATTACAGAATATGAACATGCAATTGCATGCATTGAGAAAGTTGAGTCCTATGGTACCAATTATCTAAACATGTATCTACATAAATGTAATGAATGGAAACCAGAGTAACCAATTTCAAGAATCAATAAAACAATCTTACTTATTTAGATTTGTGTATAAGTTTACAGAGTCATAAAACCATGTTTAATGAAGCTATATTCTTATACCCAAATTTTCACTTATTAGGTTAATATATCTTCAAGATTGAATGCGTGTCATCCTTCCTTATCATTTTTTGTTTTGGTTTAGAGAAGGGATAACAGGCGAGTGTCTTTCCTATAGTTTGGCCTATCCCAAGGGCTTGAAATCTCTTTTCCTAACTTTCAAACAAATCAATAACAAATTAGCTCCTTTTAGTTTCAAAAGGTAGAAAGGTGATAACTATATACTAGGCTTTTATGTTATTGGTTAGTAATGATCTTGTATCGGTCACTCTCGATTGGCACAAGATATTTACTCAATATCCCCAATGGATAAATATAAGTATATTATTTGGGATAGCAGTAATTAGGCTATAGTCAATCCATATATGTTGATCCTAAAGCTGTCAATGCTCATCATAGAATGGAATATTGAAAAGTTTGTTCTTTGACGAGGTTTTATACCTATTTCAAATTGTAGTGACAAGTTATATGTTTTTCATATTTGAAATAGATACAATTTTGGGATCAAATAACAAGAAAGACGTGAACTTTTAAAGTCCATTCTTAGTGGAGTCTTGGAAGTCAAGCACGTGTACACTTTCTTGCACATGTTTGGTTACTAGGATGATTGCACATTAAAAAATGGGTTATTATACACATGGAGTGTTTTCTTTCCCCTGTAGTGCATGCACTATGGATTATTTCCTCGACTTGTATTTGTTCTTTGTATAAACTACTTAGGCAATGGATGCCAGTTAAAAATCTACATTTCCTAAAATTTGTCTTAATTATTTGTTTATGATGGACCTTGTTCTTCTTTAATGCATACAACTAGATAAATTGTGTATGTGAATTTGTAAGTTTTATGTGCTGGTAAGGACCTTGAAATGGAGTAGACTATTACTTGTATGGTGAATCTCTTGAGACAATTACAACATAGAATCTCCCCATTTGCTCTTGTTTCTACATGGTCTTCCTTCGGCTTCAACAACAATGGGATTTACAATCATGTTTGTCTTCATAATTTATTCTCATACGATGGATGAGGATATATGCATTATTATTTTTAGGTTTTACCGGACTTGTATGGACTTGAACTACTTTAATAGGTTGTCTTGTTTCATTCTTTTCTGTAGTCATTCATTTCACAGGAGCTTTCTGTAAGGTAGGTATGCAAGTATTCAACTTTGGAAGAGCTTTGTTAGTCAATCCTACATGCCCATAATATGAAATGGGCTTACATAGAGCAGGGTTCTTATATTATAATCTCTCCCATCCGACAGAGAAATGTAGATGTCTTTGAAATGTGTGTTGGTGTTTAAAATCAGTGAGAGAGTTTTTACAAACTCTTGAATTTTATTTATAGTGTATCTTGTTGGATATGGAACATGGGCTTTATGCGGGAAGAGAAAGTTACTATGAAATGACATAAACTTGCTTCTATGTTTAGTAGTATAGTGTTGAGTTGGAGGCAATGCATAGTTTCTTATAAGAATCATTGGAATTCCTTTGAGCAGGAGAATTTAATGGGGATTTTGAAATTGTGTCATTGCAAAAAGTGAACTTTGTATTTCTTATTTCTATCAGTCATTTCATCTCGAATTTCAATGGATATCTCATGTAAGTGAGGCATCATTATTTTAAAGTTTGTTCAACTATGACAAGTCATTTTGTCTCACCTGATGGATGCTAATGCTCACTCTTCCTCCTTTCCTTTCAATTGCAACACTTACGAGAAGAAATTGTGATCACGACTTACCAAAAATAATCCCATTTAGTCATGCTAGAGGATATCTAGTGGTTTTTCTCGTCCTGTATAACTTTTAAAAGTTAATTCAAGTATCATTTTCTTCTCCTTGTATAAAGGAAGCGTACATTGCCGATTTGATTTTTATTGCATGTATTTAGAGTTTCAATGTAATTAAAGAATTGAGTGACACACAACTTTCTATAAAATATCTATATAGGATTGTGTAGCAAAAATGTTTATAATGAGGTTGTATTATATTGTTAGTTGTTTGAATATGTGCTTATGTTTTGTTTTTTAAATATTCACTTATGTTTTTATTTTAATGATCATTTCATGAAAAATGGATTGTAGGGATTGGGTTGGAGGAACAAATTTGTATGAACATGTTAGAAAACAATTTCAAAGCACTGTGTTCTTTGATATAGTTTTGTGAGAACACGTTGAAAATGTTAAGAAAGTACCAGTTTCTTGATGGAAACAATTCTGAACAAGGATCAACAATGGAAGAAGAGTAAGCTTTTTGAATTACACTTAAGAGGAACGATAACACGAAAAGCTGGGATAATAAGATTAAAAAAACTTGAGGATCACGGAGATTCCAAATAAATCACATATTTCTAGGAGTGAATTATGTTGAAATATATTGAAGTTCATCCTTTTACCATTTTAAAGGGTTAACGGCATTTAGATACATTTTTATATATTTTTTGATATAATAAAATGCTTGTAGACCCACAAGTTGTGGGCACACGATTATTCCATCCAAATTATTTTCTAATTTTTTTATACTATTAATCACTAGATGTTTTGGTGTCATTGACGATAATTATCGATTGATTGCAATGGAAGAAATTTAGTTTTTTTCTTTTTGGTAATTTCATTAAATCCATTTTGTCTCTTGAGAGACAATAGTTGGGATAAAAATATTAGTCTTTTGAGAGAAAAAAAATGCTATTTTATAGTCTCCGAAGAGACAAATAATAATCTTGTGAGAGACAAATATGATAATCTCTCAAAAGACAAAATAAATAATATTATATATTATTTCTGGTGAGACAATAATTAAAGACACCTGATTTGAAACAATATTATAGACTTTTTTTTATCTCAATTTGAGATGATTTGTCGAAGTATTGTCTCTTAACATTTTAAGATTGTTTCAAAACACACACATTTGTTGTAGTGCAGTTAGTTGCAACGGATTTGCATAGACTTGAAGGGAAAGAGTGGTAAGTTCAATGCAAGAGTAGGAATATGACAGCTACGCCTTGCTGATTGTAATCCCATGTAATGAACGGATATGTATATGTGTGTGTGTGCGCGCGCGCGCGCGCGCGCGCAATTGAGCGGATAAGAGCATCTGAGTCGGGTTTTTCTGCTTTGAGATCTGATCAGGATGAACAGCACGGAATCAAAATACGCAAGTCGAGAACGTTAAAGTTACATACGACGTGGTAATAACACTCGGGACTTTGGGTCTTATAATGGTGGTGTTGCTAAGTTCGTTGATCTGTATACGCGGCCGAGTGATGTTTTCTTCTTCTAATCAAACGGTGGCAAACGATAACGATGCCGTCGTCGAGGCGAGGAGAGGAGGGATCGATGTGGCCACATTGAATTCGTATCCGAAGACGATTTATGGGCAGAAAACAAGTGTAAGCTGTCCTCCTAATTTGAAATGACAGAGTTGTTCGATTTGCATTAGCGATCACAACGAGTCGGATGTGTTGCGATTGATACTTGATTGTGGTCACATGTTTCACCTCGACCGCACAGATGCCTGGCTCAGCCAAATAGGCAGGACCCCTTTCACTTGTGTTTATCTAGTTGTGGTTTTATAAATGTGGTATTTCAAGAAACAAATTGCTCTGATTTTATAAAAGAAGCTATAGATCTATAGATTGGAACCAAATCTATTAGTGTAGGGAAGGCACATGGAATATGATATACATATTAAGTACTATTTTATGTATATTTTATATATATAATTTTTTTTTTGAATATTAGATTATTAAATTTTGTGGTATTTTACTTTTGTGTTTATTTTAAGATGACTTCTATGATTTGTTATTACTCTAATGATATTTTTATCATATATATTTTCAGTAATAATCATAGGGCAAAGAGGTCCTCTTAGAATTGAAGCATCGTAAGAGGGGATCGGCTTAACACTGAAGCACCATAAATATTTGTTAATAGGGGAAGGAACAATGAATGTAATTTACTGTTTCAAAGTTCTCAGCTTCTAACCTCTTTCGATGAAAGTATTTGATTATTTTCATGCAATGCACTTGTATGGAGAGATTTACGGTACAACATGCCATCTTTATGAACTCATCAAGTGTAGTGTCATTTACAAGTAATTTATAATTTTAACTTATTAAAAATCAATGCAAATAATTAAACTTTACACACAATACAAAGGAAATATAGTGAACCATGTTGCATTTTAGGTTCATTTGTTTTTTGGTTTAAGATTCATTTTCCTTATTTAAAATTTAAGTGAAAAATGAGTGAGAGGGTTAGATGAATCCCAGAGGGATGTATTGTTTGTTGGGTTGTTGTTTAGTTGTAGGATGTAGGTGCTTATTGTAAATATGACTTGGGTACAAGCTCGGCCATCATGCCCTTAGTAATGAGTTATATGATGCAATTGTCGTCTATTACTTATCTTGAGGAAACTACAAAAATATAGATTTCACATATTTCTAAAAATTGTATCTTAATAAGGCATGAGGTTTGGTACAAATCCTAAACAAATCTTGCAAGAAGACATAGCTCTTGTTGGTTCCATCAGCATAGCTCAAGTTTAGTCCACCATAACAAAGCTTTTTATATTTTCCAACTGTTCTTGTTGCCTACCAAATTGTTGTAGTGACTTGGCGTTAGTGGTATTGTTTTGATAGTATTTAAGGATCATGATTATTAAACACATATCTTACATTAAATATGTTCTCATTAATGGAATGATCTTCGTAGGCCTAACAATGCTCAATAATATAAATAGTTGATTATGTAAATTATTTCGTTAAAATAACAAGGATTTTGATGGTTCAATTATACTTGTTGGTAACCTAGGTCAGTTTCCCCCATAAATGACGTACATCAACAATGGTGCACCATTTAGAAACTAGTGTTCATAAAATTATTAACCAACACTAATAATGTAGACTCGACTAAACATAACTATAATATTCTTATGTGAAAAATCAAGTCTTTAATGTCTCTAGAAGGACAAAAAAACATATAGAATCTCAACACATTTTTATGTGAGTAACAACTTGGCCACATTGCATAAGAAGAAAATGCCAAAATTATTATACATTCTAATTGTAATACATCAATCAAAAGAAAGAAAACAATGGGTCGCACCTAACCTCAACAATATGATAGTGAAGCTAACAATGCTTCTGTGTAAAATATGAGATTATAGTGACATCTAATTTGTGGGTTAAAGTAGGGTGGGTTAATCGCATCTAGGTGCATTGAAGTCATGCAATTTAAAAACCAATTAATGTTATGGAATCATATTTAATTTTATACATAACGTAGATGAAAATAGTTTTGAACCTAATGCTAAAATAAGAAAGGCTATAATACCTAAACTTAACCAACACTCACAAATTAGTGGGATTCATACTTTCTACGAATCACAAAGTTTATATGAAAAATATTTAAATATTAAAAAACCCTAATTAATTGTTCAACTAAAATTAATAAATTTGTTAGCGTTGAGTAAATTTACCCAACTACAACAGTTAAAACAGACGTATGTAATGAGGAAACGACCGCCTCTTTAGGAGATATATAGATTGATAAATCGCAAATGGTTAAATTATGTAGAGGCGGCCATGAAAACCACTCGATTATTTAATATTTTATTTATTAAAAGTCAACACTCGAACTCACCGGGAAGGGTCGTTATAAATACATACATTGGTTAGTTGCAATAGATTTGCATAGACTTTGAGGGGCAGAGTGGTGAGTTGAGAGTTGGAATACGACAGCCAGGCCTCACTGACTGTAAGGAACGAATGACTGTATATATATCATTCGGATCGGGTGCAATTGGGAGAATGAGCACAGCCGAGTCGGGTGTTTCCGCTTTGAGATCTGATCAGGATGAGCAGCAACGAATCAACATACGAAGCGAGGAACGCTAAAGTTGCATATGGCGTAGTAATAACACTCCGGACTCTGGGTCTTATAATGGTGGTGTTGCTAAGTTCGTTGGTCTGTATACGGGGTCGAGTGATATTTTCTTCTTCTAATCGAGAGGTGGCAAATGATAATGCCGTCAACGTCGAGGCGAGGAGAGGAGGGATCGATATGGGCACGTTGAATTCGTATCCGAAGATGATTTATGGGCAGAAAACAAGTGTAAGTTGCCCTGATCTGAAATCACAAGTTGCTGTTCGATTTGCATTAGCCACTATAAAAATACATCAATATTTAATAATCAAACATGTCTAATGCTCTACAACAATTGCATTCTACATATAAGACAGTTAAGCATTTCCAGTAATTAGTATTATTCTAAGCAGGGAAGATTGTCTAAAACAAAGAATTTATTTAACTAATCACAAAAAAAAATTGTGAATTAAAAGCACTAGTAGATAGACATCATATTAAATGCAAAGCACAAGTTATCCCCTGTACACTTAGATACAACATAGATACATAGATTTTATCGAACATAATATCAGAAAATCTAATAATGCATTCATTAAGATCTAGGCTCTAATATATTTTTGAAGCATGCAATAACATATCCAATATTTTTTTACACTCAATTCTACATTTAATGATGATTTCAAAAGGGCAATAATTATTAGCATAAGTAATGCATCTGTGTTCTTTTAGAGATAAATTTCAAACACATTCAAGTATAATTATGGAAGCACAGAGATAGGTACTTACAATGAGCAAAAAGTCAAATATCAATTTAATTTAATATATTGAAATTTACTATTGTAATTTGGAAAACCTCAAACATTTACAAGAACTCTTAATTGGGCTAGTCATTACCCCCTGTGAAGACTTAATTAGCCTTTGCAACAGAAAAATGATCCTCTGTGTAAGGACCACTACTTTGATACCACAATGTAGAGGCCACAATTTCTATTCTAAAACATATTTTATTTATTTATTAAAGTTTGTCTGTGGATATAACTCAAGTATATTTTATCTTATCAAATACCTTTTGTCAAACAAACAAGCATCTAAACATACAGGGTAGGCATTCTTTTGCCAAACAGGCAAGCATCTAACCATACGAGTTAGGTATTCTTTTACCAAATGGACAAGCGTCTAACCAAATGGGTTAGACATCTACACATGAGTAAGTTATGCTCTGGGTAGAGACTTGACTTGTGGGGATCAATCGGATCCTGAGTCGTTCAATGTTCACAACTCATCTCTACAGATACGCATCGAGGTCATCGTGACAGTAATATGTATAAAACATATAACAAAAACTCGCATTTTGTCTCAGAATTTGGCTTAAAACCTCGAGAACTACGATGATCCAACTGAGATCCTTTCGAGTATATCACATTTTTTTAATCTTTGATTTATTTATCTAAACTATGGTCTTATTATAATGGTCTTGTCATTTCATTTAACTTTAATTTTGTTTAACGCATAACCCCAAACCTCATCCTATTCCCCTGTGTATTGAAAGCATCATTCGCTTCTCAGACTGCTTACATCTTGCTTCCGAACAGGGTCAAGGTGTAGTATGCATGTAGTTTTGTTTTCTATTCTAAGTTTTATATGAACTGTAGATTTGGGTATGCAGCGTTTTCTAAGATCCAGTTCTCCAAATAATCTCTCTGTGATTGCTACTCAAATGGGAGCATAAAAGTATCCGTTCAAGTGATTGAATACTTAATTTACTAAACTAGTCTTAAATCTTAACAAGAAATAGAAATAAACATTTGCAAGCTACATCTCCCCTTTCTACTTTTTAATTACATCAGTAATGTTTTTGATCATTGCTTTAAACATAATAATTTGTACAATTGTTGTCAAATTTTCGTTATCTGAGAGTTATATGGTTGGTAGTTTTTTGATAATAACTAGTTTGACATTCTCAATTATAATTTTTATTGCTCTTTTTCGGTGATACTGAGTTTTGAGTAAGAAATGTGTTTTCTCTATTATGTTTCATAATTTCATAAGTTAGAATCGGCTAAGGTAGTTCAAGTCATTTCCTTATCTTAATTAGTGTTGTTGACCAAGAGGGATTATCCCACCCCTTGGTCTTAATGACATGACATGATTTTTATTTCTGCTTGACGGTTTCTAGAGATGATGCCCAAACGTTGTTGTTACAATTGTGTTAGGCTTATGAATGCAGTAGTTCAAACGCGATGGCATTACCCGTAAACATAAGCTAGAGGCACCGCTTAATATCAAACGTTGCGTAGTTTTGTTTAACTTTAAATTCTTTATCTAAGTTTGAGATTAGAAATGTAAAGTATACTTGAAATAAATTAATGAATTATATTTCAAAAGCAAATTCTTTAGTAGGAAAATAGAAACATAATCTCTTAGTTTAGTCATCATGTCGATTTTCAACCATGTTTATTTTGGATAATTATATCTTTAATCTATTTAAGTAAACTTTTCTAAAAGTAATAACTTATTCACAAGGAGTTTATTGAACTTGAATATAGATAAATTTTTATATATCTTATGATTTAAATGAAATATTATATTCATCTTACAATTTAAATAAAATAAAATATTTATTCAACAATTTTAAATAAAATAAAATATCTACCTTTCAATTTAAATAATACAAATTATTTACCTTTCGTTTTAAATAAAATAAATTATTTATTTTACAATTTAAATAAAACAATATAATCTACCTTACCATATAAATAAATTAAATTATTTATTTCCAATTTAAAAAATATTTATTTTAAAATTTTAAATATAATAAAATATCTACCTTACCATGTAAATAAAATAAATTATTTACTTCCAAATTTAAAAAATAAAAATAAAAATAAAAAATACAATTTTAAATAAAATAAAATATCTACCTTCTATTCTCAATAAAATAAAATAAAATCATTTCTTTTACAGATTAAATAAAACATTTTTTTTACCCTACATTTTAAATAAATAAAATATTTACTTTTATTGTTGAAATCTTTGACTGAAATGAAATGTGAATTCGCTTGAATTGAAAGCAGGTGAGAATAAGTAAATGGCGGCGATGTTGATCTTGGTTGAGTAAACAAAAAAAGAATGGAACAAAACTTGATATGGCGCTGCAAGCATCTTTTCTCCCTCTACTTCTGCGACCCATTTCTCCCTCCACTTCTACGATCCCTTTCTCCTCCCTCCACTTCTGCATCGATCCCCCTTTTCAAAGCGTCTCTCCCCTGTCAAATCGTCTCCTCATTGCAAAGCGTCTCTCTTCTTCCTAAGTGCTGATCCTCTCTGCTCTATTTTTTCCCTGGTACTTTTACTTCTGCATTGATGTCAACTTCTGCATTGATGTCAATTTATAACTGTTTTTATAAAAATCTCTCCTCAATTTTCTGCCTAATTGCCTTAACTCATTCTTAAGTGGCAGTTTCTTTTTCTTTATATGTGTTAAGGTGGCATAGAACTTCGGGAGCTGAAGCGAATTACTCCAAATTGAAAGAACAATATTTTATAACTTTAAGTTTATAATTGTTTTCCCTCCCCGTCTGGCGTGGTATAAGGTCTAGTTAACAAGTGTTATCAGATTTGCATGCATGGATTTAGTGCGTAGGGTGGGCTTTAGGTTAGATTGGTTTTATTTTAGTATTTGTAGGTTTTAAATTAAATGTAATTAATTAATAACCTAAAATAATTTATAATTAATTAATTATCTTAAAAATTATTTACAAAAAATATAATTAATTAAAAAAAATTAAAATTTTAAACTCTTTTTGAAATATAGTTTATTTGAAAGTTCTAAAATTAAAATAATTAAATCAAAGAAAAGTCCATTTTTATAAAAAAATAACTTTTGACGTTTTTTAATATTAATCCATTCACCTCATTAAATTTTTCTTGAACACAATTGTAAATCATGACAACGTTGCATATATACATTTCTACGAAAGGAAATAACTTTAATTAAATCATACCTTACTTTCGTGATTTTTCGTTGATGACTTGATAGCTCTTTAAAATCAACACAAAAGTTAACTTAAAAATCAACTCATCCTGTCACAAATATCAAATAAGGTCCAAAACAACTTAAAGTATAAGCATGAGTCTACAGTGTGGTAAGAGAGGTCATGACATCCTCCCCCCTTATATTGTGCATTGTCCCAATGCACTACAAAAGTTTGATTAAGTTCATAAATTTAAAATAAAAATGGAAACATGTTTTTTATTTTTTCAATGACCTACCAAGTTGCACTTCTTTTGCCATATTGATTCCATTATACCTTGCACTGATCAACCTCTATGTTTCACAATTGGTACTAGCGCCTCTCTAGCACTCTGTATGGCTTTATTGTTATTCTATTGGGCTCTTGGACCTGTAAAGCATTCCAGTTTAAAATGTGTTTATTATCAGACACATATTTCTTTAGAAGTGACACATGGAAGACATCATGAATGCGACTCAGCTGCGGGGTAAGGACAATCAATAGGCTACTGGGTTGATTCTCTCTAGGATCTCAAAAGGTCCTACAAAGTGAGGAGCTAACTTCACCTTTTTCACAAAGGTTATGGAACTTTTGTGCAGTTTGGCCCTTAAAAATACCTTGTCACCAATTATGAAGTCTCTCTGAACTCTCTTCTTATATGCGTAGCTCTTATGTCTGTCTGATGCTTCTTTCAACCTATGCGTTATAACTTTCACCTGTTCTTCCATGTCTTTCAACATTTAAAGATTGATTACTATTTTGTCCTCAAGGTTATGCCAACTAAGTGGTGTTCGACAACTCCTCCCATATAGAGCCTCAAATGCAGCCATACCTAAAGATGTTTGAAAAGAGTTATTATAGGAAAATTCTACCAATGGGAGATGACTTTCCTATTTGGTTTGTTGATCCATACAATATATTCTTAGGAGGTCTTCTACAACCTGATTTGTCCTATCTATTTGCCCATTCATCTCGGGATGAAATGCAAAACTAAAGTTCAATTGTGTACCTAAGGTTGATTGTAGGGTCATCCAAAACCTTGAAGTAAATCTGAAATCTTTGTTTGATATGATCTTTTCTGGAACTCCATGCAATCTAACCACTTCCTTCACAAATTGATTGGCTAAGATTGGTGCATCATCAGTCAAGTTCCTGGGTATGAGATGCGCTATCTTAGTTAGCTTGTTGATTACCACCATAATAACATCATGCCTGTAGGGTGTCATAGGTAATCCTTGTATGAAATATATACTAACAACTTGCCATTTATATTGTGGAATGTCATGTGGATATAAAATTTATGCAAGATGTTGGCGTTTTGCTTTAACCCTCTGACATTCCAAGCATCACACCACATATAATACTATATCTCTTTTCATCCCTTGCCAAAAGTATAGTTTCTTAAGATCGACATATAGCTTGTTTACCCCTAGATGACCTGAGTAGGGTGCATCATTAGCTTCAGTTAGAATTATCATCCTTAAATATTCTACATCTGAAACATAGATCCTATTCTTATGCCGAAGCAATCCCTCATCATCCAAGGTATATCCTTCAGTTTTTGAGTCTTTTGAATTTTCTTCTATCATCACTCTAACTTGATTATACCAAGGATCTTGCTTTTGTCCTTCTAGTATTTGCCCTTTTAGATTAAATTTAAACATTGTTATATTCATTAGATGTCTTCTCCTACTCAAAGCATCATCAACTCTATTCTCTTTTCCCTTGATATACTCAATTTTAAAATCATACTCACTCAAGAACTCCAACCGCCTTCTTTGCCTAGCATTCAGATTGGGTTGAGTGAATATGTACTTTAGCCCTTGATGGTCAATTTTTAGTTCAAAAGGTTTCCCAATAAGGAAATGTCTCCACTTATATAAAGTGTGAACAATTACCGCCAATTCTAAATCATGAGGGACAAAATTTACTTCATGGGTTTTCAGTTTCTTGGACTCATATGCTATTATGCCATCATTCTGAATGAGTACTCCCAATCCTTTGATGGATGGATCTGTTACAACCATGAAATGTCCATTCGGATCGGATACCTTCAAGATGGGTATCGTCGTCAACTTTTTCTTCAGAATATAGAAATCTTTATCACATTGCTCTATCCATATAAACTTCTTACCTTTCCTTTACAATGTCGTAATCGGGTTGATGATCCTAAAAAATCCTTCAAAAAATCTCCTATAATATCTTACGAACCCCATGAAACTCCTTACTTTTGATACGTTCTTGGGGATTATCCATTATTGCCTTTATCTTGTCTAGATCTACTGCAATTCTTTCTTTGGATATGATGTGGCCTAGATAATGAATTTTCTTCTTAAAAAACACACATTTGGACAACTTACCATATAGCTTAAGTTCTCTCAACCTTTGAAGAACCAATTGAAGATGTGCTAAGTGCTCTTCCTCATTCTTAGAGTATGTCAAAATGTCATCTATGAACACTAAGATGAACTTATCTAAGTAATTATGGAACACACTGTTCATTAAGTTCATAAATGTTGAAGGAGCATTTGTCACTCCAAAGGGTACAACAATAAACTTATAGTGTCCATATCTAGTCGTAAAATCAGTTTTTGGAATATCCTCCTTAATTCTTAGCTAATGATATCCTGATCAAAGGTCTATCTTCGAGAAAACCGTTGCTCCTTTCATTTTCTCAAAAATGTATTTTATATGAGGTAACAATACAGAATCTTAGAGTTCCATCTTTATTTTTAACAAACAAGACTAGCACTCCGCAATGAGACACACTTGGTCTAATCAACCCTTTACTCAAGAGTTCCTCTAGTTGAATTTTAAGTCGCATCAACTTAGTTGTGTTCATTCTCTAGGGTGCTCTAGAAACTGGCTCGGCTCGGCTCTGGGTAAAATATTAATTGAGGAATCAATTTCTCTCTTAGGGGGCATTCCAATTAATTCTTTAGGAAGCACATCCTCAAATTCCCTTAGGAATGGATACCCTTCTAGGGTTGGTTCATCTTTGCTCTCATCCTTATCATCTATCATCACCATGAACATTAGAGCTCCCTTCCTTCTCTCCTTCAACTGCATAGCTGATATGGTCTCTAATTTTATGGGCCTATGACCCTCTTGAATCATGACCCATCTCCCCTCGTCGTTGTAACACCTAACCAACTTGCTATAACAGTCTATTTCAGCTTGGTGTTTGGCGAGCCAACTCATCCCTATTATCACATCATAGGCTCCTAAGCTGCTACAAACAGGTCTAAGCTTGTCTTAAAATTTGGGAATTGTATATTTGCCTTGGGTAGACATTGAGGCACTTCCTTGACTGCCTTATCCCCATACTGGATCGTCCATGATGAATTCATGTGATTCACTGGTAGAGACATTTTTCTTACTAATTTTGGAGAAATGAAACATTTTGATGAACTAGTATCTATGAGAATTGAAATAGGTTTACCCAATAATTTACCTTTAGATTCAATTGGTACATTTTGTTATCTATTTTGGTGATTCATTACTACAACATTGATCCTTTGTTGTGGTCCTCTTTGAGGTTGATTGGCCTTTATTTGTCCCTGCATCCTTGGGCATTCTCGAGCAAAGTGATTTCCTCCACAAGCAAAACATCCTTCTGGTGGGCCTTTTGGTATTGAGATCCTCGAGGCATCGCCAAAAATTTAAGGATACATTGGGTGATTGTAATTCCTTTGATCATTTTTGTTATTATCTCTTCCCTTGTTGTTTTTATTTCCAAAAGTATTTATCTGATTTTGATTCGCTAGGGGTGCTCTGCCTATTGGATTTGCTTTGTCTAGGTCTTGTCATTTGGTTTCCTGATAGAAATAACACAATCTTCTAAGTTTTTATTCAAGACAATTGATAGCATACTTCTCTTTTGGATAAATCTAATTTCTCATACATTCTATTATTGATCACAGTCACACATAAGATTGACAAAAAAATTAAGCATTTGATAATCTTATTCAAATTTTATTACATAGAGTTCTTAGCTTTATAAAGGATAAGCTTTATGACTATAACATATATATGTTTGTATAACATTGATTCCAAATTCTTCTAAACAGAATCTTCTTCATCCAGTTCCATTTCATTGGGAGCTTTGTCTTCTGAGTGAAGCACATATTGGTGGCATCGATTATATTCCTTACATAATTTAGGGCTTATGTAAGGTGCGTCAGAACCTCTTCCAAACAGAAAATCTCTTATTGTTGAGGGCCTCTTAAACAGATGTTTGACTAAAGGTTCAATCATAGCTGGTTTTGTTTCAATTGGTTTCACTTTCAAAGATTTGAGTTTACTTTGGATTGTAGCTATTGTATCTGAATCAAATATGTAAATAGTTTATTTCGAAGTAGAGGGAAGTTCTATTTTCCCCTTGTTCTTTGTTCTTTTTCCTTTTCCTTTCCTTGAAGTTATTCCACGAGCCATGTTTAAACAACCAGTTTTAACCAAATTAGTTTCCTCATAATTTTTAGTTTTCTCAACAAATTAACATCAATAATTAATATTTTACTAAGTGTAGGTCGTAGTAGGCTTAAGGCCTAGCTTTCGAACCTAGGCTCTGATACCACAATATAGAGACCACCTTTCTGATGCCACAATGTAGAAGCCACAATTCTTATCCTAACACACATATTTTTTAATTTTTTATTAAAGTTTGTCTGTGGATATAACTCGAGTATACTTTATCTTTTCGGATATCTTTTATCAAACGAATAAGCATCTAACCATATGGATTAGGCATACGTTTGCTAAACTGGCAAGCATCTAACCATATGGGTTAGGTATTCTTTTACCAAATAGGCAAACATCTAACCAGATGAGTTAGACATCTACACATGAGTAGGTTATGCTCTAGATAGAGACTTGACTCATCGAGATCAATCAGATTTCGAGTTGCTCATTGTTCACCGCTCATCTCTACTATATAAGCACCAACGTCATTGTGATAGTAGCATGTATAAAACATATAATAAAAAGTCACAAAATTTGGTCTAAAGCCTCAGAAACTATGACGATCCAGTCGAGATCTTTTCAAGTGTATCACATATTTTGTTATCTTTGCTTTGTTTATCTAAATTAGAGCCTTATTATAATGGTCTACCTTTTCATTTAACTTTAATTTTTTTTAATGCACAACTTCAAACCCCATCCTATTTACCTACGTATTGGATGCATCTTTCGATTTCCAGGCTGCCTACATTCCTACTTTCAAACAGGATCAAGTTGTAGTATGCATATAGTTCTATTTTCTATTCTAAGTTTCATGTGAACTGTAGATTTGGGTATGTAGCCCTTTCTAGGACTCAGTTCTCTAGACAGTCCCTCTGTGATTCCTACCCAAATGAAAGCGTAAAAGTATTAGTTCAAGTGACTGAATACTTGTTTTACTAAACTAACCCTAAATCTTAACAAGAAATAAAAAAGAATATATGCAAGATACATCCCTCCTTTCTACTCTTTAATTACATCAACAATGTTTTTGATCCTTGCTTTAGACATCTTAATCCATACCATCGTTGTTGCTAAAGTTTCATTATCTAAGAGCCATATGGTTGGCAGTTTTTTTATAATAACTAGTTTGACACTCTTAATTCTGGTTTTTATTTCTCTTTTTCGATGATATCGAGTTTTGAGTAAGAAATGTACTTTCTCTATTTTGTTTCATAAGTTCACAAGTCAGAATCATCTAAGGTAGTCAAAGTCATTTTCTTATCTTAATCAGTGTTGTTGACCAAGAGAGGTTATCCCATCCCTTGATCTTAATAACATGACATGATCCTTATTTCTCCTCTATGGTTTATAGGGACAATGCTCAGACGTCATTGTTGTAGGTATGTTAGGCTTATGGATGTAACAACTCAAACGTGATGGCATTACCCGTCAACATGAGCTAGAGGCACCGCTTAATACTGAATGCTTGAATGCTACGTAGTTTTGTTTAACCTTAAATTTTTGATCTAAGTTTGAGTTTTGAAAAGTAAAGTATACTTGAAATAAATTAATGCATTATATTTCAAAAGCAAATTCTTCAATAGGAAAAGTAGAAACATAATCTCCTAGTTTAATTATCATGTCGATTTTCAACCATGTTTATTCCAAACATTATATCTTTAGTTTATTTAGGTAAACTTTTCTAAAAACAATAACTTATACACATAGTTTATTGAACTTGAATTTAGATAAATCATTTATATGTTTGGAAGGAGGGTTTTGAAATTTGAGGGTTCAACCTTAGAATGAAGGATATATGTTTTTTTCTTACGATTTAAATGAAATATTATATTCATCTAAAAATTTAAATAAAATAAAATATGTCTCTTACAATTTAAATAAAATAAATTATTTACTTTATAATTTAAATAAAATAAAATATTTATTCTACAATTTTAAATAAAATAAAATATCCACCTTTCAATTTAAATAATACAAATTATTTACCTTCTATTTTAATTAAAATAAATTATTTGTTTTACAATTTAAATAAAAAATATAATCTACCTTACCATTTAAATAAAATAAATTATATACTTCGAATTTAAATAATATTTATTTTACAATTTTAAATATAATAAAATATCTACCTTACCATGTAAATAAAATAAATTATTTACTTCCAAATTAAAAAACATATTTATTTTACAATTTTAAATAAAACAATATATCTACCTTTCATTCTCAATATAATAAAATAAAATAATTTATTTTACAAATTAAATAAAATTATTTATTTTACAAATTAAATAAAATATATATTTTTTAGTTTACATTTTAAATAAATAAAATATTTACCTTTGCCGTTGAAATCTTTGACTGAAATGGAATGTGAATCCGCTTGAATTGCAAGCAGCTGAGAATAAGTAAATGTCAGTGGTGTTGGTCTTCGTTGAGTAAAAAAAAGAACGAAATAGAATGTGATATGGTGCTGCAAGCATCCTTTCTCCCTCCACTTTTGTGATCCCTTTCTCCCTCCACTTCTGTGTCGATCCCCCTCTTCAAAGTGTCTCTCTCCCCTATTAAATCCTCTCCTTCTACTTACAAAGCGTCTCTCTCTCCTTCCCAAGCACTGATCCTCTCTGCTCTATTTTTTTTTTGGGTCCTTTTACTTCTGTGTTGATGTCAATTTATAACTGTATTTACAAAAATCTCTCCTCAATTTTTTGTCTGATTGGCAACTCATTCTTAAGTGGCAGTCTCTTTTTCTTTGCATGTGTTGAGGTGGCGTAGAACTTTGAGAGGCGGAGCAAATTACTCCAAACTGAAAGAAGGATATTTTATAACTGAAAGTTTTAACTGTTTTCCCTTCCTGTGTGGTGTGGTAGAAGGTCTAGTTAACAAGTTTTATCAGATTTGCATGCATGGATTTAGTACGTAGGGTGGGCTTTATGTTAGATTGGTTTTATTTTAATATTTGTAGGTTTTAAATTAAATGTAATTAACAACCTAAAATTATTTATAATTTATAAATAATTAATTATCTTAAAAGTTATTTACGAAAAATATAATTAATAATTTTTTTTTTAAACTCTTAAACTATTTACAAAAAATAGTTTATTTGAAAATTCTAAAAATAAAATAATTAAATAAATGAAAAGTCCCTTTTTATTAAAAAAATAACTTTTGACAATTTCTTATATTAATCCATTTACCTCATTAATTTTCCATGTTCACAATTGTAAATCATGACAATGTTGCATAAATACATTTCTACGAAAGGAAATAACTTTAATTAAATCGTACCTTGCTTTCATGATTTCTCGTCGACGCCCTGATAACTCTTTGAAATCAACACAAAAGTTAACTTAAAAATCAACTCACCCTGTCATAAATACTAAATGAGGTCTAAAACAACTTAAAGTATAAGCACGAGTTCATAGTGCGGGAAGAGAGGTCGTGACACTCTACAAATTTGCCTCCCTTGATTTGCAAAGGATAATTATTCTTTGAGCATATGCATAATTGGGTAAATGCCCTGGGATAAATTTAGTTTACTTATTTTTCTTTGGCCTTTATTTGGAGAGGTTTTCAAAAGAACATTCAAAATATATATCTGATTGTTTCTCTGCAAAAAAATTATAAATTCTCCAAGCAACACCTACAAGAAGAAATCAAAAAGCCCCCCTCTGTGGAAACATTAGGTATGGGGTTTATAATTCAAGAATTGGCTAGACTAGTGTATCTCAAATTAGAATCCACTTTGGTTGTTATAGCTTCTTTTATAATTATAATTTGTTCACTTATAGGACTTGTACAAACATGAAGAGGATTTTAAAGGTATGACCGTCCTAAGAATATGTTTTAGTGGACCTTAAATCTAGAATGGACTCCCTCTCTCACGAGTTGGAGCAATTATTTTCCATTATCATACAATTATGTTTTATGCACCATTTAGACTATACAAATATGAACACCATCAAAATGTCATAAATAATTGCCACCGATCATAACAAACAATGTCCATGGAAAAACTATTTTGAAGCTTTGAAATAATTAAACTTGTACATTTATTTGCATTATAAATATTGATCTTCTTCTTCCTTGTGCTTAGATAAAAGCTTCCTTTGCTAAATGTTTAGTAATACATTTACATCACCAGAGTCCTAAACATTTCAAAACAATCTGGTACTATACTTTGTTTGTAGTAATTAACTCTCCAAAATTGTATGGATATGAGTTAATTTTCTTGTAAATATAAATCCATGTTAAAGAACGGATTTTTTTGGTTCTTTAATCGACTCTCTCAAACAGAGGTACATAACATATTTTATTATAGAATTTGACCACAAATAAATTTAGGAATTTTATGTTTTAATGTAAACATGTTCTTTTGGATAAACTGTGGAGAAAAAAATGATCAAAATTGTCTACATAGTTTATTAAAAAACTCATTTTTATGTGTAAATATAAATTTAATTTAAAAAAAAATAATTAAATTTAATTATGATAAAAAAATTAGATAATTTCTCCCTTGGTTATACCTCAATGGTAAGACGTTGCAACAGTGACCACTAGGTCACAGGTTCAAACCCTGATTGGACTGTGAGCGTCGGATGGGGCACTGGCATAAGCCCAAGGGATTAGTCCATTTGACTCTCCCTACGATAATGTGCCTAAGTGTGTGCTAGGTCGCTGGGTCCAACACTATGATAATACTATGCTAGAAAAATTGAAGGACAACCTCGGTTACCAAAATAAATAAATAAATAGATAATTTATTCAAAATTCCTTGTTTAATGTATAAATTTAAATTTAAATTTTAAAAAAATACTAATTATATCTAATTATTGTTAATTGAAAATATAACACACCAAAACACTAGACCTAAGTGAAAATTGGATCTAATTATTGTGAATTGCTAGTTTCATAAGGTCCAATGACTTTGATTTAGGTGAGAATATTTCATATTCCCAATATTATTTAGGTGACACTACCTCATACTTCCAATAAAACCCCCTAACTATTTTTGCTTGATTTTAACTCAAAACCCCTTTGAAAAAGATAAATATGTAGTATAACACATCGTGCCACTAGAGAGTTTAATCAAGAATCAATTGTCTTTTAACTATAGATTTACACCAAACTCTTTAATATAAAAAATATATTTATGCTATATATTAGATTAATATACTATGTTATACTTAAAATAATATTAATATTAATATATAACATAAAATAATATTAATATTATAATATATTATTATTATAATATATATAGTAATATTATTATTACATTTTATAAATATATTAATATAGTATAATATAATATAATATAATAGATAAGACCCTGTTTATTTTATGTGGCAATTAGAAAATTCAAAATGTCATGTGACCTAGCTCAAAGATTTAATCCCATTTGTAGCATAACCAGGGGAGCTAGCCATATGGCCCTAAAATCTTTAATTTTTCAAGATTGACTTACCTTTCTCACATTTTGTCTGCAATACGCTACCATACACTTAACATTATATGTATCCAAAAATCTACTCAAATTCTAATTTATCCAATATTATAAATATTTTTAACAAAATCAAAATGTGGCAATCTGCGTGCCAAAAATACATACTATAATGTGGTGGGCAACATGTATGCAAAACGCAAAACAGTGGAGGGCACTTGCAAGGTCACTAAGTTTACATTTTTTAGTGCTATTAGGAAAAAATGGATTTGGTGTTTGGAAAGTTTTACAAATATAGGAAAGGTTCCTTGAAGATCGAATGCCATATCATTGATGTTTTTCGGCATAGCCTTAAATGTTTCTGTTGAAAATTTTATTGATAAAGAGGCTAGTGATTCCATTTTTGGTTACTGTTTCCATTTTTGGTTACCTGAGTGGAAGGAGGTGTGTGTTACTATTGTATAATGTTTATAATGGGAAACTATTTCACCATATCATTTTGTTATAGTGTGCAAAAAGGAACTGTGAAAAATTTCCCTTTATCAAGATAGAAGCAACATCTCTGGTCAGGAAACATCATCTTCCCAATGAAGTGGAGTTACAAAGCCAGCCAAGAAATTCTTCTGATCTTAGATATAAGTTATCATCATTTATCATTTTGGATTTCTTCATACTGTTATTTCATAGGTTAAAAAACTTAACATTCTATAATGTTTTCAGTGTATTTGACATTAAAATTCACCTGTGGTATCAAGGCACACCCGGCTCTACATACTACGTTAGGGTGCTGGTATTGATTTGTCATGTGGTCATTCATAGAGCCCCTTGTTTTTGCCATCAACATGTTTTGATTTTGAGAAATCAACCCTTCAAGGCTGCTAACAAAGACCTAAAGAGAGACCAAATTGGGTATGTGTCGAGTGTGCAGTAAGTTACAAAGCTCAGAACCTTGACTTATTCCTGCCATTGAATTAAATTTGCCATAACGCAATCAGTTGATAGTGATAGAATTGAGACTACTCCAGTGGATAGCTCACTGTTTGGTTGTAGGATCCACATTGATTAAGTATTACACATGATTGAGACCCAAGAATTGACATCTTTCCTATCTTTCTTGATAGTTGAAACTTAAATTATTTAGGTATGGTTTTTGTTTTGACATGGTATCTTAGTTCTTAAAGATTTACCTCTTTGATTTCTATCTCAGATAGGGATGCATTCAATTACATTGATGCCTTATTCACTTTTGTCTCACATTTTTAAATTTCAACAATATCATAGAGGGAAAGGGGGGAAAATGTGCATGACTGGGAACAGATAATTTCCCTTGATAACACCATCTGTCCAAGGGTGATTCCACTTTTTATGCACATTTGTGGTGTATAAAATTATAATTTAATTTTTATTTATGCTAGATAAATAATAGAAACCAAATGCAAAATAGAAATAAACACATGAACATGAAGCAAACTGTCGACTTAGCCACAAAAGGGAAACGTAGAATTAGGAATAGCTTTTGTGATTGGTGATGGACAGCTGCAAGGGTGGTCGCCAACCTTGTTTGACCCCTACTATGCTAGCTGAATGAGTAAACCAGTCTTTAAGACAACCACAATGGATTACTACATGCCCAAACCAACAATCTGCAAAACCATCATCCAATTCATCATGCCAACTTTCTAGTGGGGGCAAACAACATATATTTTTTATTTTGTCTCATGTGAGACGAATCTCAGGGCTTCATCCCAATGTATAAGCCTCTGGCTAATAAGGGCGCATAATGCAAAGTCTCTATAGGAGGAGTGACTAATAGTGGTCTGTTGTTTTGTTCTAAAATAATATGGGTGTAAGGTTTGTGTTGCTGTTAAATGCTTTTCTCTTGCAAATGATATATATGATTGTTAGACCTTCAGAACATAAAAATATTATTAAGCTTTCAAAAGTATAAGCTCCTCTTTAAATATTTGTGATTAAATAAATATCAAAATATTTATTTTTCCTAAATTAAACACAAATAAGGATTTTAGTCACTTCCCTATTTTATAAATAACCATGGAAGAAAATAATAATTTTAAACCAATGCATATTTTGTATAGCATAAATATGTGCAGTTTATTGGTCTAATTTCCATTGTTCATTATCAATTGAACATCTATGAGTCCATCAAATTCCATGCATTTACATCATCATTAGTTAATGTGAAAAAATATCAGCCTCAGAGATAAATAATTAAGACTAGAATTTTGAAATTCACTACATTAAGTGAAGCATTTGGGTGCACTTTTATATTTATGCAATCAAAGGCTAAATTTGATGGCGTAATAAATATATTTAAGCTGTTTGAATACATGGAATAAAATGGTAATTTTTTTTAAAGCGGTTAATTTGAATGCTACATTATATGTTCTTCAAAATCAATGTTATTTGTATTGATTTGTTGTTACAAAAAAAATAATTCTACATGAGTGATACACCAATATATTATAACATATGCAAATCTTATTGAAAAATATGCTTAGAAATTAAAATAATATAAAATAAGCCTGCTCGCTTGTCCCAAACCTTTATGAAATAAACTTGTAATCTCCATTCCAGACATGGGGTTTGGGCCTGACATTTTAGAACTCTGTGGTCTACTATTATTGAGCTCAAAAAAGCTTATTTCTTATGGTGTCTCTTTTATTAGGGTTTCCTTGTGGGTAACTGACTAAAGCATATAGGAGTGTCTAACTCTATTTGCTTGGATTATAGGCAACCAAATACTATTAAGCACCTTTTTGGTTTTTCTCTCACACATAATCTGCATGGCATTCGATTCATTCCCTTTTTCATCCCTTTTGACCTGAATTCTTCACAAGGAAAATGGCTCTCTTGGGGGACTCAACTATGCTTTTAGCAAAATACAATAGATTTTGGTAGATCTTTCGAGTTGATATTTTATTTCAAATTTGGAATGGTATAAATTATACATGCTTTAATCATGAAGAGTTGGAACATAGTTTTTTTGTTACTAACAAAATTATTGTTCTATCTAATATTACTTTTCAAATTCAAAGTCAAATAGGTGAAGTCTATCTAGAACTCAATCACCTCTAGTGTTTGCTCAACCAATGGGAAATGTCCCATGTGTGGTTTTCCATGAACCTCCTAAGCCCCCAAAACACCTACACCTCCCTAAGGATGAGGTCATGTGCCACACTGATAGCATTCCAAAACTAAACAAAGGAGTCATTCTCCTTGTCGGTCACCACCTCATTGGTATTCTCCTCATTGTGGTGGTATGAGTGGTTCTTCCAAATCTGGAGGTGATGGTAGGGGCTGGGAATCTCCTCCCCTATATCATGATGGTGGCATCAGGGGTTGGGGTCCTGCCCCCAAGCCAAATTTCCATAATTGGCTCTGGTAATCTCCCCTAAAAGAAATCAAGATGAGACATTAGAGGCTTAACAAAACACTGGTTGAGAGCCTTTACCTATGGATGAGGATCCTCCTACCTTGGGAAGATGGGGTGGTAAGCCTTTGGACCCACCATCTCCACTGCCTCCCTTGATGTCCATGTTTGTTATAGTTGCTTAATTATTCTCTTTATTGTTATTTGTTCCTTGCTCTCCTTGTTTTGCTGTCAAACTATTGATGTGATGTTTCTTTTTGTGGGTGTGGTCATTTTTATCACTTTTTAGACTTTTTATAAGGTGTTTTTTCCCTCGATGTGATTATGCTCGTGGGTGTGACTTTTCCACCCACTTTTTTGGTATGATTAGCATTGTACCATATCTTGTTCAATAAAAAATCTTGTGATTTCTCCCTCTGCAAGTACTCTTACTACATGAAAACATTTTGAAAACACCATAAACATCCCCTTGATCGTGTATACAAACTTTTATCAACTTAGACCAATTTGTTTAGGATATATAGCAATATTAGTTTGATAAAACCTTAATATAGGGTTTAAGACCAGACTTAGAGGCAAGATCTAGAATAATAGAATAATTCAAACTTTTTAGGTTTTTAAAGTGATATTTTTGATTGGTAAATACTCTTACCTATCCTAAAAACCTTTTCCAATCATTCTCTAACCATGAACAATCCTAAAATGACAAGAAAAGATATTTTCTTTTGACTATTACAATTAAAAACTAAGTATACAAACCCAATGTCAAGAATTTCGTAAAATCTCAGGGATTTAAAGCTTTCAAAGGTTGTTTTTACTTTGAATATGACATATGAAATTTTTACTGTAAAATTTCATCTACCTCTATTTATTACTCTTAAAGCTTCATAATACAAAAAGTATGTAGAATTACACCAATCTATCATACCATGTCTCTAGGAAGGTACTATCTTCAACTTGCAAGTCATAACTTCATCAAAAGATTATCAAAAAAGATCAAATAGCATTAAATAATGTGACCTTACTCATTCATGAATGTCTGTGAAGTATCTTTAATCATAATAACACCTTTCTTTATTTATATATCTTCAAAAAACATATGTAGACCCCCTATACACCACTCCCCATCTTCATACAATCCTGCCACTACTTCTTTTCTAATCATCTTCCTCACTTTATTGTGTTCTTTATTGATGCTTCAAGGATTATCATCTTGTTACAAGATGCCTTTTCTTAGTTTTTTCTTGTTTTGTACAACAAGAATCTCTCAACTGTCTTAAGACTTATCTAAACATGCTAAGTTTAACCTTCTCCTATGTTGGACATACTTCGAGATTGGATTAAGAGGGATTTACATTAAATTTAGAATCAAGATACTATAACATTAAGAACACCCTTTATCACATTAACGGACCCTTACATACATAATCATGATCATAGACAAGCTTGCATAATGAGGAAACACTCTCATTTGCCACTTATTCAAATATTTGAAAATACAATTTTTGGTGGGAAAATCCATTTGTTACTCTTAGAGACTTAGAATTTGAATTTTTATTGACTTACACTCTTCTAACTTGACCAAGTAAGACTCCTCACACTTACCTAAAACCTTATTAAACCAGACATTGACTCATTAAACCTAAATGTACATAGAATTGATGATGCTCTTGTATCAAGGTTCCATGGCCGTTTACAGGGAGGAGGTCCATGAAAAAGGCATGGAGAGACATTTTTTAGTGTAACATTCCATTATTCCATTAACATAATATTAAATGTTTACTCAGATGTGAAGGCATGCAAAAAAAAAATGAACAAAGAAAACACTCAAAGAAACCCATGAACGTAAAAGACACACAACTGAAAATAGGAACATACAAGGCATAATAACCATAATAGCCATGTGAAAATATAAATAACCAGGAATGTTTGTTTGTGGTGTGAAGGGAAAAATTAAATTTCCATAGTGATAGAGAAAATCTCATCAAGCCATGTGAAAAATCGCAGTGGATTCCATAGATAATGACCCACACATCTTCCATCCAGAGTTCAACCCAACAAAAATGTGTTGTATATATAAATAATAGAGCAAAATGAATGGAAAACATGTGAAAAACAACTATGTCAATTTACATTTAAAATATTGATAATTATGAATTGATAACACAAGAACTTGGGTACAGAAAATGTTTTGGTTTGACAGAAAAACAATTAAAATTCACTGGTGTGTTAGTCTACAAATTGCAGACTCATAACTTGCAACATGATCCTCTGAATATGTTAGTGGTTGAATGTTAAAGTATGCTTGCAATTTAATTTAAATTTGACACTCTCTATAAATAAAACTCTCTGCAATTCAAACTCTCTACAAATAAAATATTGGCATTTATATAGTTTTGTTTGATTTATAGAAGATAATTTGAAATCTGAATTGTCTATGAATGGTGAGTCTTAGATGTGTATTTGCATTAAATTTTGTAGGTGACACGTCATGAATGGAGGTTGGTGAAGTTATATGTTGGAGCCAAATGTTTGAATTTTATATGATGTAATTCAAATTAAGTGGACTAGATGTTGTGACTTTTCTCTCATAAACCTTACAGTCAGAGGTACAAAAGTGCAATTGAAGGGCTCAAAATATTCATTGGGATTGATTCTTTTCAAATGTTTACACCTTTAAAATATAATTAAAGGATATAATATTTGTAAAGTTCTACTTTAGTTTGGTCTTGATATTGGTATTAATGAGAATGAATATCATTTTGTTGAAAATGATATTCATTTTGTTGAATATGATGTACATTTTATTTTTAACTAGAATGCACATCTATTTGGAAAGGGGTCAAGAATTGTATAGAAAGGTTCATATTTTTAATATTAATTATTCAAAAAATGAATGGTCTAGCCCTAAAAAGTTTTAGTAACTTTTAAAAGAACTAAACAACCCATAACACATAATCAAATAAATCTTAATAACTCGTGATGATGGAAAGGGGTCACAACTACAATCTTAACCATTAGACCCCCTCTCAACTACTAGGCCCTTATCCTAGTGAACATGAATCCACTTGGTGATTTTGAAAATTGTCCAAATTAAGAAAATATAAATCCCTAATACAACACCATTTTTTAGAAAGTTTATTAAGTCATTCAAAGTTATAAGATAGGTTAGCGATTTTGATTAATTTATTGAGATACAAAAATTTGTAGAAATACGATATGCTATTGGGATGGAATTGAGGCACTCTCCATTGGCCCTTTCAAATACACATCACCACCTCCTCACATAGATATTTCAATAACGCGAGTGTGATGATGTTGAGCACTAACAGGACTTTTCATAAGGAAAACTTGAAATACCATATGAAAAACACTTCACATATGTTCCATTTATTATAAGAGGTATTTTAGGATAACGATAATGATGACAATGATGATGGTGAAGATGATGAATGACGCTCTATGTTGTTACAATAACCATCTAAATGTATGAGTTAGGACTTGCTCATCAATTGCCTTGAAAAAAGTGATCTCAACTGCTACCTCACATCCCTCGCCTCCAAATCGGTGGTCGCTACCATGCTAACTATCAAGCTGTCGAAAGAACACTTGAGCTCTAAGTTCATTTTAAACTTTAATATATTCTTAGCATATTCAATTTTTATATTATCATTTGCACCCTTACTTGCAAAGAATGTGTCAATAAAGACTTTTTATATTCCTGTGGAAAACTCCTTCCACACCATTCATATGTCCTTGTTGTCATCGAATACTAGCTAGTAATGCATAATCGATAACACATTGTAAATTTTTAAAATCAAATTCATAAAATTCATAAAAAAAATTTAACACAAAACATTCATAATTAAACATTGCTCCAAAAAATACATACCATTCATACTTCAAATTTAACACATAACATTCATAAATGATTTTAATATTATTATTAAAATTATTTTTTATTTTTTGTTGGGAAACATAAACTCTTTTGATTATATTTTAAGAAAATAATTATTATAATACATTATAAGAGAAAATGAGCTTCCCTACATGACTCTTGAAAAATTGTAATTTTTGTAGAATTCTATAAACAAAACATTCTATAAATCCCTATTCATACGACCATAAACCCTAAAAGGTCCATTACTACTAATACACTACTAGAGAACTAGTATATTGGACAATATTCATGTATTAAAACTTAAAGATAGTTCATATAATATGTATGAGCTTCGTGTAAAAAAATGTGTGTACAAAATTTGTAAAATAAATAAAATGATAATTTTTGTATGAACTTTCATGAAATGAATTTCATATACCAAACTAATGTCTTCTTTCATAATAAACAAAAACTACCTTCACTAACACACCATTGACATCCACTCTTAAATCACTGACTTTAGCATCCTTAACTAGATAGAGATTAGTTAAACCATTGACATCCACTCTTAAATCACTGACTTTAGCATCCTTAACTAGACAGAGATTAGTTAAACCATTGACATCCACTCTTAAATCAATGACTTTAGCATCCTTAACTAGACAGAGATTAGTTAAACCATTGACATCCACTCTTAAATCAATGGTTTTAGCATCCTTAACTAAACAAACACTAATTAAACCTATATGTAAAAGAGAAAAAAAAGAGAGAGTGAAAATAATAAATAATATAAAATTTGATTTAAAAAAAAAAATGTATCAATAAAAATTTAATATGACCTATTAATAAACAAATATATAAATCTCTTCCCAAAAAAAACAATTAAAACTACTCAAATTATAGTAAAAATATAAAAACTTTTATCCAAACTCATAAATGCCAAATGTTACGTAATATATTTTTCAATCTCATAAGGCAGGCCAGGGGGTCGTAAATATCTAATATCTAAATTAGATTAAACTAATTTTTCAATGTATTTCTATGCTGCTTGTAAAAATAAAAGTATGATTTTGAAAACGTCAAAAGTAGGGCTCGATCGAACTTTCATGAAATGAATTTCATATACCAAACTAATGTCTTCTTTCATAATAAACAAAAACTACCTTCACTAACACACCATTGACATCCACTCTTAAATCACTGACTTTAGCATCCTTAACTAGATAGAGATTAGTTAAACCATTGACATCCACTCTTAAATCACTGACTTTAGCATCCTTAACTAGACAGAGATTAGTTAAACCATTGACATCCACTCTTAAATCAATGACTTTAGCATCCTTAACTAGACAGAGATTAGTTAAACCATTGACATCCACTCTTAAATCAATGGTTTTAGCATCCTTAACTAAACAAACACTAATTAAACCTATATGTAAAAGAGAAAAAAAAGAGAGAGTGAAAATAATAAATAATATAAAATTTGATTTAAAAAAAAAAATGTATCAATAAAAATTTAATATGACCTATTAATAAACAAATATATAAATCTCTTCCCAAAAAAAACAATTAAAACTACTCAAATTATAGTAAAAATATAAAAACTTTTATCCAAACTCATAAATGCCAAATGTTACGTAATATATTTTTCAATCTCATAAGGCAGGCCAGGGGGTCGTAAATATCTAATATCTAAATTAGATTAAACTAATTTTTCAATGTATTTCTATGCTGCTTGTAAAAATAAAAGTATGATTTTGAAAACGTCAAAAGTAGGGCTCGATCCTTGGCGGAGGAAGCCCAAAAGTTTTCAAATCTGTTTGCTTAACCACTGCGCCATGTAAACCCTATGTATTCATAACTTGTGATTAATATGAGACAAACGAAACAGCCGTGTCATAAATTACATAAATTTGTTTAGTTTTTTTGGTTATTTTTTTCGGGGAGGGGGTGAATTATATACTATTAGTGACTTTTTTAACATCTTGGAATAAAGGCCAAATATTTGACACGATATTATATTTTTGATTTTTGCTATTGAATAAAAAGTTATATATTGAATTCTCAGATTCATATATTCAGATTTTTTTCCGAAAGAAAATATTGGTTTAAAACAAAATAATATAAAAATATAAATTACAAAGTAATATTGGACAAAAATGGCACCAAAACTACATTACAAATATCTTATATACATAAAATTAAATTAGGTACATGTCGCAACACTTAAAGGGGGAGGTGGAGGATCGTCCTTAGGTGATAGAGGAGGCCGAGAAAGTTCTGTGGAGAGAGGATCCAACACCACCCAACGATCCATGGGGTCTGGGGGAGCCAAAGAAACAATGTCCCATTCATTAAAAGGTTCCATCATAGTACCAGAAGTACTAATTGGGACCCCCGAATTTGGTATACTTGAGGGTGGATAAGTCATTGTGATTGGGGGTGGAAGCAGGGTGGAGGGTGGATAAGTGATTGTGACTGTGGGACCAGTTTTGGAAATATCTATGAGTTGGAGGTGGTGGGGCTTGTGGTGGATAGTCCAGTGGGATGCAACTCATGGCACATGGGGTACCCCACCAATGATTAGGGAACTCTTGAAAATGTTTGAGCTCCATAGAGACCTTTTCAACTTCGACTTGAATCTGTATGTAGGTCAAAGATAGTACAACAATGTCATCATTAATATATAAATGACAAGAAGATTCATCATTATTAAACAAAGCAGATTTTCTAGCTTTCCATAATTGAAAAAAAATGCCAGCTTTAAAGAAATTTCATAAAAAAGCTATAAGCTGACCAATTAACAAAATCCACAAGGAGGGCCAAAGACTAAGATAAACGGTCAAGGTGGTATGCTTGAAAAAGACTATGTTTCCACTACTTGATAGATTGAACATTAAGACATGTCCAAACTGTGTGACTCAAAGACTCTAGTCCAATATAGGCTGGAAACTTCGCTGAGCAAATCCCAAGTGGGAAGATGTTCCCCGAGTAGAAAGCCTTGATAGACCAAGCACTAGAGGAAGTGCACTAGTTTGGTTTCAAGCTTGGATTTCCAAATAATGTTGAGTCAGGAAAGCCACATTTTAGGCAAAGAGTTAAGGTTCCATTATCTATTGAGCTTGTCAAGCACTAAATAAAAGGGCTCATCCCCTGATAAAGGAGGCCTATAGAATAAATCTTGAAGTAGGTATCACAATTCCATTTTGAATCCTTCCACCAGGAGCGTGGAGGTTGAAAACCCAATTTGTGAAGCATAACATTTGGGATTAGCTCTTGAATGTGAAGAATAGTTGGTAAGTAAGATTTACTTAGATTGAACTTTGCTTTTAACATAGGTTAGGGAGCCTAGTCATGAGCAGAGACTAAATAATTTATAGTATGAATCCTTGTTTTAAAAAACCTCAAGGCTTTTATGCTAGACAATTATGCCAAATAAAGACTAGTATTGGTCACGATGGGAGACCACCAAAGATTATGATCATTCAAAGAAACGCCACTACAAAATCTATCACTATCGAATTTCATATATGACTTAACAACCTTGTAGTCTTTTCAAATGCTTTTATCCACAAAATAACCCTTAGTTTTGAATAGAGCAAGCATAATTATGAGAATATGGAAGCCAATGTTCTTACTGCTAGATTTACCATAAAGAGATCTAGATGATATGCAATGACATAAACAAATTTTTCAAGATTCATTACCTTCAATGGCTCTAACCACCCATTTGGCACATAAATCAATGCTCTTTCAATAAATGTCAATAATTCCCATACCTCCTTTATCACAAAGAAAACAATAGATGTCCTAAGAAACTCTATGGAAACCTTGCACTTACTTGGCATTAGACCAAAGAAAATATCTAGGAAATTTAGTCAGCTTGTCATAGGAGAATTAATAAGGGGCCCAATAGGAGGAATAATAGACATGAGTAGCAACAAAAAATCTGGTGCACACCTAGAACTTTCTCAAGAGAGAGTGGTTTGGTGACATAGTAGTCCACCTTTTTCTCCACTATATTTATGAAAATGTTCGTAGGGAAAATTTCAAAGGTAAAAAGGATCCCAAGAAAATTGAATTGTTGCGCTATGTGAATTTACTTTCATCTATATTGGAATAACCAATTGGGCATGGGCATCATACTTTCTCTTAAACATTGGGTTTTATTACACTACAAGCTAGACCCTGAAGCTAATAAAAAAAATGTCAAGATAATGCAAAGCTTCCTTGAACGACTTTCCATGATCTTCTAGAGTGAGGAAGGGGTTATCTGAAAAGTGACCATTAATGAGTTACAAAGATCAGTCGGGGAGAACAATACCCCACATGAGACACCTCTTGACTCAATAAGCTAAAAAGTACCCCTATGTATTCAATAAATAGGACATTATGGCCACAACAAGAGGGAAAATTTGATGAATAGAGCGATAAAGGCTAATTCGGTCATATTTGAGACCTTTCATAGTTAGGCTAAGGCATCCACAAATAGAGATTGAACTGTTGAAATAAATAATGGTCCAAAGCCAAGGTTTGATAATATGGCTAGAATGAAAGGCCATTCAATCATATCATAATCCTTCTCAAAATCAAGTTTGGGAAAGATGGTTTTCGAACGAGAGGCTCTTGCCAACTCCATACCCTACCAAACAAAAATAAGGTTTCCAAGAATCTATATGCTTTTTGTTGGAACCCAAATTTTGGCTCAATATTTTTGGTATTTTAGCATGGAACTGGCATGGTGCGAAGGGAACATAGCACAAAAATACTATGGCATAGAACTAGATTGGAACATAAGCATTATGGCATGGAACCAGTGAAACACGAAATGATAAGGGCATGGAAGCACCTATGTGAGAAGACCCAATCAAAGAGGAGAATTAACCATGAGGAACGTGAGAGTATAGGACTTGAAAGAATAACGAAAAACTTTGGGAGTGCATTGGAAGTGGGAGATGGTTAAGCAGTGATTCTCAAGGGTCAACCATACCTTATCCATTGGGAGTTTTTCACCATCTTGTAAGGAGATAAACACATGAAAATAAGGATCTAGCATAGAATGAGTATATAAGGGGCACATAGGCTTGGGTCCTTAAGAGAAACTAGTTAATAAACTACCATGACTCTTAGTTCATTGAGATTTCATTGGCCAATTACTCATGTCATTTATGTTGTAACTACTTGGTCAAGGAAAAACAAGTATAAATACTTGTGTATGAAAACACTGTTGGTGACAAATTTTGGATATCATTTGCTAAAGCTTAATATAAGAGTTCTAGATATTATAGTCATTTATGATGTTCAAGTTCTAGTTTACTGATAATTATGTATCTGTGGTGGGTTTTGAGTCAAGTATTTATAGTTTGAACTTGATATGATATCTATTCAACCTTTACTTTTTATGAGTAACAATCTCTGAAATCCATGGCACTTCTTTGCATAATTATGGTTATTGAGCTTAATAATACTAGGATCAAAGTGGTATATCTATTTTTATATATAAATTCTAACCAAATATAAGTTTTAGCCCAAAGAATATGACTGATATGTTACTGCACAACATAACCCATAGGAACCGATCTCTAGCTGCGTACTTTGGGTGAGCGCGCAAGACTGTAGTCTTGATGAAGGGCCAACATGCTAGCTCATTGGGGTTACACTTGAGTGTCGAAAACATTATTAAGAATAAGAACCTAATATTTGGTTTTATTATCGAGACCCATAATGCTTGATGTATAGTAATAGAAGATTCTTGAACATATCACCCTTGAGAGTATTGATTAATTGATAATTGGGGTTGAGGATAATTTTTTATTTCCATACCTTGAACCAAGATTTTATGCACATCACTGGATAGAACAAAATCTCTATAGTGCATTATATGAAACTTTCTTTGTTGAAATCCTAGTTCATTTGCATACTTGGATATCTACGTATGCTCAAGGTCGATTGTGAAACTTTGGGAGAAGACAGTCTTGAACATTAAAATGACAAAGAGCTTTAGCATGAATCAGAACACCATGGACCTGAGTTGTTAACATCTGGTGGAGAGGAATTTTAAATAAATACATTCTAGAGTATGTTGTAACTACCTATTCTTATCCTGGAGAATCCAAGTTCTAGTTCCTAAGAGAACTGCATGGCTGATATATTAGACATTTCTCATTAGAAATAAGGAATTTGTTTATTGACTGTGGGCTTGAAACTTTGCCAATGGAGAGATAAATCCCTCTTTGCATGAGTCACACTTTTGGGAGGGGAGTAGAGAAGATTTAGTAAAGGATTTTAGGTTTGGAATGGTATCCAATCAGTGGGCATTGCAGAAGCAAAAATATGATGAAGCTCGGTAAAGGATCATAAGAGTAAGCGGTATAGGAAGGGACCGAGAGAACTCAGGAAGTGATGTTAGGATCCACAAGGAAATGAAAACACATAAAGAGAACCCCATCACTTTTGAACTGTGCCCCATGCCACTTTTATCAAATGGAGAAAATGGATGGATAGAAGAAACTGAAGAACCAAATTTTAACTTACCAAGTTCCCCAACCATAGTACATGCTCATGCTTTCAAATTAAATGAATTACGTATACATAATTTGGATACATATAACATGGAATCATAAAATGATCTTATAAGGGATATTGTAGCTGATCCAAATTAATTGATATGAACTTAACACTTTCATTCCCTCTTCAAGGGAATTTCATGGAATAATTTGGGATGCCTGGAGGACTTGGCATTTAGAGTGGATAGAGTACATGCACAAATATGATTAATCAAATACATATCATGCCTCATGACATGGGCGTTATTGTTGGAGGAATTGGAGGTAGACTAGGAGGTGGCACAGGAGGAAGTGGTGGACTTCCCCCTTAAGGGACAAGGTTTGGGGGTTCTCAAGAAACACCAGTGCAAACACCTTAGCTACTAACATTATATTAGGAAATGATGCTTCACCTACTTGAATATTGATGCATGAAGAATGTTGCAGAACATGTCCATAAGTGCGAACTTATTTGAAGGGAATGAGGCATCACTTTTTTTGAATGAAAAGATATATATTTCTTGACTACACTTTTGAAGTGAGCGCATAAATTGTATATAAATTTTGACCCTCAACAATCAATGGTTAATTATGATCAGCTCAAAATAACATTCCTTCAGGAATTTGCCATTCCTAAATTCGAGCAACAAAGCATTGACGCACTGAAGGATATAAAGCATAAACTTACTGAAAGTGTACAAGAATATGACGTAAGGTTCAAAACACTTTTTTCAAATTTGTCATTTAAAATCAATTTTTCTCATTATGTATAGTGGTTCATGAGAGGTTGGTTACCTCCTTTTTGATGAACACTATCCCAAACAACTTCTATTATCATGTGCAAAGCTTTGAAATTTGCCCTCCATGCTAAATTTTTTGGTAGTATTGACACCAAAATTAGTCCCTTCATGGAATCCCAAATAACATCAATAACATTGCATCTTGAAAAACTAATTACAAACAATGCATATGATACTCGTACTAGTCTTTGGTGTATTGATTGTGAGTCTGAAGGATATAACTAAAGCAACTATCCACACAAAAACATCTACACTATACTGAATCAGTCATGTGAAATCTACCATGAAGAGCATGATGTACAATCCTATCCTCTTTTATAGTGAGCCAAACATTCTAAGGTGTTTGAATATTGTAAAATATGTGATGCCTACACCTATGATAAATTGATCCACACATCCCTTCTCACGGATAGCGATACACTGCTGCCACGTGTCCTACCAAGTCCCGCCTCAGGTGCTTCAGTCTCTGGGCCACATAGTGGTCTGGAAGAGGACCCAGATCACTCCAGAGCTTTTGGTGTCATGGTCAGTCCTTTTATTGGTATCAGAGCTAGGTCTCAAGGTTGAGACCTGCAAACTTTTGTGGGCATGATCCACATCCCTTCTCAAGGATACGTCTCCCCACTGAGGCGATCATTGCACACCATGGGTCTGACTGAAAATTGCCTTGAGTGCTTCGTGACTGGTCATATATGGATCTGGAAGAGGCCCCAAATCACTTTGGAGCTTTTGGCATGACAGCTAGTCCTCTATTGGTAGAAGGACTGGTCGTCATGTCAAAAGATTTAGAGTGATCTGGGTTCTCTTCCACACCACTATGTGGACCAGGGACTGAAGCACCCAAGGTGATTCCTAATCAGACACGTAGCATGCGATGATCACCTCAATAGGGAGACATATCCCTGAGAAGGGATGTAGATCATGCCCACTAGCTTTTGTGGGTCTCGACCTTGAGACCTAGCTTTGATACCAATAGAATGACTGACCATCACTCCAAAAGCTCTGGAGTGATCTAGGTCCTCTTCCAGACCACTATGTGGCCTAGGGACTAAAGCACCTAAGGTGGAACTTGGTCAGACACGTGGCATAAGTTTATCGCTATCCATGAGAAGGGATGTATGGATCATGCCCACCAACTTTCATGGGTCTCAACCTCGAGACCTAGCTTTGATACCAATAAAAGGACTAGCCGTCACACCAAAAGGTCTGGAGTGATCTGGGTCCTCTTTTAGAGCACTATATGGCCACCCATGAAGCACCTGAATACCAATAGAGGACTGGCCATCATACTAAAAGCTCCAGAGTGATCTGGGTCATCTCCCAGACCACTATGTGGCCCAGGGACTGAAGCACCCAGGGCAGGACCAGGTAGGACATGTGGTAGTAGTGTATCGCTATCCCTGAGAAGGGATGTGTGGATCATAAATGATTGTCAATTGATTAGTGATATTTATGAATCATGCACATGCATTATGTGCCAAACCTCTATGTCCAATAATTAGGATAAAAATGGCTATCGTGGTCGATGTATATGATGAGGATGAGGTGGTGGTCATTTTCTACTAAGAACATGTTATAAGTGTGGATCCTTGGACCACTATCAAAGGGATTGTCTAGTTTATCCTACATGTGCTTTTTGTAAAAAGGACCATCGATTGGAAGAATGTCCTGACTTGTACATGACCATCACTAAGGAGATAAATGAAAAAGGTGAAAGTATGATTTACATTGAGAAAACACATTGGATCATGTATTCAAGCACCCTAATAACTCAACAAGTGAATATCATTATGCATAGCAAAGGAAAATCTCAATCTCTATCTAATCCTATTGAGAAGGTACAACGTGAAGAGCCTTGGGTGAGGAAGTATCTTGATGCCCAATATTCTTCTAAGGATTTGCTCTAGGACACTATGATGTTGGTATGATAACTACAAGGAGAAATTCAATTTATTAAAGACCAAGAAGCAATACAATGTGTTGATATGCAGAAGGTAACCACGACTTAAAATGTGGTGCAAGATGATTTTCAAGATCTTTTCAAGCATATGCTGGATAAAGACATTATCCCAAAACTAAGCGTTTGGCTTAAGAACTAGATACAAGCACCAACAGATGCTCAACCTCAAATGACTCAATAGATTTAGGATCATCATTTGAATCATGCTCGATGGCAAGATACTCCTATTCCTCCTACCCCTTCAAAGGATAAAGGAATACTAGTAAATGTTACCATTGGTGGGTGGGTAATTTAGGACATCTTAGTTGACATTGGTGTTGAACTTAATGTCCTCACTAAGGATGTCTGGCACAAAATGGCTAGTTTAATATTACAACCTTCACCACATGTATTATTTATGGCTAATAAAAATCATTCTCTACTAATTGACATCCTCAAGAATGCAACAGTGGATATCCTTGGAGTACCTTTCAAAGCTGACTTTGAAGTTATTGAGTTAGTAGAGGCTGATGACTTCCTAGTTCTATTGGGGCAACCATGGTGTTATGAAAACAATTCAGACTTAAGTTTTAAAAACTGCTACATTAGTTTTGAGAATGTTGATCAACACGTTGTTATTCCCCTAGATGAAAAACATGGGCCCCCATACATAGAACCTATTAATGTGGAAGAATATATTAACCACATTTATAATGTCACTATCATAGATGGTGAGCAATATGATCCTACTCCTGACGGAATTATTTGATGGATGGACACTCAATACCTTTTTGATACTACAATCAATGCTTGTAATTATTGGGCACACAGTGACTATGACCTCACTTGAAGAGTGTGTAGTGCCATTGGTAGTTAGGAGAACATTCTAATTAGTATCATAAATTCCATAGGTTCGTTTGCATTCTTACCAATCAAGTCATGAGGGGACTAATGATATATACACCCTTAGAAATATTTGATGTGGCCCCTCAATTTCAAAGACAAATGGAAGTTCATGACTTTGTCCAGTGCCTTGAAGAGTTCTATCACTCTAACAATGATCATATACTATCCTTGGTTCACCTATTTGATGGTAAAGCTACAAGGTGGTGGTGAACCCATCTTGAATGACATCTCTAGTGGGATCAAGTACACTTTGCTTTGCATCAATAGTTCTTTCATGATGATTGACTCAGGGGAACAATCAGCTGTAGCGAACTACAAGTACCTGAACCCCATATAGAGGCATGCGAGTCAATATGGAGATTTGAAGAGTCTTACTTACTAGAGTATTTGTGGGAACATGAATTTTATATAACTTTATGAATCTAGGCACGAGTATGGTATGTTTATGAAGAGACACATATGGGCACCCAATTTTGTCATTATTGAAGGAAAACATGAACTCGACACTATTTTATTCCTCTCCAAGAATGGATTTGTGCCTCACTCTCCAGGCCATACAAAAAATAGTTATTGGTTACCCTAGTCCAATTGAATATCTCTTGAGATATATCCATAATGACATAGAAGAAGGTTTAATTATCTTCAATGAACCATCTGCACAACTTATTCTTGTGCCAGAACTAGTCCTTGATCAGGACTGACGTGAAGAGATACATCTATGAAAACATAAGCTAGTGTTTCAGGTAGAATAAGTGAAGGGTCCAACCCACTTGACCCTCTGTCAAATCACTTGGATGTCCCTGTGGAATATGGCACATGAGTTTTTTGTGTTACTGGTCCTGACACAGACCACCCTTACTCTGGGCCCTTTCAAGTTATTCAACACAACATTGGCATAGAGGAAGAACCAAAAATAGCTACTGTAGGTAACTATTGGACTGACATAGGAGTTTTAAAGGTATTTGAGTTCTTAAAAGAATACCAAGATGTTTCTCCAAGAAGGTATAGTGATATGAAAGGAGTTCATCCATCCCTAGGTAAGATGCATATTAAACTGGTTGATGACATTCGACTAGTCAGGAAAAGGCCATATATGATGAATCCTAATCTACAAGTGCACGTAAAGGAGGAAATTTAAAGTACACATGTTTTCATCATTCCATGATGTTAAAAAGGGTTTGACCCATCTAACTTTTTTTCATAACACTATTGTGCTACAAATTAACTAGTTGTCTTTACTTAAAAAGAACCTCAGTAACAATTGCCATAATCTTGGTAATGGTAAATCAAACTATATCTCATATGAACATAACTTAATCATAAGAATACCCAAGTCCATGTGTACATAATTTTGTATAAGAATACCCCTATATTCTTTAGTTGCTTCCAAAGTACATTTTAATAATTCAAAAATGGAATGCAAAGTTTTCAACAGAGATTTATATTTTGACAATTGACTTTCATCACTTGATGTTATCACATTCACTTTTATGGACATCTTTGCATGTACCAAAAATATACCATCTGGACAAATAAAAAACTTACTTAAAAACCCAATATAATTGGCTAAATAAGGATTCCATGATAATCATGATATTTATTTAGAAAATGCATTTATCTCCAAAGATATATTTAACCACATGAAATTTACCCCTTTCAATAACTCCTTGATAAAAGTGTTTCCACTTTGCCAAATAAAATCCAATTCATGGTTTATTTAGTCCGATTGAAATTCCACTAAACATGGATCAAAGAGCCTCAAAAACTACCACAATTTACCGTATCCTTGAACCAATGGCCTATATTTTCCACCAAACATCAAGGTCTAAATGCAATACGGAAATCCTAGGAAAAATAAAGTTATATTGAATATCAAATCTAGTAGTGGTGAGGAACATAGTTTATTCTTGCATTCGCTATTTCTTACCAACTGGGTAAACAAGAACATCCCATTTATTGAATTCAGACTATAATCTCTTATAAAAATGCTACACGGAAAGGTAGTGTAATTTGACTTATTATTTAAAATCAATCTTGATTCTACGTAATAATATCAATATTCCCAGTGAGACTTGCATCGCTCCAATTTATATTATTATTATTGTTATAAATACAAATCAAGTTCAATAAGCGTTATAATTAAATTGATGCCTCATCTATTTAACTGGTTGTGTAATTAATTAAAATAATTGCACACTATTTTCTAGATGTAATTATTGATAAAATGTTACATATTTTTAGAGCAGTCTCTATGCCATAAACTTTTTTAAAGAGATGCTATTCAAATACTACACAATCATGCTAAGTGTTGTGTATAGTATATATCTTGAAGTCATAAAATAGGTAAAATGCTGACCATAGAATAAATGATACGCTATTCCAAATGTTTCATAATCTAGTTGATCCTTCTACCAAGGAGAACGTTATGTATTAAAAAAACTCAATTTTAATATTCAATTACTTGCTTATTTGACTCAACTATTTATTCATTTGATTCAACGATTTAGTAATAATATATATTCATCTTGTTATTATCATATGCTCAGTGACTTATTCAAATCTGGGGTTTTTAGATAAAACATGGTGAAATCAGTATATGTTCAGTGACTTATTCAAATCTGGGAATTTTAGATAAAACATGGCGAAATCAGAAAAAGACTCCAACATTTCAAAATTATTACTTGGTGTTCTATTCTAATGGCTAGGTGAATTTTATTTTAAATCAGCGTTACAAGTTTTATACTTAGCATAACCAATTATAAAAATTAAAATTTTAATGATTAAACTTGGTGATTTACCTATTCTTTAATTGACAATTCAGCTTCAACGACTTCACCATAGAATTCAGTGACTCAATCAATAAATAAGGCATTCAAATTATACTAAGGCATTTTAATTTGGTAGTATGGTGTTTCAAAATTATTCGCTAGCATCTCAACCTAGGTGTTCTACATATTGTTGGGCATTTATTTAATATACTTCAATATAAACACAATATTGCCTATATAGTGACTTCTATATATACAGCTAATTTTATTTTAAACATGGAGATTTCAACATAGACCAAAGTTATATAATGTAAATAACAAATTTAGAACTCAAACCAAACTTGATTAATACATAGCTTGCAATAATGAAACACAATTATATACTTATCTCAACTTGGCCAATATAAATTACCTCAAGATGCTAGTATAAAGGAATAAATTGTAGCTCTGGTAATACGCATCCTTTCTTGCTTGGTCTTTATCTCCTCCAATCCTTTTTGATTCTCCATCTTTGTATATTTAATTCTCCAGATTATCTTTTTATTTATAACACAACTTTCTTCTAATTTCCATGCTACCCCTTTACTTTCAAACTCTCAAGTTTTCTAAGTTTATCTTTAAATCAAGTCCTTCAAATTACCATGCCATGCTTTGTTTATTCAATAATTAATTAATTAATTTTTTTTTTTCTAATTTTAAGTGAATTCTTGGATGCGAATTAAGATCACATTCAAATCCAGTGCTAAATTTATTAACATTGGTTAATTCCTTTTCTTTTTCTAAATATTATCAACTAACATACTAAATTTAATACTAATAAATCATTTTGCTAAATTTTTAATAATATTTCATGCATAATTCTAATTTTAAAAAAATAACCTTCACTAGGATAATTATGTCATTAATTGATTTTTATTTGCTAGATAATCATATTTAAGACAATAATACTTCTTTTACAATTAAATAATTATTTTTCATATTTAAAATTAAAAATCAAATCAATTAAGCTAATGAAATTATATGCACACTAAAATTAATTCTACACACAAAAATAATCACAAGCAATAATTCATAATTACGTACTATCATTTATGTCTATAATTTAAAATGTACTATGTGTGTGTGGGGTAACTAAATTTTTTTACTGATGTTTCCTCCAATCGCTCCATCTAGCTAACCCTCTCCAATGATGCTCTCTTTTGTCAAGCTCTAAAGGTATGACATATCTTGCATCTACCTCGTAACAAGTAGGTAGTTAGTCTGAGTCATCATAAACCAATGATGTAAAATTAATAGTTATACCTCCTCAATGTAAAAAATAATCAAAATATAATTGTTATGCAATGTATACTAATCAATAATACTACTATCCCAAACTAGTATATACTAAAATGCTAAAATCAAAGCAATGGTAATTAGATATTAATGAATGGATTAAAAGATATTATTTATAGGATAAAATCAGGATGTGACATCCTTTCCCTTAAAATTGATCATCACCCCGATAACTCTTATTCAAGAAAAAGTTTTGATTAACAAAAAAAAATCTAACAACATAAAAACATAATATTAATTATCATATCATGTAATTAAATGCAAAATTTACCTGAAGAACTTATACTAGATCTCCTGATTAGCACTATTTTTAGAGAATTGATTTCACAAGATTTTACTCTGTGACATTTCTTATTCTGCAAATAAGTTTCATGAAAGTCACTTTATGTTGATTGGTTCTATCATGACCACTTGAGATCTAGAATCATAAGAAAAAATTAATAATAACTTGATAAAATTTTAAATACTAGCTTGACAACATATAATTTCATCAAAAAAGTCAGAACAAATGATCATACAACTGAACTTGACAAGTTCTACCTGTCAAGTCTTAGATTTGATAAGTCTATTTGTCGAATCCAACTTAGTATCAATCAAGTAAATGTAAGGATAAGTAGGATACCATCCTATCATTTAGAACTCATGTTCTTATATCACCAATCATCCCTCAGTCTCCACAACTGAATGATCTTCAAAAGGTGTAAAATATTCACAAATCTATTCTAATAGATCATACAAAGCAATGCTATGTGCTAAAGAATTATATATATTCTATATTATATGCACTAACATACACACAAGAGAAATCATATAATCATCCTAAGATTGAATTAAATTGCTACAAATCAATCAAAACTAGTATCATATCCTGCAGCTTATTCTATAATGTTATATTCATAGTAAAAAAAATGATACCATATGTAATATAAAATATAAAGTCTAAAGATTATACCGTCCTTAATACCTTATAAGAGAGACAATGTCTCTTTGCTTGCATGACTAGCACACAACAACTAAAATGTTTTATCTTAACCTTTTTAGATTTACCAAGATGTTCTACACAATGTATACATTACATACTCCCAAAGATAGGTACACATATAACTCTTCAGACAATATACTTCAAGAAGTTAATAATATCAATCTACATAAAGACATACAATAACATAATTATTGTAATCAACTAGAATTAATATAAACTCAAAGTTAGCCACTCCTCATGGTCAATTTCATAAGTTAGATCAAATAGTGACTCTAAAAATTCACAAGTAGAAAGCAGGGAACATCTCCTCACAACAACACTTCCTACATATCGTACATGGTAAAAGAAAACTCCACAATCCATGTTGCCAAACACTATTCACTTACCAAACTTGTAAGTGTAGTATCATCACTTACTTCCACAACTAGAAAGAAAATATGAACCAAAATGATGTATCAATCTATCCAATCCTACAACCTCTATCAACAATAAGAAGAAAATACTATCCCATGAACTGAAGGGAATAAGATCAAGTAACAATTTAAAAAAAAGTCTTTCACGAAAGGAGACTCTATATCAGCATCTTAAAAATATGAATATTTTTGATAGCTTAAAATGATGTAAGAAGAGAGTGAAAACATAAAAACTCACCTCTAAGCCAACTACGATAGATGACTCATCTTCACAAGTTTATATAAGGATACTAATCCACATAAAAAACTCCTACCACAAAGGAATACACAATCAAGGTGTCTACACTCAACCATAATAAAATTTCCACTACACTCGATGGTGCCACTATAGAAGGGTATTACAAGATTTCCATTCCTAAGATCTGTATAAGTAAGACAAAAATAATGCATAAATACTTAAGTGAGAAGCACTCCATACTTTAAAACACTCACAACATAAAAAATAAATGGTGAAGTTGATCCAAGGAAGACATAATCACACTTGAAGTGTTCAATTTAAAGATAAAAAATATGGTAGGAAACTTTTGTTCACAATTCAAGAACTAAGTTATGCACTCTCCTACCCAACACCATACACAATCGTGACCAACGAGACACTCGATAAAACAAACCTTTAGCAACTCTTAAAGGGGTATGCATTCTCTAAGCTACTCACTAAATGTACCATACATACTTTCACAATATTTTTTTTTGTTAAGTATAAGGATATGAAAATGCTAATGGACTCAATAGGTCATAGAGTTTAAAGCACAAATCTGATACCAAATGTGACAACCCCTCAAGTTGTACCAAATGTGACAATAATTAACATGCATTTCATAGAATAAAATAATGTAATAATCAAAATTACAACTAAGAATAATTGTACTTCAAATCTAAATACTGCATATAATATAAATCTTATATAACTCCAAGGAAAGTAAATACTATAGGACACAGCTACCCTAGTCTGACAATACATCTGATAACCAAATTTATAAGTACATACTACAATTATATTATTTCAAGCATACAACCTAATCAATCACAGATACCAAGTTCTCTGGAGGTTGAGTCAAGTTGACTCATGTATCATTGATAATCTCAAGTGTTGTCTCTAGGTAGTACTACAGTGGATGAGGGAGAACATCATCCGAGAGCTTTATCACATCAATCATAGACCAATTATCTCCTATACAATCTCTTATCAAGGAATAGCCCTCCCTTTGTGGATATGTAGATAGAATGGTGCGATAAATCTAATGACACGTGTTAGTAGCTCGTGTACTATAAGATTTCTAAAAACATGCATTGTACCATAAATAAATCCTTTCTAACATGATATTGCATAGCATAAAATAAAACATATGAATGATAATGTATATAACATTACTTAAGCCCAAATTTTCAAATAATATATGATCATTTAGATCGATCAATTTCATAACATGACACTTGATCATATTATCTATTAGTGGTACTACCTAGACTAATAGAATATGTGTCACTACCTATTAGTATCATGGATATATATGTCATAGTATGTAACTCAAAGACTCATACAAATCACATTCTCCTAGCAATAATATCACATCACAAGCTAAAAAAAGAGAAAACAAGATATACCCATAATCATCTATGCATGATTACATCTTAACATAATATCAATCCTACATTGGAAATAATAACCACTATTTATATCACTCGAGAAAAATACATAATAAATAATAGGCTATTTCAAATAGATCTAAGTAACTACACCTCAAGACAAACCATATCATCTTAGTATGGTGTTCTTAGGCATAACTACTAGTTTATCAATAAACAATTTAACAAAGTTGTCATAGGTACATAAAAGCATATACTCATATTCAAGAAAGCATAACTATAACAAACAAGTTATGCAACACATATAGCTCTATCTCAACATTCATTTTCACTATCAAGATTATATGAACATCTAAATGATATATTACCAAATGTTAAAACACATATTATTCAATTAACAACTAATACATATTTATTTATTTAGGTGTGGATAAAATATAGTATGTACCATTTGGTACTTTTCATACTATAAAACTTATGACATCTCATATTATCATAACTCATCGTGCATGAGTTCCCTACCCAAACATGAACAACCAATCTAAAACTGGAATCATTAAACCAACAAATCAAATGAATCCACAAGCTCAAGGCACATTATTTGATAGATTAATTTATACCAAGAATGTCAAATTATTGCATATAAAATACTCTCATAAAATACAAAGTACATAATTTTCCATCATTCCATGTTGTTAAAAAAGGTTTGACCCATTTTACATGTTTTCATAACACTATTGTGCTCTAGATTAACTATTCGTCATTACTTAAAAAGCACATCACTAACACTTGCCATAATCTTGGTAATGGTAAATCAAATTATATGTCGTATAGACATAAATGAAAGCCAGTATTCAATTGGTTGAATTTTTCTTTTTTATTTAAACTCACTATCAAATTATTATTTTAGATATAGGCACAGTCTCTAAAGTCCTATTTAATCATAAGAATACCCAAATCCATGTGTACATAATATTTTATAAGAATACCCATATATTCTTGAGTTGCTTCCAAAGTACATTCTAACAATTCAAAAATGAAATGCAAAGTTCTCAATGGAGATTTGGATTTCAACGAATGACTTTCATCCCCTAATGTTGTCATATTCACTTTTAAGGACATCTTTGCATGTCTAAAAAATATACCATCTGGGAAAATAAAAAACTTACCTAAAAATCCAATATAATTGGCTAAACATAGATCTAATGATAATCATGATCTTTATTTATAAGATGCATTTAGCTCGAAGGTATATTTAACCACATGAAATTTACCCTTTTTAATAACTCCTTGTTAAAAGTGTTTCCACTTTTCCAAATGAAATCCAATTCATGGTTTCTTTAATCCGCTTGGAAATCTGCTAAACATGGATAAAAAAAAGACTCAACAGCGGCCACAATTTACCGTATACTTGAACTAATGGCCTATATTTTCCACCAAACATCAAGGTCTAAATGCAATATGGAAATCCTAGGCAAAAATAAAGTTTTATTGAATATCAAATTTGGGAGTGATGAGGAACATAATTTCTTCCTACATTCACTATTTCTTACCAAATGGGTAAACAAGAACATCCCATTTATGGAATTTAGACTATGCTCTAGTATAAAAATGCTAAATGGGAAGGTAGTGTCATTTGACTTATAATTTAAAATCAATCTTGCTTCCACCTAATAATATCAATATTCCAAGTGAGACTTGTATCGCTCCTACTACTACTACTACTACTACTACTACTACTGCTGCTACTGCTACTGCTACTGCTACTGCTACTGCTACTGCTACTGCTACTACTACTACTACTATTATTAATGTAACTCGAGTTCAATAAGTGTTATAATTAAATTGATGCCTCATCTATTTAACTAGCTATATAATTAATTAAAATCACTGCACACTATTTTCTAGCCATAATTATTGATAAAATTTTGCATATTTTTAGAGCAATCACTACACCATAAACTTTATTAGAGCATTGCTATTCAAATACTACACAATCATGCTAATTAAGTGCTGCTTATAATATGTATCTTGTAGTCATACAATAAGTAAAACACTGACCACAAAATAAATGATATGATGTTCCAAATGTTTCATACGCTGGTTGATCATTCTGCCAAAGAGGATGCTATGTATAAAAAAAGTTGATTTTAATATTCAACAACATTCTATTTTGACTTAGTTGTTTATTCTTTTGACTCGACTATTTAATAATAATATATATTCATCTTGTTATTATCATATGCTCATCGACTTATTCAAATCTATTATTTTTAGATAAAACATGGCAAAATCAGCGTATGCTCAATGACTTATTCAAATTTGGGATTTTTATATAAAACATGGCAAAATTAGTAAAAGACTCTAGCATTTTAAAATTAGTACTTGTTGTTCTATCCTAATGGCTTGGCTGGGCAAATTTTATTTTAAAATGGCATTAGAAGTTTTATACTGATCATTACCAATTATAAAAATTAGCATTTTAATTATTAAACTCAATGATTTACCTATTCTTTAATTGACAATTCAGCTTCAATGACTTTAACATAGAATTCAGTGACTCAATCATTAAATAAGGCATTCAAATTATATTAAGACATTTTGATTTGGTAGTATGGGGTTTCAAATTTATTTGTTGGTGTCTCAACCTAGGCATTCTACATATTGTTGGGCATTTATTTTAGAACTCAACTATTTATTAATATACTCGCATACAAACACAATATTGCCTATATAGTGACTTCTATCTATACAACTAATTCTATTTTAAGCACAGAGATTTCAACCCAGTCCAAAATTGTATAAAGAAAATAACCAAATTGAAACTCAAACCAAACTCAATTTAATACGTAGCTTGTAATAATAAAACACATCTATATACTTATCTCAACTCAACCAATATAAATTACTTTAAGACGTTGTATAGAAGACAATTTTTTTTTTTTTTTGATAATATGCTTCCTTTCCTACTTGATCTTTCCTCCAATCTTTTTCAAATCTCCATATCCATATATTTAATTCTTCAGATTACCCTTTTATTTATAACACAACTTTCTCCTAATTTCTATGCTATCCTTTTACATGCAAACTCTCAAGTTTTATAAGTTTATCTTTAAATCAAGTTCTTCAAATTACTGCGACATGCTTTATTTATTCAATAATTAATTATATCTTTATTTTCTAATTTTAAGTGAATTCCTGCATGCTAATCAAGATCACATTCAATGCCATTTCTAAATTTATTAACCTTAGTTAATTCTTTTTCTTTTTCTAAAGCTTATTAACTAACATGCTAAACTTTTTAATAATAAATTCATTTTAAAAAATTTCAATAACCTTTCATGCATAACTCTAATTTTAAAAAAATAACCTTCATCGAGATAATTATGCCATTATTTGATTTTTATTGGCTAGATAATCATATTTAAGACAATAATACTTCTATTGTAATTAATTAATTATTTTTTGGATTTAAAATTAAAAATCAAATCAATTAAAATAAAGAAATTAAATGCACACTAAAATTAATTCTACACATACAAAGATAATCATAAGCAATAATTCACAATTACGTACTACCATTTATGCCTATCATTTATAATTTACTATGTGTGTGTGAGGAGACACTAGTATTTTTTATTGATATTTTTTCCAATCCTTCCATCTAGCCAATCCTCTCTGATGATGCTCTCCCTTGTCAAGCTCTAAAGGTAGAACCTATCTTGCATTCACCTTGCAATAAGTAGGTAGTTAGTTTGAGTCATCATAAATCAATGATGCAAAATTAATAATTATACATCCTCAATGTACAGAATAATCAAAAATATAACTATTATGTAATATTTATTAATCAACAATACCACTGTCCCATACTAGTGTATGCCAAAATATTCAAATTAAAGCTATGGTAATTAGATATTAATCGACAGATTAAAAGATATTAATTACATGGTGAAATTGGGATGTGACATCAATTCCTTTTGTTGCACAGGGTAATCATCAACATATGCCACTCAAAATGGCATGGATGGTAACTATACAAAAAGTACTAGTGATAACTCTTAATAAGGAAAAAATTGAAATAAGCAAAATCGATTATTACGACTTGACCTTCAATGTGGTATCACGAGTATGCTCATTGTACGACATGCATATATCTATTTCATTTACCATTAACCGTTACACGAGAATAAAAAATAATAAATATATACATCACAGAAAAAAAGAATTAAGACTCAGTGTAAAACCTCTTCCGCTCCATTTACAAACAATATAAATGTTCTCTAAAAATCTAATAATATTATTTAACACACTTTATTTCATTCATTCGTATTAATACATCGATCTACACTCATTTACATTAAAAATATTGTTTTATAAAAATGTAAAGTCCCATCCTTCCACTACTATTTAAACAATTTTTTTGACAAATAGAAAAGTGTACTAAAGTCATGCAATTTAAAAACCAACTAATATACTAAGATTATATTAAGTGTCTATATAATATTAATGAAAAAAGTTTTGAATATAATATTAAAATAAGCGAGGTTACAATCCCTAAATTTAATTAGTACTTATAAATTAAAAATTTACATTTTTTACTAATAATAAAATTCATATTAAAAAAAATTAAATATTAAAAGATCTTCATTAATTATTTAAATAAAATCAACAAATTTATGAGTGCCGTTAATTAGATTGAAACCAATGTATGTAATGAGAAAACGGCCGCCTCATACAAACCAGAAATTATGTAATGAGGTAAAACTCGTAGATGCGGCCATGAAAACCAGTCGATTATTTAATATTTTATTTATACAAAGTCAACGCCCGAACTCACCGGGAAGAGTCGTTATAAATACATAAGTCGGCTAATTGCAGTAGATTTGCATAGACTTCTAGGGGTAGAGTCGTGAGTTGAAAGCAAGAGTTGTAATACGGCAGGCAGGCCTCGCTGACTGTAATCCCGTGGAATGAACGGATGACTGTGTGTGTATATATGTGTGTGAATGGGAGAATGAGAATGTGTATATATATTAGCCGAAAAATTATATAGACCAGCGTATCTCTGTATTTTTGTTGGTCCAGATTACATTCTTCTAATCCGATTGGTATGTTTATGAATGTTTTTTAATTATTATTTGTGATGTTCATATATGGGCTTGAAGTAGGATTTATTGGATAAACTTGGAAAACCTAATGAGCTTTTAATATTATAAAATAAAAATCACATTAATAAACAGAAATATATTATCGAAAAGGTTGTAGTTTAATTAGTGAGGATGATGGTTGTTCACATTTATTTAGGAAGGTATAATTTTTTTTACATACTTGATATAGAGAGTCAAACGGTTAAAGTTAGGATCATGCCTTGAATGATTTTGATAGTATGAATGCTCCTTACTCATCTTTGATTAGCCCAAAGAGTTCACTGATTTAGATATACACTTAACATTATAAATCTGCTATATGTTTATTTTTGAATTATAAATAAAAATGCATACATTCTATATAATTCAGTAATTCTATATAATACCTTCAAACATATAATCAAAAAATAGAAATAAAATCGTATAAGATAAATAATAACCTTTGTAAAAAATATATAATAAACATTTCTCAAAACAATAGAATTATATAATAATATGATGGCACTTTTATTTTAGGAAAATAATATTTTAAAAAAACTGAAAGAATATTTTGAATATAGATATTTGGTGAGGATATGAACACACTAACAAAGTAATATCATTACGAAGAAAAGGATTTTGAAATAATTTTATATTGAATAAATGATTCATTATAAATTCATGAATAAGATTGCCTTGTTATATCAATGTCGATCAAATGAGTTGTAGGCTAACTATTTATTAGTACTTGTCGGAGGTGCTATATGTTTTGCTTCTAGTAAATAATTTCTCCTACTTCATAACTGCATCCAATATTATTACGCACTTTACAAAAATATATATGTATTTTAGAATTTCTATAGAAGGGTAATAATTTTTTAATCAGGTTCTCATTGATGTTAAAGCGGTAATAATCCATGGGACATGCAGCCAATCGGAGGATTTGGTTTTCTTCATTTTCCTTTGGCCTGCACTTGAACAACATACACATGGTTGTTGTTTACCTCACCTACACAGTCGACATATCCCGAGGGAGAGACTCTAGATAATAACCTGTACCAAATGGCCATTTTTCGTACAAGTTCATGGCAACTAAATTGCTAGCCATGTTCCTTCCTTGGTGTGTGGTCTTCACCCCTCAATTTGTTTGCTAATTATATTTTGTATGTCTCTTCTGCATAGAAGCCATTAGTATCTCATAGGATCGACAATGGTGATCAAGGATCCTGCCCCGTGTGTTATTGTTGACTCAAACCCCTTTGCCTTCTTTGTGTAAATGTCAATTATTTATTTTGTTTTCGTACCCTACACAATTTTTGTTAAGTGCTGGAAAATTATGTGAAAATATGGATTGCTTCATATGTCATTTAACAAGTGTTTATGGCAACTATCTTTTGTGTTTTAGGCAAGACGGGAATAGAAAATAAGCCGCAGAGCCCTAGGTCAGAGAAGAAATTGATATAGACTTGTATAGCCATAGAAATTTGTGAAACCTAGAGAAATTGATATAGACTTCTATAGCCATAGAAATTTGTAAGGTTTCAGTAGAAACAGAGCAACTTTGACCAACGTATGCAATACAATGGTTGGGAATTTTTAAATAGTTTCATCATCTTTCTTAAATTGATTTATTTATATACTTTTAAAAAAAAAAAAAAATGGCCAGATAAGGCCACTGCACATAAGGCGCTGAAGAAGCACTTAACCATGTTGGGAGTATGGGTTGTTGTCATTCGCGTTGTCCCTTATGTCTCCCATTTTCTCACCAAGTATAGAGACATTAAGCTTAAGCTTTAATTCTGAGCATATTATTTTTTCACAGTTTAAAAAATCATGGCCTTTGCTTATCTTTTAATATGCCAAGTATTTTTAATTTCAGGTCTTGTGCAAGGTCATTACATTTCTGTATTTTTTTTCCCATGGGTTTTATGTTTCCCATGTGAAAGGTTCATATTGTATATGTATTATTTTTTTTGCATTGTATACGTATTTTTTTGGTTTAGGCTCTGAATTTGTGCATTGATAAGGTAAACTTTTTTTAATAATCTTAGCAAGAATGATGGGATATTTTCTCTCAGCTAAACCCTAAAAAATAATAGGTACTAGGATCTATATTTTTGTCATTGAATATTGAGAAAATTACATTTAAGAACATGACTGTGCTTACTTCTTGTGTTGGCTTTTAAAGACCGGGTTATGACTAGAAGGTCTTGCCCAAAGATGTAATAGTGTTTCATACACAGTGTAAGTTATTAATCATTTACTAGCAAAATTTTGAATAGGTTATTTTGCAACAGAGCATCTAAAGCAAATTTTCTATAGTAACCTTTTATTTTTTTGAGATGATATTTTCAGTTAGATTGCTCTTCATTAATTCTATTGACACCTTATTGGATTACCTCCTACTTGATGATTATGTTTTCATGTTCTCAATATCTTGCATCTGGTGGCCAGGTTTAACTCGATTGATGGGTTGGTTTATCCCTTTAAGATTAGTCACAATGTCAAAACAAAGTTTTTACATCTCGATTTCTCGCTAAGCAAGTTTACTTGATTATCTGTGGATTTTCTATAGTTGGTAATTTGATTTCATTATCACTAACTAAGCTATGAATTATATGTTGTTATGGGATAGGCGAATATTGTTTTGATTACTTGATTTCATTTCTAGGAGTTAGTTGTAGTTTATATTCTTTACATTATGAATCATGTTGACTTGTTATTTCAACAATATTTTATGATATACATATGATAATTTTATGAACTAACTAACTACTTGTTGTAAGTTGGACGCAAAGAGATTCATCCCTCAAAGCCTGACAAAGGGAGAACATCATCATAGAAGGTGACGTAGATGGAGATGTTAGGAGATGACAGAGAAATGACTAGAACCCTTTACACACCACATTAGTTAATACATATTATATACATAGTCGAATGTTTAACGTTAATATGTTTTAATTATTGATAGAATTTTGATGATTGAGTATGTGTGTTAGCTCAATTTAATGCTTATATAAAATTAATCTAGTATGAGTGCGTATATATCATGTTAGTATATTCATGACTGTTAATGTTTTCAAAAATAAAAAATTGTGTAAATAGAATAAATTTGAATTTGATGATTAATGAGCTAATCATTAATATTAAGTCATAATGATGTTTGTGGTGCTAATTATAATTAGCGAATATATTAAATTTTATAATTAGGTAACAAATAAAGTCATTATATTTTCTTACACTTTAAAAATAAAAATAAATTGGAATAAGATAACTTAGAGGGAAAGTGTAAATTTAAGAAAAAAGGAAAAAAATAAAAGAAAAGTATAAAAATAGAAAAAGAAAAAGGCAGTTTTAAGAAAGAAAAGAAGAAATCACGATACTCTTCAAAAAGAGGAAATAATGGAGAAAAGAGGGGAACATAGAGAAGGAGAAAAAAAGATGGAAAAAATGAGAGGAGCAGATCAAAGGGAGTTTTCCCAGATATTGATAAGAATATTCTCTAAGTAGACGATTTATTTATCTTTGATATCCATGTATAACATTTTGCATGTTTTACAATCTTCGAAAAATAATGAGTCAATTTAAATAAATATTTAGAAAATAAATTATTCATATGCATTGATTTTATCAATTATATATAAAGATTTATATATATATATCTATCTGCAACATTTCAATCATATATCGATTTATATACTTACAGATAAATATGATAAACTTTGATTTTATATATATATATATATATATATATATATATATATATATATATATATATATATATATATAAAGATTTATATATATCTATCTGCAACACTTCAATCATATATCGATTTATATACTTACATATAAATATGATAAACTTTATATATATATATATATATATATATATATATATATATATATATATATACAATGAACTTATGAGCTAGTATAATGAATATTTTAAATTACAAAAGAGGATGAGGCGATCTGGGAGACACACAAGAGATTTCAATGATGACTTATGGAGAGACCTAGTAGATCTCTAATTACAACAATTTACATAGTATGATATCTCATATATAATAAACTATGTTATATATAAACCATAATAAAATTGTGACTATAGTATTCTAGTGCCATATTGTGTTAAAATGTATGCTAAACTAGGCGTATAAATATATACACAACATGTAATTGATTATTCAAGATAGTGATATGCTTATATATAGAGAGAAAAATATGTAAATCAAACTATATATATTATATAGATAGAATTGTATAGGGGTGATTTACTAACCATATAGTTGGAGTGTGTGGCACTCTGAAAGGTTCAAACTATTACCAAGATATATAAAATGATGTAAACTCATGGAAATATAATGATGTGTAGTGATTCGATATGTGTATGTAAGTGATATATTCCAATTACATGCATATCAGGGGCATAAGAATGAACAATGACTCATTTATGATCTAATCGCTATGAGTAATCAAAATTAATAGGGATATAACATAATGAACAGTCATAATTATATCCACAAAATGAAGAATTCCTCATAACTCACATTGTGTGTAAAATTAGTATTAAGAGGAATATGTATAATAGTATATTATTATGAGTTTTATATAAAAGCATAATGAATTCCATTGGTTATAATATTAAAGCATAGTTCAGATAATATGCAAAATTATATTGATTATAAATAGTAATGATTATATACGTCATAATTAGAATGCAATGATATACAAAACTATGCTATATATAGAATATAATATAGTTAGTGTAATACATTTATATAATATATTCATATTAATTAGAATATAATTTTGAGTTATAAAGTAAAATTATATAAAGCATTATTAATATAATCAATGTATATTTATTATTACTAATGTACATCTCTAATGTATTTCTTTATCTTTAAATTGAACCGTATAACCAATACTTAAGCCATGGTGATAGTATACCATGAGAGCCATAACCATATAATGATATAGTTTAACCGTAGATCTTGATCAAAGCTTAGCCATAGATCTTGATCAAAGCTTGGTCGTATATCAAAGCTTGGTGATATATAGCCATAGATCTTGATATTATGTATATTTCTATCTAAATGTGTCCATATTAACTAATTGATGAATGAAAATATATTCTAATTTGTATTAGACAAATTGATGAGTTATGAATATAATCGATCAGTAAATTGAGATGTGATTACATATCTTTTTTATATCTTATGAACCATAATCATATGGTGTCGTGTTTGAGAATAGATGAACATGGATATGGATGTACATGGTTATAGTGAGATGAATATTATTATACAATTTATCAATAAGGATATCACTAATATTTGTATAAATAGTAGCGACAATAAACATTTCTATTGTAATGTTACATTGTCACTATACTCCTAATTGAATATATATATATATATATATATATATATATATATATTGACATTTAAAACTATGAGGGAATATATATACGTAAGATGTGAGGAAGATAAGTCTATGTTTTGACTATGTTTCAAATTCTATGTAAAGACTAAGTAATGTATCTGAAGCATAATAGTTTTATATAAAATAATTCAACAGAGATGAACCTATAGCAACATATATAGATGAATTACATAGACTGTTGTTGAGAACAAACACATAAAGGAATTGTGAGAATGCTTTATATGGTAAATTTGAATTAGGGGTCGATTGTTTTATTTAAGAGCCAATGAAAAATAATGAGAGCAAAATATTATCATAGAAAAGTCTATACATTGTAGTACTCAGTTTATGTCTTGATAATTCATGAATGTAATGATTTTTAAAATCTTATAAAGGTCTTGATAGAGTTATAAATGATTGTTAATATATATACATACAGTATTGAAAATTTATGAGCAGTATATATTATGAGTATATTAATATATATAGGTCTTAATACATATATAACATATAATAGTGCATCATAATGAGTGCCTATAAGTTACAGTAGTATGCAGTTTAAAAATATGATATATGCAGTTGGTATAAATTGTACTTTCTTTATTATTATTTAAGATTATGAGACATTTGATTTTTAAAATTATAAGACTAGTTGTTTGTAATTGAGTATTTGTGGTCATGAATGTTCAATTATGATATTATGAGATGTTATAAAATATATTATATTTAAAAACAACAATCTAAATGTATGTTATAATCGGGTGGTACAAACTATAACTGTTATGTATACATCATTTATACATTTAATGGATTAAATGTATGCATTTTGATTATTCTTATGTTTAACATGTTTTATGACAACTAGTAAAAATTATCTTATTGTGTGTGTGTGTGTGTGTGTGTGTGTGTGTGTGTGTGTGTGTGTGTGTATATAATTCTCAGTTGGTATAATCTACACTTGTTTGCTTATTATTTATATGGAAAATAATATTGTGAAGATTTATTTTGATATATTTGACAGACTAAATATATGCATTATGATTATTCATATGTTTAGCATGTTTTAATATTTGTTGTTAGAAAGTAATCTATATTAATCTATTGGTTATATTTATATTAACCAAATTTTGCATTGCTGGTACTATGTAAGTAGTGAGATAAATTTCATCAGCTGACTAGTATCACCAATATCAGATGAAGGTAATCCAATCAAGTGGTGTGTATGAATTTGACTGATCTTAGAGATCAATAATTAATAAAATTTTTAACCAACATAATGTTAGTTAGACATTATCATTTCCTGTGTATGATTTACATGTTTTTAAAATATCATGTTAGAATGGATTACTCTATGGTACACTGAATGTTATTAGAAATCATATAACACATGGGTACTAGCTTGTCTCTCTAAAATTTTGCATTGTCACTATCTACTCATCTGTGTAAGGAGGGTCATTCCCTAATTAGGGATTGTGCAGGAGATCGATGATCTGTGGTTGGTATGAAAAAGTGCTCGAATGATGCTCTCTTTCCTCATAAAAATACTTTTTTGGAGATGACATTTGAGATTGCCATAGATACTAGAGTTTGGATAATTCATGTTCTATGGAGATTTGTATTTTATATCTTATACATTGTATTATATTTAATATTATTGAGATATTATTCTATTGAGATGTAATTATTTTTTATTATACTATGATAGCAGTGACTACATGTTTGTACTAGTCATGGCTAGACATTTGTAATTACTATCTATATTCAGTTATGTTTTGATCGTATGATGCTAGTGATCAGTAATAGGTAGTTGTTACATGCTTATTTTATAGTGAAGATACTTAGTGTGTTTAGCTAAATCACTAATTAGTTTCTCATGGTGATTTCTAATGAAATAATACATTGATTAAATAGAAAAACAAAATCACATTTTTCTAAGTCAAACCTAGTGAGGTTGTTACAAAAGTAGTATAAAATTTACATAGTAAATAAAGTGAAGGGAAAAAAAACCCTTGAGCTTCACATATGCCAAATATGTGTCTGTCCTAGATGCAACTGAAAAAGTTGTATTTACCATTTTACCTTTTAAAACTATGTGTTATAGTTCAGTTACTTTACCCAGGGGGCTAAAAACTCCTAGGTTAGACTTTGTTATTCACAAATATGAGTTGAGGCATTAAAAATAATTAAAAATTTTCATAAAAATAAATTATATTGTAATGGTAGAAATTTAATCAACTCTTAGTAGAAATATTCTAAAAATTTTGTGATGTTTTTACAAGCATTGAGTTAACTCTTGATCCTTGAATAAAAAAGTTAATACCTTTGTTTGAATTGGGATACCATATTTTGATTTCAATTTTACATCTCCAAGAAATGAATATTATCATTTCTTTGTTGAGTAACTACAGAGTTTCAGACTAGCTATGAAATGGACATTGAATTAAGAATTGAAATTTTATATTTATTATTTCAATTAGCTTATTTGAGTCTATTGTTGAGTTTGTCTATGATTTTTTCATCAGCATCAAGTTGTATTTAATGCATTTTGTCTAGTAAATTCGATTACCTAGCCTAAGTCACAATCTTCAGAATTTATATTTTTGTGGTCCTGTATGTCTTTTATTTTTATTGTAATGTTGGATGTATTTTTTTTCATAACAAGTATTATTTATCTCCATTCATAAAAACAGACTTTTGTGTGTGATTAGGAATACATAACTCTTTCTACCAAGCATCCAATGTATTCTTAATCAAAGACACTATTTTTGTATTTCTGATTTTCATCTAAAGTTGGGAATTTTGCATAGATTTACCAATTTGCATGTCCTAGAATTTAAGTTGTGTATTCAATATCCAATTTAATGTCCATATTTTTATATTGGATATGTTTTCACCCTTGCTTATCACCAAAGCTTGAATAGTGAAAAACATCTGCTACATGATTACGATGACAAGCTTTAGTTATTACCAAAACTATAAAGTCACAAAGGCTCACAATAAATTGTTATGTTACATGATCTGTAAGGTCCCTATGTTGTAGGAAAAGTTCTTGTAATGACACTCATTAAGATCAACAATTTTAGAACTTTTTCAGGGTGTACATCACAATTTGGTCTAAGAAATAGCTAGCTCTATTGATCTCATCTACCCAAATTTGTCCATTGGGTGGTTGTTCTATTATTTATTTACTTATAATTAAAGTTTTCTCATGGGAAATTACATAACATATAGAAAATAATGGCCCTAGCTAATATATGACAAGTATAGTTTGTATTTGAATATTTTTTGATGTATTCAAATCTAAAGTATGCTACAATCTTTTAAGCACAAATTTCCATTACATTTTCTAGAAATAATGAGGGATTTTGTTTGTTTTTTTTTTTTTTTTTGAAAGATTTTTTATTAGAACTTTCAAATTTCCCTATATATTAGAAATGACAAGTTAATATTTAAATCTTTAATTAGAAGATGTAAGATAGAAATATTATAATAAATTTATTATGAAAAAATAACAATGCATGGTAAAATAATAATATGATTTGTTTGACTTTATTGATATATTTTTGGGTGGATAATTTCTTGTGAAAGTTTAAAATTTTATAAAAATAGAAACATGCTTTCAATATTGTAAATCTGGGCAACCAATTTTGATGCCTTTAAATCATTATGGAATCTATAATACACATAGTTATTGCCATTCTAGAGGGCCCTATGCCAACAATTATTTCTCCTTACACTAATTTTGGCACCTCTAAATCATTGGGGCCTCTATAAGACATGTAGCAACTGCCATTCCAGAGGACCCTGCACCAAAAATTATTGATCCATATGCCTCAATCTCGTTTATGTTTGATCTTCTAATATGTCAACCATATAGATGTGGACAAATCCTAGAATGAGGTTAATAAATTTTGATAACAAAAATGAAACTATTAGGTTCTATTTACTAAATGCCACAATTTCATCTAAAATAAAATTATCTTCAAGTTTCAAAGTCAACAACCAATTAAATCAAAATAAACCATGTGGCTCATAAAAATTCTTCAAAATATAAACTACATCATGAGAAACTCAATGTAGTTTAGTATTTTTTCTCATATCCATTAGAATAATTTCCAATTACAAACCATTATCTATTATCTTTACAAAATACAGTTCGTAGATTCAAAGTTAATGTCAAGTTCATGGAGCCAACTTCCATTTGAATTGATTCAAATGAGAGTTACTTCCATTATTGGTTGGACGATATTTAGGAGTTTGAGTAGAACCATGATCAAATTTGACATTGGCAAGTTTACTACTTCTAATAAGTGGAATTAGTCCAAATTATCTTGAACACAAGTAGATCCAAATAGATAATGCATTAAGGATTTCATTGCATAGAAAGATCACTCACAGTCAGCCAATATCACATCGACCTCAAAATTTAAGCAATATTTCATGACCTTTATTTAAATTTATTTCTCTATACACTCATGCTCTTACACAATGAGAGTCTTTTATCTTTTTGTAGAAAAGGAACTATATATGTACCACCACTGCCATATTGCTTTATAATATTTAATTTTTTGAGAAAAAATAAAAGCATTGTAAATTTGGATAGGGTTTTTGATTACGTGATCATATACATAAGTTGTTTAGCCATTACAATTTTTCCTATACTCAATGAAAATTAAAAAAACAACTGCCTTGTTTCTTTATTTCATGTAAATTGCTTAACAAAATTTCAGCAAGAAAAATATCCTTTGTATAAATTATATTATATGTTTGTTTACCTTCCTATACATAATACATTTGAAAAATGCAATTTTACTTATTTTATAATATGTTGCAGGGCATAATTTCTTACTTTTTTTTTTGCATTGGATCAACTAGTTTTTTTATTCGGGATGAAGGTATTACACAAGGTATGAGTGATTATCTTGCCCAACCTTTTATCAAGTTTGAATAAATAATTTAAAAGTTGTATTTAAAAACCATTTTTGGTTTGGTAAACACCATGAAAAGACAAAGGCACATGCAATAAACCACAACATATTGCCACAAATGCAAAAAAGAATGTCCATACTTCTATTTGCACACCGGATTCCATCTTGACACCAGGAAAACATGGATGCCCAACATACCCTAAAAGATATATTTATAACTTTTTATATTTTCATTTGTTTTAATTTATTTGTATTTATATGTTTTTTTATTTTTTTAAATTGTTATGTTATTTTATTTTTTTATTTAATCACATCAATTTTGATATAGTTTTTTTTTTATATTTTTTATTTTATAATGTCAACATCTAATTAATTAATTACTAAGCTACTCATATTATTACACCCTTTCACCTCCCTAAATACCACTATAAACTATTGATATGATAATAATAATAAAAAAACCCCTTCTTCAAATTATATTTAATTTTTATATGCTCCATTCTATTTATTTTTTTAACTTGACAAAATACAATACCTTCTCCACTATTTTAACATGTTTATTTTTAAAAGATTTGACTCTCCTTTATGATTCTGACACTTTATATATATATATATATATATATATATATATATATATATATACAGCATAATGCTAAAGAAGCCCCTTACTAAAACTGCGCTTAGATTTTATATCTTCCATTCTATTTTTAAAATACGTCCATTTAATTTTTTTTTTAAATACTTTTTATTGACTTGACAAATATACACTCACTTATCCCTTTTTTCCATGGTTTATATTTAGAGGATTTATTTGTAGGCCAAGCAAACACAACAGGTTTGTGAGCGTACCATATTGCAATGTGGGTTTGTGAGCGTGCCATAGAGCTTATCCTACATTAAATCTAATTTTACGTATCCATCATCATAACTTTAATTAATTTGAGTAAATGTAAATTTTTTTTGGGACAAGCTAACTTATAATACCTTTTTCCCTAGATAGCCATAAGTTGTTTGTAGTTTGGACACCATCAAAATGAAAAGTGGAAACTCTCACAACAAAAAGTAATCATTCATGTCTCATATTAGTTAAGTCATTATTAAAGTATTTATTGTGATAATTAAAATAAACATTAGTAATATATTATAAAGTATTATTCTTTTAATTCTTGATTAAGATTTGAATAATATTTAAAAATTATAATTATTAAATATGTTTCATATTTAATATGTTTTTATTAATGAAATAAGTTTCATAAATCCAATAATGTTCAATAATATAAACAATGAATTGGGGGAAGTATTTCATTAAAATAATAATTTTTTTGATGATTTTTTAATTATTTTTATTAGAAACTTAGGTGAGTCACCTCGTATAAATGATATATTAATGAATGCAAGGAATTCATTTAGCCACATATTAATAAAGGTACATCTTGTAGCAACTAATGTTTAGAAAATTATTAGCCAACATTAAAAATGTAGATTTGACTAAAGAGAATTAGAATAGTTTTTTATAAAAAATTAAGTTCTTGATATCTACAAAAGAAAAAAAAACTTTTAAAACACATTTGTATGTGACTAAAAACTTGGTTATATTTACATAATAATAAAATGCTAAAATTGGTATACAATCTAATTACAATGCATAAAGTAAACCAAAGAAAATAATAGGTTACACTTAACCTCAACAACATTATATTAGAGGTAACAATGTTTATGTGCAAAGGACAAGAGATTATGTTGACATCTAATTTATGGGTTAAAGTAGCGTTAGTTAATTGAACCATCAAGAAAATTGATCACATTGTCTTCAATTCAAGTTCAAAACCACATGACGTATCCATGTATGTAGTTGTTGCATTTAAAAAATAATTTGACCGCTCATGGGTTATTAACAATTTGACACATTTGTCAGTTCCTCTTGTTACAGAGAGTAATCATCGACATATACCACACAAAATAATATGAATACTAACCATACAAAAAATCCCAGGGATGACTCTTAATAAAATAAAAATTGAAATAAATAACATTGATCATTAAGGCTTGACCTTCATTTTAATATTAATAATATGATCATTATAACCATCATACAAACATACACACACATATAACATTTTAATAGAGACTAGTATAGATATATGGATACCCGTCAATCCATGGCACTTAGCCAAAGACTAGACTAGTAAATCTTATAGAATGGATAGCCCTCAATCCATGACACTTAGCCAAAGACTTTGGTCAATAAAAAATAAATCAAACAAGATATGGCCATGTATTAGAATGCATTATTGATTATTTATCAAAGGCAGCACTATTTTGCATGCGTTGTCTCTGAGTCCTTCTTTGATATGGGATCACTATTATTGTTGGAAACAATAAGTGTTAAGGATCCTAATGTCAATGCAGATGAACATCAAATCCATAATTAAATATTATATAATATGCATTGGTAAATAAAAATTATAGCCATATCTTGATTGATAAAGTTTGAAGGTCAAGATAAAAGTAGGCTTCATGTCTCAGTGGTGTAGGCTCAATCATGCAGAAGTAAGTGGTGGATTTGCATGTAAGGTGGCCAAGTGAGGAGAAAAAGGTTGTATGGTATACTAGAGGATGATTTAAAGAGAACATGTCCCTTGGTTGCATGTATACCGTCCAAGTAATACATGGAAGGTCTATGGATTGAGTTGATTTAATAGACACATATAACTTCTTATTTATGCCTTCAATATGATGATCTAGAGGATGTGATAGATCATGTAGGCAAAGGCAATTAAGTAAAATATAGGGGTTCACAAGACATAGGTGTAACTAGGTTTGATGGTGGAACTATAATGATAAAAGAGGATTACATATTGTGAGGCACTGAAAATGGTTATTTGAAGAAAGGGTAATTTTATTGACAAATATTTGCCATTTGGATAAATGTAACTTTTTATCCTTTTTTAAAATGGATAATTAGGGAAACGTACGCATTGGCCCAAAGTGTATTCCATTTTTTGAATTATCATTTATAATAACAATATAAAATATGTTCCAACCTAATTTCATGCATGTTTTAGCAATAAATGAGAAATGAGTATAGAATTCAACATGTTTGTGTAAAATGTTGGGATTTTGAGACTAGAAAAATGATCAAGAAGTGAGTGTGTAGGTCTGTGTTAAATCTAGATGTCTAATTCTGAAAGGATGGATTTTACGCTTCATCTTCAACTTCAACTACCAAAAAAGCCTTGGGTGGATTTGGTAAACTACCAAATCTATACCAATTATAACCACTGAATGTGTTAAGCGTTGTCAAAATTATACTTTGCTCTATTTTAAATTATGATTTTTATTAGCAGTTGCATTGTTATATGTCATGCAATGTTGTGCACTCACAATGTATAAATTTGACACCAAATTTTCAATATTGTCTTCTTTTCTCTCCTTGACCTAACCCTTAAAAATAATAGCAAGACAAGTGTGTGTGAAGTGAGCTGACTTGACATACCTCTCCAGGAGTTGTAGTTGTTAGATATGTGATAACAAAGTTAAATTTTGGATTATTTTGTGGTGTGGTTTATATCCCACACCTCAATGGAGAGATGGGGTCGGGAGGGGTTGGGGAGCAGGGAGTAACGTCCCCCACCCCTCTTCCCACTATTTTTAGGAAGATGAAGTTTGCTGAATTCTATTTTTAGGAAGGAAAGTTCTAATTGTTTTTTTACACTCTATTTTTAGGAGGAATCCTAACAGTGCTTTGCCAATTAAGCATATTTATATTTTTAGAGTTTGCATATAATCTCTATAACGAGTTTGCATGTAATCCGTTCATCTTATAATTAATTAAGCTTGATATCTTGTACCTTAAATGTTTCCTTAGCTTACTAAAGTTTTACTGTGTTTTATCTCATACATGTTGAGTATTTTCTCTATTTAATTATTTCTATTATTATAATCTATTATATTTATGTTATTATAGTGTGTGTGTAATTTCCTAAAAGCAATTACATATCCCACATACTCAAAATCATAATAAATATATTTCTCTTATACATGTGAGCGAAATTTCAAGTGAATGATGTATCTCTTCTCATTAATAAAGTAAAGTGCAAACTACATAAACATTTACCTTATTTTTCTAATATTATCTAACCTTACTTATTTTAGCGTCCTTTCTTATTTAGTGGCTCAAGAAATTTTCCATGTTATCCATGTTGTATTGTGAAAAATCTCCTCTAACTTTAACTTGCACCCACATTCTTTCAAATATTCAAATAATAACATTTGGCTTCCGTGGATGCTCTTCTTTAATATGAAAGTTTTGGTTAGTTTAAGTTCTTTACTTTTAAATAATAAAAAAAAAAATAGCTAAATAATGTGTTTGTAGTTTTTTATTTTAATTAGGTTTCAGTTTTAAATATATAGAATATTTAAAATAAGTTTTTTTTTAAATAAGTGAAATGAGTGTATTAATTAAATAAAAATATAATTTTAAAATATTAATAATATTATTTAAATTTAAAATAAAACTTTTATCCTTAAAATGATGAAAATAAAAAATAATAAACCCTCATTCGAAAATTGCTTAACAAATTAAATATATATAATTTGGATCAAATGCTTCTGCTAAACCTCTCTACATAATGTTGTGAGATAGGGATTCACATAATGTTCATATTTTTCAGTGATTAGAGGGATGCTTGCAAAATTGTTGCAGTGTAATTTTAGCACCCATTCATACTTCAATTTTTTTAAGGTTGTTTCAAGAAATCTATTTTGGATATATTCTCCAATCATCTTTTCAATTTGTATAATTATTTTTGGATCCAAAATTATTTATATAATTTTATTTAGAAGCATTTATTACATTTTATATATATATTGTGAAAATATTATTGCTTTTATCTTTTAAACTATTATTTTTCATATCTTCCAATCATTGTAAAAGATATTTTTTCAATTTTTTAATTTTTGTAACATTTTAAAAAATTATTTATTTGAGGGTAGGACAAAGTAGTGCATGACATGATGTGGGAATGAGAGTGGATAGAGTTCTTTTTTGTAAATGTAAGTTTACAATGATTACATGTAGTTGTGTAGTACGTGCCTTCCTTAAGTGACCATTTATACATAATATTATGAGATTGAGATTGATAATGATGTGGATGAAATTTCTAATAAAAATATGTAGGAGCATTAATTCAATTGGAAAAACAAATCCCATAAAAATAAAATATAGCTATATACATACATACAATATTTATTTATTTATTTATTTTTTGAAAAAGTGATACAAATTAGATGTATAAGTAACTAAAAATCAAGTTAAACTCAACTTAAGTTTTGAGAAATCCAAAGAATTTTCATTTGAAAAGTTATACAAAAGTGACCTTTAATTTTTTTTCGGTTTCACTTTTGTGACAACTTTTCCAACACAAATTTCTAAAATTTCCATGTGAAACACATTAAAAATTAACAAATATCTATCCTAAATTGGTGACATAAATAGACATAAATACATTAGTGTAACCAATGATTGAAAATTTAAAAAATTCAAGACAAAAGAGTAAGTGCACTATTACTTCAAAGGACCCAAAAGATAAGTTTAAAAATATTGAGGGCACTGTGTATATCCTTTCTGAACAAGTTAGCAGACAATTATAAATACATGAAATAAACTATGAAAATTAGTAATATATTAACACAAATAAACAGAATTAAATTACAATAGTTAAATTGTAGAATCGTTGGACTCTTCGAGGGGGAAACCTACTTTGAGCAAGCTCAATTCAATACAATTTGTGGATGCCTTCATTGGGCCTTATCACTTAAATATTAATTCTATTCTAACAACTATTTCTTCCCATGCATGTGGGATAATACAAATGTGCTCCAGGGATGACTTACAAAGCATATTCATCCATAGCAACTAATACACTAATAGTGTAAAGAGAAAGGTAGAACACGAGTTCCTAACATACCCTCTCTCTTGGAAAAAGCTGTCTTCAAATCTTCAAATGTGGGAAGCACTACTAAATTTGGACTAATGGTTCCCATGTGGCATCTTTGAGTTAAATGCCATGCCATTGAATTAATACTTCTGTGATAGAGTGGGAGAAAAGTTGATGGTGTGCCAAGCCAAGACTACTTGCAGTTCGAGAAAGAGGCAACCTTAATTATCTAGTTTTGGTAAAATTGTTTGCACTCTAATATTGGTTCCAAGAACTTTCTTCAAACAAGAGACATGAAAGACTAGGTGAATGCGAGAGGAAGGCGGAAGATGTTAGGATGTGGAGCTAAAAGCTTCAACTGGTGCAAACAGGGAGGAGGTTGCTGAGTTCTAGAGAGACCGGTGTTGACAGAGTGCAGTTCACAAGGAAACCGATGATGGCAGGGTGGACAGGAAGGAAACTGACATCGACAGGATGTCGGCTGACGTTGGTCACCTCCAGGCAGACAGGGACCGACGTCGGTCTCCTGTGGCAGTTCCAAAACTGCTTGTTCCACGGACAGTTAGTTCGTTGAACCGAGTGTTTGCATGCAAAGGCTATTTTTGGTCTTGAGTTGTGTGTCTAATTATTGTAATTAGGTTAGTCTAATTATTTTAAGCATGACATCTATATATGGACTCATGCGATGTATTGTAAAACTTGTAGCTAGTGAGTAAGAGAGCAATAAGCTCCTTCAGAGAGAAGAGAGCAATGGTTCGTTCCTCCTAGTGCCACAGTACCAAGGTGGGTACTGGTTTGGAGAATCAGTAGAGTTTTTTGTGTATGTATGATCTTGGTCAGCATGTGTGCATGACTTTATATAGGAGATCTACAATGGTGAGTAAGGTCTAGTGATTTGCAGGTAGCAGTAGAGAGCAGGAGATCTACTTGGAGTACGATTGTGTACTTGGTGTACTGGCAGCGTGTTACTGACTAGTTGGAGAGGTGAACATCAATTCTGTATTGGAGTTGATTGTTGTCACCAAGAGAGAGAGTGAAAAAGGTCTTGAGGTGTGGCGAACCTTTGAGGTGGAAGAAGAAGTGGCATCTTCTTTATTGTATATTCTTTTGAGTGATTATTAATACAATTGTGTATTGTCTCTCAATTCTTGTGTTGTTTCATATTTCTAGTTACTTATTGATTCTGGTTAAATTCCATGTTTAGTTGCTAATACAAAAAGTAATCATATGTGCTCTAATTGGTGGAGCAAGATCCTGACTAAGTAGGCATCAGAGCATGTTTATTGTTCTAGGTTCCTGACAAGTGGTATCAGAGCTTTTGGTTCGGTTGACTAACAAGTGGTTTCAGATCTGGTAGTGTTTTTTATTATAGGTCACTCGTAGGGGTTTCAGATTGAGTGGGAATATAGCAATGGCAGAAGAAAGTAAGCTATGAATGGAGAAACTGAATAGCACAAATGGGCTGATTGATGGAAAGAAAGAGCAAGTAAAAAGAGATTGTTGGTCAATAGAAGATCAGTGCATAGAAGCATATGTTACAGGTGATGTTGCATAGGATGTTCTGGATAAAGTAGAATCTTTGTTTACAGATTCTTTTGCCTCTTTCCATGCAGCCCGAAATAGATCATCTTTTCATGGGTATGTCTTTGGAGACTTTGGAGAGATTTATTTAGGGATTAGAGAGACTTGTCAGATTATTGACAAAGGGGAAGTGAAGTTGAAATTGCAGATGGATGACACACAGTGGTTGAAGGAAGTCATTCAAGTACCAGTCTTGGAGATGAGTCTAATTTCTTCAAGAAATTTGGGTGATGGGAGATACACTGTAACTCTCACAGTGGATACACTTGAATTAGATGGTGGTAAGAAAGTTGGTATCCTTTATCTATCTACTTATATTGTGGATTCACCTTCTATTGCAGAGATGTGGCTTCGTAGGCTTAGTCACATATGTAGAAGGAGAATGCAAGTTTTGAAGCAGAAGTCAGATGTCTTTGACAAGCTAAAGAACTGGAAAGCCTTGGTTTTCATGGAGGAGATAACGGACAGAGATCAGGTGAGGAAACTAATTTATTCTGAGTAGGGTTATGTTAATTTTAACAGGGTTTTGACCCAAAAGGAGCTCACAAGTAAAAGTTGTCACTCACAAATAAAACACAGAAATTGACGTCGATTAGAAAATCGACGTCGGCATCCTCATAGTGACCAATGTTGGCTATGTGTAGGCCAACGTCGGTAAAATAGGAACAGGTAAAAATTGATGTCGGTCACGAGGACCGACGTCGGCAAGGAAGCAGTCGCAAGGAACCGACATCGATCGGGTGCAAGCTGGGAGATGGCCGAGATCGGTCAGTGGAATGAATGTTGGGCGGATAGCAAGCTATCAACAAGTCTCAAACGCTCATGTCGAGGTCAGAAAGGGTAAGTGAACCTCATATTCATTGTTCACCTTCTTTATATTGCTTATTGATGGTCAAGAACCAGGAAGATGCGAAGAGGTAATGCAGGTAGAATCTAGATATAGTGGGAGCTTGGCATGGATGAGGAGTGTGAGTCCTTGGAGAAGAACCAAACAGGTATTTGTTGGTAGTGTTGTCAGTTGGAAGTAAGCACTGAGAGACGGAATGGATTCCCAAGTTAAAGAAGAGAGTGGATGGATACGTGAGATAGAAGGCCAAGGCATATGGTCTTGAGGAAGCTGCAGGATAGTGGTACAATTTTGACAGGTGGATGACTAAGCATGGCTTCAGTCAATGTCAGTGTAACTATTGTGGTTTTGTCTTACCAGGTGGATGATGAGTCACGACATTATCTAGTTACTGTATGTAGGTAATTTGGTAGCAGGTTTTGTACATACAGGGATTTGATGAGCTAAGGGTAAGGTTAGTTCAGAGGTATGTCATGAAGAATTTGGAGTAGCAAAAATTTTTGGCATAAGAGACATGGAGATTTCATCTCCAGTGGGAGCTGATGTCAAGACAGTGTTGGTGGGGTTCATGATGCAAGATGCAGAATCAGAAAGCACACCAAGGGCTGGACAGTTCAAGCAGAGCTTAGAACAAGTGTTAAAAATCACATGAAGTCTAGTGTAGACCTGAGTTTTCCCAAACTAGTGGGAGTTGTCAGAAAGTATGGAGCCAATTCGAAGAAGAGGTACTGAAGGGTAGTTCAGTGGATTCTTACAGGGATCAGCGGTAGGTCGACACGCTATGCAGGGTCAAGTTAATTTCTACATAGGTTTGTAGATGCGGATGCGATAGGTTACTTGGATGACAAAGGCACAAAGGTTAGAGCATCACAGGGTGTGGTGGTTAGTCTTCAGGATTGATCTTGAAGAGGGATACAAGCCAGGGTATAAATTAGACAGTGTACAGATACAAGTATAGTTGCAGCTGTTTATCTCCAAGTGAGAGATTGTTAGGATGTGGAACTAAAAGCTTCAACTGGTGCAAAAAGGGAGGAGGTTGCTGAGTTCCAAGGAGACCGGCATCGACAGAGTGCAGTGCACAAGGAAATCGACGATGGCAGGGTGGACAGGAAGGAAACCGATATCAGCAGGATGTCAGCCGACATCGGTCACCTCCAAACAGATAGGGACCGATGTCAGTCTCCTGTGGCAGTTCCAGAACTGCTTGTTCCATGGACAGTTAGTTTGTTGAACCGCGTGTTTGCATGTAAAGGCTATTTTTGGTCTTGAGTTGCGTGTCTAATTATTGTAATTAGGTTAGTCTAATTATTGTAAGCATGAGATCTATATATGGACTCATGGGCTATATTGTAAAACTCGTAGCTAGTGAGTAAGAGAGCAATAAGATCCTTCAGAGAGAAGAGAGTAATGGTGCATTCCTCCTAGTGCCACAGTACCAAGGTGGGTACTGGTTTGGAGAATCAGCAGGGTTCTTCATGTATGTGTGATCTTGGTCAGCATGTGTGCATGAATTTATATAGGAGATCTACAATGGTGAGTAAGGTCTAGTGATTTGCAGGTAGCAGCAGAGAGCAGATCTACTTGGAGTACGGTTGTGTACTTGGTGTACTGGCAGCGTGTTACTGACTAGTTAGAGAGGTGAACATCAATTCTGTATTGGAGTTGATTGTTGTCACCAAGAGAGAGAGAGTGAAGAAGATCTTGAGGTGTGGCGAACCTTTGAGGTGGAAGAAGAAGTGGCATCTTCTTTATTGTATATTCTTCTGAGTGATTATTAATACAATTGTGTATTGTCTCTCAATTCCTGTGTTGTGTCATATTTCTAGTTACTTATTGATTTTGGTTAAATTCCATGTTTAGTTGCTAATACAAGAAGTAATCATATGTGCTCTAATTGGTGGAGCAAGATCCTGACTAAGTAGGCATCGGAGCATGTTTATTGTTCTAGGTTCCTGACAGAAGATCCAACTTGTAAGTGACAAATTCAATTTGTTGGGGAACCTTATATGGCTCATAAAACTTAGGTGCAATCTTATGACACCCTTTTCATTTTAGAGATGAGTGTTTGTATGGTTGCAGATGAAGAAAAACCATATCATCAAGTTGAAAGGTGCATATGGAGCAATGTTGATCAACGTCTTGCTTCATACAATTCTGTGCCATATGGAAACTGTCTTGTAGGGTGCAGAGAATTTGATCTCGATGACAAAGAATAGTGTCAACTACCTAAACTAGTGAAATGTAGGGTGTATATAGGAGGAGTGGTGGAGGCACTTGACCATAAACTGCTTCATATGGAGTCATCCTAGTAGAAGTGTGATATGAGGTATTGTACCACCATTATGAAAGAGGTAACCATTTGACCCACTGATGTTGCTGCTCTATGATAAAATAACAAAGATACATTTTTAGACATTTATTGATGATTTCAGTCTGGCCATCGGTCCATGGATGATATCTTGAACTCATTTTCAATTGTGTACCAAGATGCTTGAAGAGTTCTTACCAAAAATGGCTTGTGAAGGTAGAATCATGATCTGAGACAATAGCGGTAGGAACACCATAGAATCAAAATATGTGATAAAAAATATATGAGGAATAGTGGAAGCAGTGTATAGATGGGCCAAAGTGCAAAAATGAGCATATTTGGAAAAGCCATCCACTACAACAAGAATCATTGATATGTCCCCAGATTTGGGTAGGTATTCAGTAAAAACCATGAAAATGTCAATCCAAATATGTGTGGGAATTGGAAGTGGTTGAAGTAGACCAGGTGGGGCAACTATTTCACCTTTAGTGCATTGACAATATCACATTTAGCAATAAATGTTTTGATACCCTGCTTGAGGTTGGGTTAAAAGAAATTGTAGCAAACCCATTCATATGTTTTCATAAACCATGAATGACCCATGAATGGGAAAGCATGCATCTCCTATAAAACTAAGTGCTTGAACTTGGATCTTTTTGGTAAAAAAAGGCAAACTTTATATCATAGTTTGTGGCCATCCCAAGTATAATAAACTTTAGTATATCGATCAAAAAATAGTTGAAGAATGAGTTGTTGGGTTGAACTATCATTATGCCACTCATTTTGAAGATCACAAAGCTAGGTGGAAATGGGAAGAGAGACTACAAAAAGGTGCATTGTGTCTTTGAATTGGTGAGAGAGAGCATCAACCACCAAATTTTACTTATCCTTTTTGTAGGTAATTTCATAATCATATCCCATGAGTTTATAAATCCATTTCTATTGATCTGGGTGAGATACCCGATGTTATAAAAAATATTTGAGGCTTTGATGGTCAGTTTTGATGCAGAGGTGTTGGCCAATAAAATATGGGCATCATTTGTGAACTACATGGAGGATAAGCATCATCTCTTTTTCATATGTGAAACATACCAAATTATGTCAAATGAGGGCCTTGTCGGTGAAGGCAATGGGATGGCCTTCCTGCATAAGTGTGGAACCAAGACCCATTCCACATGCATCACACTCAAGAAAAAACAACTTGGAGAAATAAAGCATGGCCAAGACTAGTGTTATGTACATGGCATGTTTAAGGTTGGCAAATGCTTGGGTAGATGCAGGTGCTCATAGAAATGTATCTTTCTTAAGCATAGTTGTCAATGGAGCTGAAATTATACCATAATCCTTGAAAGAAATTTGGTACTACCCTATTAGACCAAGAAATCCATGTAAGCTTTTGAGGGTCTTTGGTTGTAGCCAATTTGTCATAGCTATAATTTTGGTGGTGTTGACATGAACACCATCAAATGTGACAATATGTCTGAGATACTCAACCTCTATTTTCCCAAAAGAACACTTTGAATGTTTGACACATAGGTGGTTGGTAGCAAGAACTCTCGAGGTGGTGTAGGTGATCCTCCCATGTAGGACTATAGATAAGAATGTCATCAAGGAAGACCAAGATAAACTTTTGCAAGAAGGGGATAAATACTTGGTTCATCAAACTTTGGAAGGTGGAGGGAGAATTAGTAAGCCCAAATGGCATGACAAGGAACTCATAGTGGTCATCATGTGTGTGGAAGGTTGTCTTAGGAATGTCTGCATCATGAAGATGAATTTGGTTATACCCAGAGAGCAGGTCTAATTTGGAAAAAACTATGCACTGTGGAGTTCATCAACGAGTTCATTGATGATGGGAATGGAAAAATTTTCCTTGATGGTTAGTTTGTTTAAACCCTGATAATAAATGTAGAGATGTTAGGAGCCATCATTCTTATGAACAAGCAAGACTAGTGAAGAATACGAACTAGTGTTATACCAAATGACCCTAGCCTACAAGAGATCATGGATAATTTTTTCAATCTCAGTCTTTTAATGAAATGGGTACTAGTAGGGTTGAATGTTGGGAGGTATGGTACCAAGAATTAGTGAGATGCGATGGTCCTGAGGCTAGTGAAGCAACAATCTTGTGGGTTTCTCAAAAATTGTGGCATGTTTGACCAAAAGGTTATGCAAGTTGGAAGGTGGGTGAGAGTCCAATGGTGAAGTACTGTGAAGAGAAAAGAGTTGGGCATTTACATTGTGGGATCTCTGTTTGAGAAGTTTCTCCATGTAGTGAGAGCTGGCAATGTTGGTGGAGCCAAGAAGAAGGCCTTGTAGGGTATATTTCTGTCTATTCTCAGAGAAATGCATCCATAGCTCTGAAAAATCCTAGAGGATGGGTCAAAGGGTTCGTAACCATTGGGCAACAAGAACAACATCACATCCACCTAAAGAGAAATTAAACATATCAAAATAGTTGGCCACTAAAATATGAACATTAAGAAACTTGCCCTTGCAAGCTAATGTTCCTCCATTGGTAATCATGACCTCAAAACTGGAACAAGGATGGATAAAACAATTTACTTGCTTAGCTACTTGAGGGTTGATGAAGTTGTGAGTGATGCTAGATTCAATAAGGATGGTAAGGAGTTAATTCTTAAAATAAACTTGGATATGCATTGTTTAGGGGGAAGTGACTCCCACCAAAGCATGCATGGAGATTTCAAGAGGGGAATCTGAGTGTGTAGAATCATCAGCGTCATGTGTGATCTCCTTGGTGGTATCCTCATAATCTTTGATATATGGTGGAGAATTGACATCTAGCAGGTATAATTTTTGCTCAATGCATTTGTGCACTAGGACCCACTTATCATCACAATTATAACAAAGCCCTTTTTCACATTGTGCACACATTTCAGCTCCTAGGAGCCATTTGATGGGGGTTATCTTGGTGTTGGGCTATTGGAAAGAGGGATTGGATAATGTCTAATTAGAAGTGCAATGTTGCGAGGTGATTTTATCTTCAACAAGCTTTACGAGACTCAAGGCGACCATCATAGGTTGAGGTTGGAACATTTTGACCTCAAAGCAGATGGGCTCTTTGAGGACATTAATAAAACAAATATTGAAGAAGTCATCTGATAACCCTTCGATGTGATTAGCTAGTTTATTAAATTTAATTTGATAATCAAAAATGGTCTTTATTTGATAGAGTTTGGTGAGACCTCTCGTAAAATCCTTGAATGCTGAGGGACTAAACCTTCCTCAAATTAGGGATGCAAAAGTTGTCCAATCGTGTTCATAATTTGATTTAATATACCAATGATACCATAGGAGTGCTTCTTATTCCAAGTGGAAGGAAGAAAATGGGACTTTATTAACGAGATAAGTATTGTGAAGGTTTAAGTATTTCTCAGCACGATAAAGCCAACCTATAAGATCAATACCATTGAACTTCAAAAAGTTTAGTTTGGGCACACATGGTGTGTGGGTGGAAGAAAAAGTAATCTCAGAAGAAGACTCCTATAATTTGTTGAACAAAAGACTATTCTGTTGATTTAGTCCATGCATCATATCGATTAAATTAGTGAGTTGGGCCTTCAAGGTTGCAATTTTTTCTTCCATGATCTTGGTGCCTGCATGAGTGGCAACCATAACATGGTAAGTTTTTTTTTCAATGGATAGGAAAACTAGATTTAAGACACGGTTAGTAAGGAATTTTTTTGATTATGACAAAATCAGAAGGGGTAAAGGTATTTTTACTATTTTTTGCATAGTCTGAGTGTGATTGATGATGAGGGAAATTTTTGGAAGCAGAATGGAAAAACTAAAATTTTTAATCTAAGATTTAGAAAATGGAGATGAACACTGTGAATTTTTTTTGAGGGAAACAAAAAAAAACTAAAGAAGTTATGGTAAAAACCAAAAAAATGAAAAATTGAGATTTATGAGAATTAGAAGTGGAATCAGGATATGGGACCTCAAGGAAGAAAATGTGCAGAATGGAATTTCAGGTGTCCCAATAAATTTTGAGAAATAATGGGGTTACAAATGTAGAGATATTATAAAAATGATTTTTTTACTAGTTTCTATCAAATGATTGGTGAAAGTCCTCTAATAGTATTTTTATACTTTGTCGATAGTTTTATGCAACTGATAGAATGGAGATGGGCCCCAAGTTTAAACAGTTGCCTAAAGGAGTTTAGAATTTTCTCTAGCTACCAATGTTGTCTGAATGGGTACTGCTCTCCAACAAATTTTTGGTCACTGATTTACCCCTAAATGACAGCTCTTGGTTTTCCTCATGGGTGCGGACTAATCAATCAGGATGGGGCCATCGCCCTTTTTATTGGTAGGTTCTCTCAATGGATCAGCTACTTCGGGGTTCTTGTTATACTCCACAAAATGAGTTTTAGGGATTTTGCCCAAACACTTATCATAATTATCTGGATAGGTTTTTACTTTGATCTGAAATAGAAAAAAATCACAATACGATCGAGCAGAAAAACTGTTAATACTCATACTAATGACGATATGTTGTCAAAATGAACTTGCAGATTTGGATTGTGGCACAAAGGGTTGGAAAAGGATCTATTACCACTTTTTGGTTACCAAGGTCCTGCTATGACAAGGTGAGAGCATACGGTGGGTAGAAAAAAAAAATTCAACCCTGAAAAGTGCTCTCATATCAGATGTAAAGATTTAGCAGATAATTGCAAATAAACAAAGTAAACTATGAAAGTCAACAATATATTGACTCAAATAAATAGAACTAAATTACAATGGTTGAATTGTAGAATCTCTAACCTCTTCGAAGAAGCAACTTTTTTTGAGCAAACTCAATTCAATACAATTCGTGGATGTCTTCATTAGGCTTTAACACTTACTTAAATACTAATTCTATTCTGACAACTATTTTTTCCCTTGCATGTGAGATAATACAAATATGTTCCACAGATGATTTACAAAACACATGTGACCATAGCAACTACTACACTAATAATGCAAAGAGAAAGATAGGACATGGGTTCTTAACAAACACTATCAGAAACACAAAAGTGTCAACATGCTCCAAACAATATATCCATAAAATTGAAGAAATAAAAGAAAGAAAAAAAACATGCCAATTACATCTAATCTAAAGTAATTTTTGACAAATAAAACACACTAAAACCCTACTATTTAACTAGTAACAAATCGCAGGTGGCCATATTTAAGTGTCTGCATAACGTAGATAGCGAGTGTTATGGGCTTTGTAATCCATGGGAGGATCGAGTGACGGGATGAAACCGATGTATGTAATGGGAAAGCGGCCGCCTCACTTTTAATAAGAGTAAAATTTATACAAGAGACACGTCCTGGTTGACCTTGAGAACAGGCCCACTATTTAATATATTGTTTCTACTAAAATTCAACAGAGCCGAACCCATCGGTGGGAGTAAAAGGATCATACATCTGTCGGCTAGTTGCAACGGATTTGCATAGACTTGGAGGGAAAGAGTCATGAGTTGAAAGCAAGAGTTGGAATACGACAGCTACGCCTTGCTGACTGTAATCCCATACAATTGAGCGGACGAGTGCATTCGAGTGCATCCGAGTAGGGTGTTTCCATTGTGAGATCTGAATACTTATGTGAGCAGCGACGATTCAACATACGAATCGGGGAACATTAGAATTACATACGGTGTAGTGATAACAGTTGGGATTTTGGCTCTTATAATAGTGGTGTTTTTTTATTCTAATCGAGCGCTGGCAAACGATAACAACACCGACGTCAACGTCGCCAACGAGGCGAGTAGAGGAGGGATTGATGTGGGCACGTTGAATTCATATCCGAAGATGATTTATGGGCAGAAAACAAGTGTAAGTGTAAGCTGTCCTCCTCATTTGAAATGGCAGAGTTGCTGTTCGATTTGCATTAGCGATTACAACGAGTCGGATGTGTTGCGATTGATACCCAATTGCGGTCACATGTTCCACCTCCACTGCATAGATGCCTGGCTCACCCTGCACGTTCCATCTGCAGAAATTCTCCCCTCCCTTCAGCCATGGCTACGCCTCTCCCCGCCCATTCTCAAGTTTAATAGTAATCATATCTAGCAGTTGCCCCGAGAGTGCAAGGGAAGCCGGTGGGTGGTGTTTTTTTAATAATTTATTATAGTATATGTATTATGAAATATTATATTAAATTTTTGATGAAGTAAAAGGTATTGAATTTATTCATAAAAATAATAATTTGTTAAATAATTTAAATTTTTTTGCTCGTATATGGAACGAAAGGGGAGAGTATCTATTCAATGTATTATATTTGTATTTCCAAATTTTTGTGTCATTTTCACTGCTCGAAAAAATGAAATAGAAGATTACAAATTAATATTAAACTTACATTACATTATTCCATCAAAAAATGTAAGTGTTATTTAACCCTCTCTACTACAAAAAATATTTTTATTTACATATGATACAAAAGGTCATAGAGATTCAACCATTTTATACAAATTAATATTACAATACAACAATATTTAATAATTAAACACATCTAATGTTTTACAATAATTGCGTTCTACATACAGGGTCGTCAAGCATTTCTAGTAATTGGTATTATTCTTAGCAGGAAAAAGTGTTTAAAACAAAGAATTTACTGAACTAGTCATAAAAAAACATTGTAAATTAAAAGCATCAGTAGATAGACATCATATTAAATGCAAAGTAGAAGTTATCCCCTGTACACTTAGATACAACATAGATACATAGTTTTATCGAACATAAAATCATAAAATCTAGTAAGGTATGCATTAACATCTAGGCTCTAATATATTTTTGAAGTATGCAACAACGTATCCAGAATTTTCTTGCACTCAATTCTACATTTAATGATGATTTCAAAAGGCCAATAATTATTAGCAATAGTAATGCATTCATGCTCTTCTAGAGATGAAGTTCAAACACATTCAGGTATATTTATGGAAGCACAGAGACAAGTATTTATGATGAGCAAAAAGGCCAATATCAATTTAATTTAATATATTGAAATTTACTGTTGCAATTTGGAAAGCCTCAAACATTTACAAGAACTCTCAATTGGGCCGGTCATTACCACCCATGAAGACTTAATTAGCCTTTGTAATAGAAAAATAATCCTCTACAAATTGGCCTCTCTTAAATTGCAGAGGATAATTATTCTTTGAGCATAAGTGTAATTGGGTAAATCCCCTCAGACAAATTTAGTTTGCTTATTTTTCTTTGGCCTTTTTTTGGAGAAATTTTCAAAAAAACATTCAAAATATCTATCTGATTGTTTCTTTGCAAAAAAATTGTAAATTCTATAAGCAACACCTATAGGAAGAAATCAAAAAGCCCCCCTCTATGGAACCATTAGGTAAGGAGTTTAGAGTTCTAAAATCGGCTAGACTGGTGTATATCAAATTAGAAATCACTTTGGTTGTTATAGCTTCCTTTATGGTTATAATTTTTTTTTATTTATAGGACTTGTACAAACATGAAGAGGATTTTTAAAATATGATTGTCCTAAGAATATGATTTGGTGGACCTTAAATCTAGAATGGACTCCCTCTCTCACAAGTCGGGGCAATTATTTTCCATTATCATAAAATTATGTTTTATGCACTGTTTAGAGTATAAAAATATGAACACCATCAAAATGTCAAAAATAATTGCTACTAATCATATCAAACAATATCCATAGAAAAACTATTGTGAAGCTTTAAAATAATTAAACTTGTACATTTGTTTGCATTATAAACACTGATCTTCGTCCTTGTGTTCAGGGAAAAATTTCCTCTACTAAATATTTAGGAATCATTTACATCATCAGATTCTTGCACATTTTAAAAAAAATTGGTACTATATTTTGTTTGTAGTAATTAACTCTCCAAATTGATTAGACATGAGTTAATTTTATTGTAAATATAAATCCATGTCAAACAATAGATTTTTTTGGTTCTTTAATCGACTCTCTCAAACAAAGGTACATAAAACATGTTATTATAAAATTTGACCACAAATAAGTTTAGGAATTTCATGGTTTTAGAATTTCATATTTTAATGTAAAAAGGAGCTTTTCGATAAACCGTGGAGAAAAAAATTGATCAAAATTGTTTTCATAGTTTATTAAAAAACTCCTTTTTATGTGTAAATAGAAATTTTAATTTTTAAAAAAAAAAGTTAATTAAATTTAATAATGATAAAAAAAATTGGGCAATTTATTTAAAAGTTCCTATTTAATGTATAAATATAAATTTTAATTTTTGAAAAAAAAATGATTAGATCTAATAATTTTTAATTGATAGTATAATACACCAAAACACTAGACCTAAGTAAAAATTAGATCTAATTATTACGCATTACTAGTTTCTTAAGGTTCAACTACTTTGATTTAGGTGAGACTATTTTGTATTCCCAATATTATTTAGGTGACACTACCTCATACTTCCAATAAAACCCCCTAATTATTTCTACTTGGATTTAACTTGAAATCCCTTTCAAAAACACAAATATCTAGTGTAACACATAGTGTGCCATTGGGGAGTTTAATCAAGAATCAATTGTCTTGTAACTATAGATTTACACCAAACTGTTTAATATAAAAATATATTTATGCTATATATTAGATTAATATACTATGTTATACTATAAAATAATATTAATATTACAATATAACACAAAATAATATTAATATTATAATATATTATTATTATTATTATTATTATTATTATTATTATTATTATTATTATTATTATTATTATTATTATTATACAATAATATTATTATTATTACATTTTATAAATTTATTAATATAATATAATAGATAGGATCCTATTCATTTTATGTGGCAATTAACAAAATCAAAACCTCATGTGACCTAGCTCAAGCATAATCCCATCTATAGCTTAGCTAGGGGAGACAGCCATATGGCTCTAAAATATTTGATGTTTTAAGATTGACTTACCTTTCTCACATTTTGTCTACAATACGTTGCCACGTGCTTCATGTTGTACATATCCAAAAATCCACTCAAATTCCAATTTCTCTAATATTATAAATATATTTAACAAAATAAAATGTGGCAATCTACACGCCAAAAATATAGACCATAACGTGGTTGGCAACATTTATGCAAAATGCAGAATAGTGGAGAACGCTTGTAAGGTCATTCAGTTTACATTTTTTAGTGTTATTAGGTGAAAATGGATTGATTGTTTGGAAAGTATTACTACTACAGTAAAGGTGCCTTGAAGATCGAATGCCATATCAATGATGTATCTGGGTAGAGCCTAAAATTTTTTAGTTGAAAATTTTATTGAGAAAGAGGCTAGCGATTCCAGTTTTGGTTGCCTGAGTGGAAGGAGGTGTGTGTTAATGTTGTATAATGTTTGGAATTATAAACTATTCTACCATATCATTTTGTTATAGTGTGAGGAAAGGAAGTGTGAAAAAATTCCCTTTATCAAGATAGAAGCATCATCTCTAGTCAGGAGGCAACAACTTCGAAATGAAGTGGAGCTACGAAGCTAGCCAAGAAGTTATTCTGATCTTAGATATAAGTTATCATCGTTTATCATTTTGGATAGCTTCTTACTGTTATTTCATAGGGTAAAAATCTTAACATTCTATAATGTTTTCAATGTATCTAACATTAAAATTTGCATCTAGTATCAAGGTACACTAGGCTCTGCATACTATGTTAGGGCATTCGTATTGATTTTTCATGTAGTCATTCACAAAGCCCCTCATTTTTGCCATCAACAGGTTTTGATTTTAATAAAGTGACACTTCAATGCTACTAACAAAGCCATAAAGAGAGACCAAACTTGGAATGTGTCGAGTGTGTAGTAAGATATATATCTCATATCCCTAACTTCTTCCTACCATTGAATTGAATAAACAATGTGCAATACAATCAACTAATAGTGATAAAATTGAGACTACATGGGTTAACATCTCATTGTTTAGTTGTAGGATCCACATGAATTAAGTATTACACATGATTGAGACCCTAAAATTGACATCCTTCCTAACTTTGTCGACGATTGAAACTTAAATTATTTAGGTATGGTTTTTGGTTTTGACATCATCATCCTAGTTCTTATAAATTTACCTCCTTGATTTTTATCTCAAAGAATGATGCCTTCAATTATAGGGATGTCTTATTCAGCTTTGTCTCACATTTTGAACTTTTAACAATATCATAGAGGGAAAGGGGAAAACATGCCTGACTAGGAGTAGATAATTGCCCCTAATAACACCATTAGTCCATGGGTGATTACTCTTGTTACGCATATCTATGGTGTAAAAAAATATAATTTAATTTGTATTTATGCCAAATAAACAATAGAAACCAAATGGAAAATATAAATAAACACATGAACATGAAGCAAACTACCAACTTAGGCACAAAATGGTGGTGCAGAAGTAGGAATAGCTATTGTGATGGGTGATGAACAACTGTGAGGGTGGTTGCCAAACTTCTCTATCCCCTACTATGCCAGATAAATGTGTAAAACGGTCTTCAAAACAACCAAAGCAAATTACTCCATGCCCAAACCAATAATTTATAAAACCATCATCCAATTCATTATATCAACATTCTGTGGGACTAAATAGCATATTTTTTATTTTTTCTCATGTGAGATGAATATCAAGGCATCACCCCACTATATAAGCCTCTAGTTAATAAGGGTGCATAATGCCAAGTCACTATGGGAGGAGTGAATAATAGTGGTTTGTTGTTTTGTTTTGAAATAATATGGGTATAAGGTTTGTGTGTTGCTGTTAAAATTTTTTCGCTTGTAAACGGTATATATGATGGTTAGACCCTGAGAACATAAAAATACTATTAAGTTGTCAAAAGAATATGGTCCTCTTTAAAGCTTTGTGATTAAATAAACATCAAAAAAAAAAAAAAAATCTAAATTAAATGCAAATAAGGATTTTAGTTACTTCCCTATTTTGTAAATAAGTATGAAAGGAAATAATAATTTTAAACCAATGCACATAATTATGTATATTTTGTATAGCACAAATATGTGCACTTTACTGGTCTAATTGCCATTGTTTGTTATCGATTGAACATTTATGAATCCAATACATTCCATGAATTTATAGTATCATTAGTTAAAGTGAAAAAAATCAATCTCAGAGATAAATAATTATGACTAGAATTTTGAAATTCACTATGTAAGTGAAACATTTGGGTGTACTTTTATATTTGTACAATCAAAGGCTAAATTTGATGGTGTAATAAATATACATCGGTGAAACTAGTAGGTCTTTGGGAGTGAGGTTAAAAAAACATAATGTTGATTTAAGACATGACAAATTTAAGAAATCAGCCCTAGCTTAGCACTCCCATAATACGAGCGATCATATTTGTATTGATAATGCTAACATTATTGCCAAAGTGGATCACTATACTAAAAGGAAAAGTTGTGAAAAGATTGAAATTGAAATGAACCCGAATAATCTTAATAGAGATGAAGGCACAAAATTAAGTGACATTTGGAAACCTTTACTTCATCATCTTCTTTAGCATAAAAAGAATAATTTTGACTTATCCGAATCTTGGCCGACTCCTTTAGGTTGATGAATAATTTTTTTTATTTATTCTCCCTTTGGGTTTTTCTGTGTTGAATTATTATCTTATCATCTCCTATTCTCCTGATTATGATCCATGAGTTTGCATCAAAATATTGAGAATAAATTCTTAAAAAAAGCAAATTCCATAAATTATTATATTTAAGTTATCCAAATACATGGAATAAAATGTTGATTTTTTTGAAAGTGATAAATTTGAATGTTGCATTATGTGTTGTTAAAAATCCATGTCATCTGTATTGATTCATTTTTATGAACAAAATAATTATGCATTAGTGATACACCAATATTTTTTTTAACATTTGCAAAGCTTATTGAAAATCATGCTTAGAAATTAAAAGAATAAAAAACAAACTTGCTCATTTGTCCCAGACCTTTATGAAATAAACTTGTAATCCCATTCTAAACATGGGGTTTGGTCTTGACATTTTAGAAATATGTGGTCTGCTATTATTGAGCGCAAAAAATCTTATTTCTTATGGTGTCTCTTTTATCAGGGCTTGCATATTGGTGACCGACTCAAGCATCTAGGAATGTCCAACTCCATTTTCCCAACTTGTCGGCAACCAAAGACTATTAAACACCTGTTTGGTTTTAATCTCATGCATAATCTACATGGTGTTGGATTCATTCCCTTTTTCATCCTTTTCAACTTGAATTCTTCAAATGGAAGATGGCTTTCTTGGGGGACTCAGCTTTGTTACCTAAAAAATATAGTATATTTTTCCAGATCTTTCAAGCTGATATTTTATTTCAAATTTGGAATGGTATAAATTATGCTTAATTTACTCATGAAGAGATGGAACATAGTTTTTTGTTACTATCAAAATTATTGTTCTATCTAATGTTACTCTTCAGATTCAAATTCAAACAAATAAAGTCTGTCTAGAATTCAACCACCTCCAACATTTGCTCAACCATTAGGGAAATTCCCCATGTACAGTTATTAGTGAACCGCCTGAGCCCCCATAACATCCTACACTAATAACATTCTAAAACTAAACACAAGAGTCATTCTCCTCATCGATCACTAGCTCACTGGTATTTTCCTCATTACAGTGGTATGAGTGGTTCTTCTAGAATTGAAGGTGATGGTAAGAGATGGGGATTTCCACCCCCATCTCATAATGATGACATTAGGGGCTGGGGTCCTCCCCCAAGCCAAATTTCTACAACTGGCTCTAGCAATCTCTCTTGAAATAAATCAAGATAAGACATTAGAGGCTCAATAAAACATTGGTTAAGATCCTTTATGTATGGACAAGGATCCTCCTACCTTGGGAGGATGGGGTGGTAAGCCTCACGACCTATTATTTCCACCACCTCCCCTGATGTCCATGCTTGTTATGATTGCTTAATTTTTCTCTTTATTGTTATTTGTTCCTTGTTCTCTTTGCTTTGTTGTCAAAATATTGATGTGATGTTTATTTTTGTGGATGTGGTCATTTTTAAACCACTTTTTAGACTTTTCCTAAGGTTTCTTTGCCCTTGGTGTGATTATTATCGTGGGGTGTGACTTTTCCTACCATTTTTTTGTATGATTAGTGTTTTACCATATCTTGTTTGATTAATATATAGATATGCTCTTCAATAAAAAAATCTTATGATTTCTCCCTTTGTAAGCACTCTTACTACATGAAAACATTTTGAAGACATCATAAACATCCCCTTGATTTTGTATACAAAGTTTTATCAACTTATGTTAGTCTGTTTAGGAGATATATCAATATTAGTTTGATAAAACCTTAAGGTAGGGTTTAAGGCTAGACTTAGACCCAAGAGCTAGAATAATAGAATAATTCAAACTTTTAGGTTTGTCAAGTGATATTTTTAATTGGTAAATACTCTTACCTATCCTAAAAACCTTTTCAAATCATTCTCTAACAATGAACAATCCTAAAATTACAAGAAAAGATCTTTTCTTTAGACTATTATAACCAAAAACTAAGTATATAAACCCAAGGGTAAGAATTTGCTAAAATATTAGGGTTGTATAGCTTTCAAAGGTTATTTTTACTTTGAAAATGACATATAAAATTTTATCTATAAAATTTTATCTACCTCTATTTATTACTCTTAAATCTTCATAATACAAAAAGTATGTATAATTACACCATTCTATCAGACTATGTCTCTAGGAAGGCCCTATCTTCAACTTGCAAGTCATAACTTCATCATAAGATTATCAAAAAATATCAAAGAGAATCATCTTACTCATTAATGAATGTCTATGAAGTCTCTTCAATCATATTAACACCTTCCTTTATTGATATATCTTCAAAATACCTATACACACCCCCTATACACTACTCCTTATCTTCATACAATCCTTCCACTACTCCTTTTCTAATCATCTTCCTCACTACATTGTGTTATTTATTGATAGTTCAAGGATTATCATCTTGTTACAAGATGCCTTTTCTTATTTTTTCTTTTTTTTGTACAACAATAATCTCTTAATTGTCTTAGGACTTATCTAAACATGCTAAGTTTAACCTTCTCTTATGTTGGACATACTTCTAGATAGGTTAAGATAGATTTACATTAAATCAAGAATCAAGATACTATAACATTAAGAACACCATATATCACATTAATGGACCCTTACATACATAATCATGATCATAGACAAGCTTGCATAATGAGGAAAGATTCTCATTTGCCACTTATTCATTCAAATATTTGAAAAAACAATTTTTGGTGGGAAAATCCATTTGTCACTCTTAGAGACTTATAATTTGAATTCTTACTGACTTACACTCTTCTAAATTGACCAAGTAAGAATCCTCACACTTACCTAAAACCTTATTAAACTAGACATTGAGTCATCAAACCAAAATGTACATGAAATTGATGATGCTCCTACATCAAGGTTTCATGGTAGTTTACAAGGAGGAGGTCCATGAAAAAAGCCTGGGGAGACATTTTTTGGTCTGACATTCCATTGCTCCATTAACATACTAGTAAATGTTTACTTAGATGTGAAGGCCTAAAAAAAAAACATAAACAAATAAAACAATCGAAGAAACCTAGGAATGTAAAAGACAAACAATAGAAAATAGGCACATACAAGGCACAATAACCTTAACAGCCATGTGAAAATATAAATAACTAGGAATGTTTGTTTGTGGTGTGTAGGGAAAGATTAAATTACCACAGTGATGGAGAAAATCTCGTCAAAGCATGTGGAAAATGGTGGTGGATTCCACAGTAATGACCCATGCATCTTCCATTTAGAGCTCAACCCAACAAAAATGTGTTGTTTATATAAATAATAGAGAAGATTGAATGGAAAATATGTGAACAACAACTATGTCAGTCTACATTTAAAATATTTATAATTCTAAATTAATAACATGTGAACTTGAATGCATAAAATGTTTTGGTTTGATAAAAAAACAATTAAAATTCACTGGTGTGTCAGTCTACAAACTGCAGACTTATAACCTGCAACGTGATCCTTTGAATATGTTGGTGGTTGAATGTTGAATTATGCTTGTAGTTTAATTTGAATCTGAGACTCTCTATAAATAAAACTCTCTCTACAATTCAAACTCTTTATAAATAAAAAATTGACATTTCGATAATTTTATTTGATTCATAGAAGGTAATTTGAATTTTGAAATTTGAAATTTGAATTTTCTATGAATGGTGTGTCTTAGATGTGTATTTTCATTCAATTTTGCAAGTGACGCCCATGAATGGAGGTTGTTGGAGCCATATCTTGGAGCCAAATGTTTGAATTTTTAATTTTATACAATGTAATTAAAATTAAGTGGACTAGATGTTGTGACTTTTATCTCATGCACCTTACAGTCAGAGGTACAAAAGTGCAATTGAAGGGCTCAAAATATTCATTGGGGTTGATGTTTTTCAAATGTTTACACCTTTAAAATATAAGTAAAGGATATAATATTTTGAAATTTTTAATTTAGTTTGGACTTGATATTGGTATTAATGAAATTTATATTTGTATTAATGAAAATGAATATCATTTTGTTGAATAAGATGTACATTTTATTTTTAACTAGAGTGTGCATTTTTTTTGGAAGAGGGCCATTAACTGTATAAAAAGGTTCATATTTTTAATATTAATTATTCAAAAAATGAATGGTCCAACAATAAAATATTTAAGTAACTTTTAAAACAACTAAACAACCCATAACACATAATCAAATAAATCTTAATAAATCATGACTGCAAAAAGGGGTCAAACTATAATCATAACCATTAGATCCCCCTCAGCTACTGGTCCCTTCTCCTAGTGAATGCAAATCCACTCGACAATTTTGAAAATCGTCTAAAGTAAGAAAAGATAAATCCCTAATACAACACAATTTTTAAGAAAGTTTATTAAGTCATTCAAAGTTATAAGATGGTTTGCTATTTTGATTAGTATATTGAGATACAATGATGTGAATAAATATGATATGCTATTGTGAAGGAATTGAATCACTCTCCATTGGTCTTTTCAAATACCCATCATCACCTCCTCACATAGATCTTTCAATAACGTGAGTGTGACAATGTTAATGAGCACTAACAAGACTTTTCATAGGGAAAACTTGAATTACCATTTGAAAAACACATCACATATGTTCCATTTCTTATACAAGGTATTTTAGGATAACGATAATGATGACGAAAATGATGTTGAAGATGGTGAATTATGTTCTACGTTGTTACAATCACCATCTAAACGTATGAGTTAAGACTTACTCATCCATCGTCTTGAAGAATGTGATCTCAACTACTACATCGCATGCTTCACCTCCAAATCCATGGTCGATACCATGCTAACTATCAAGATGTCAAAAGAACATTTGAGCTCTAAGTTCATTTTAAAATTTAATATATTCTTAACATATTCAATTTTTATATTAGCATATGCGCCCTTACATGCAAAGAAAGTGTCAATAAAGACTTTCTATATTCCCATGAAAAACTCCTTCCACACCATTCATATGTCCTCACTGTCATCAAATACTTGCTAGTAATGCATAATCGATAACACATTGTAAAAATTTTAAATCAAATTCATAAAATTCATAAAAAAAATTTAACACAAAACATTGATAAGTAAACATTATTCCAACAAATCCATACCATTCATATTTCAAATTTAACACATAGCATTCATAAATTATTTTACTATAGTTATTAAAGTTATTTTTTATTGTTTGTGGAAAACTATAAACTTTTTTTATTCCATTTTAAAAATGTAATTATTATAATATATTATAAGAGAAAATGAGCTTTCTTACATAACTCTTTAAAAATTATAATTTTTATAAGATTCCATAAACAAAACATTTTATAAATCCCTATTAATATGACCATAAAGCCGAGAAAAGTTCATTGTTAGTAATACACTACTAGAACACTAATTTATTAGACAATATTCATATATTAAAACTTAAAGATAGTTCACACAACATGTGTAGGCTTCATGTAAAAAGTATGTATACAAAATTTATAAAGTAAATAGAAAGATAATTTTTGTATGAACTTTGATGAAATATTTTTCATATACCAAACTAATGTCTTCTTTGATAGTAACCAAAAATTACCTTCACTAACACACACCATTGACATCCACTATGAGGTCAATGACTTTAACATCCTTAACTAAGAAAACATTATAATAATATAATATAAAAGGAGAGAATAAATATAAAAATTAATATAGAATTTAATTAAAAAGAAAAATATATCAATAAAAATTTAATATAACTTATTAATGAACAAACATATAAATATTTTACAAAAATATAATCTAACAACTACTTAAATTAAAATTAAATATTTATAAAATTTTCATTAATAAAAATATAAATTTTTTGATTAAACTATTATCCAAACTCATAAACACCAAATGTTATGTAATATATTTTTCAATCTCATAAGGCAGGCCACGGGGGCGTAAATAAGATTAGTGTTTTGAAAACAGCAGCAGAAGAGCCATGTTAACCTTGGCAGGGGATGCCCAACAGATTTCAAATCCATTTGCTTAACCACTCGGCCATGTTAACCTGATGTTTACAACGTATTAAACGTTTCGTTACAAATATAACTTTCGGTCTGGCTCAAATTACTATCAATACGAGACAAACGAAATAGTCATGTCATATGATGATTTTCAGATTAAATTACATAAAATTAGATTGGTATCTTAGTTGTTTTTGTGGGTTTTTTTTTGTGGAGGGTGTAAATTATATATTACTAGTGAGTTTTTTAAGATTTTGAAATAAAGGTCAAATATTTGATACAATATTATACTTTTGACTTTTGCAATTAAATAAAAAGTTATATATTGATATGTTCAGATTTTTTGTCGAAAGAAAATATTGATTCAAAACAAAATAATATAAAATTATAAATTATATAGTAATATCGGATAAAAATGGTACCAAAATAACATTACAAATATTTTATGTACATAAAATTAAATTAGGCACATGTTGCAACATCTGAAGGGGGAGGTGGAGGATCGTCCTCGAGTGATAGAGAAGGCCGAGAAAGTTCTATTGAGGGAGGATCCGGCACCACCTAGTGATCCATGGGGTCTGGGGGAGCCAAAAAAATAATGTCCCATTCATTAAAAGGTTGCATCATAGTACCAAAAGGACCAACTAGCACCCCTCACTGGGAGGGCCCAACATCAATTTTTCCATGTGACGGTGGTGATCTTCATCTTTCTAGGTCAGGGTGTGAGAAGGGCAAAGGGTGGATAAGTGATTGTGACTACGAGACTAATTTTGAAAACATCTATGAGTTGGAGGTGGTGGGCCCTGTGGTGGATAGTCCAGGGGGATGTGACTTTTGGAACATGGGGCACCCCCCCAATGATCAAGAAACCCTTGAAGAATGTTTGAGCTCCATAGAGACCTTTTCAACTTGGACTTGAATCTGCATGTAGGCCGAAGACAGTACAACAACATCATCATTAATATATAAATGACAAGAAGATTCCTCATTATTAAATAAAACAAATTTTCTAGCTTTCCATAATTGAAATAAAATGACAACTCTAAATAAATTTCATAAAAAGTTATAGGCTGACCAATTAACAAAACCCTCTAGGAGGCCCAAAGATTAAGAGAAAGGATCAGGTGGTATGCATGAAAGAGACTGTGTATCCACTACTAGGTAGATTGGACTTTAGGACATGTCTAAATTGTGTGCTTCAAAGACTCTAGTCCATTTAGGCTAGACACTTAGCTAAGCAATTCCCAAAAGGGAAAGACTCTCCCTGAGTAGAAAACCTTGATAGAACAAACTCTAGATGAAGTACACTAGTTTGGGATCAAGCTTGGCTTTCAAATTTATGTCGAGTCAGGCAAGCCACATTTTTGGCAAAGAGTTAAGGTTCCAGTGTCTATTGAGCTTGTCGAGCACTAAATTAAAGGGATCATCCCCTGATAAAAGAGGCCTATAGAATAAATCTTGAAGTGGGTATCACAATTCCATCTTGAATCCTTCCACCAAGGGCGTGGAGGTTGAAAACCCAATTTCTGAAGCATAACATATGAGATTAACTCGTGAATGCAAAGAATAGTTGATAAGTAAGAGTTACTTAGATTGAAATTTTCTTTTAACATAGGTTAGCGAGTCTAGTCATGAGTAGAGACTAAATACTTTATAGTATGAATCCTTATTTTAAAAAACCTCAAGGCTTTTATGCCAAGCAATTCTACCAAATAAAGACTAGTATTGGTCATGATAGGAGACCACCAAAGATTATGATCATTGGAAGAAAGGCCACTATGAAAGTTATCACCATCCCATTTTAGATACAACTTAACAACCTTGTATTCTTTCCAAATGCTTGCATCCACAAAAGAACTTTAAATTTTGACTAGATCAAGCATAATGATGAGAGTATGAAAGTCAATGTTCTTATTGTTAGATTCACCATAAAGAGATCTAGATGATATGCAATGACATAGAAGAATTTTTCAATATCCATTACCTTCAATGGCTCTAACCACCCATTTGGCACATAAATCAATGCTCTTTCAATAGATGTCAATAATTCCCATACCTCCTTTATCACGAAGAAAACAATGGATGTCCTAAGAAACTCTGTGAAAACTTTGCATTTACTTGGCATTAGACCAAAGAAAATATCTGTGAAATTTAGCCAACTTGTCATAGGATAATTTAGAAGGGGCCCAATAGGAGGAATAATAGACACGAGTTGCAATAAAAAAATTTGGTGCACACCTAAAACTTTCTCGAGAGAGAGAGAGAGTGGTTTGGTGACCTAGTACTCCACCTATTTCTCCACTATATTTATAAAAGAAATTCGTAGGGAAAATCTCAAAGGTAAAAAAGATCCCAAGAAAATTGAATTATTCCCCTATGTGAATCTACTTTGATCTATATTGGAAAAATCAATTGGGCATGGGCATCATACTTTGTCTTAAACATTGGGTCTTATTCCACTACAAGCTAGACCCCAAAGCTAATAAAAAAAATGTCAAGATAATGCAAAGCTTCCTTGAATGACTTTCCATGCTCTTCTAGAGTGAGGAAGGTGTCATCTGAAAAGTGACCATCAATGAGCTTCAGAGTGTGGAGAATGTTGTAGAACATGTCCATAAGTGTGAACTTATTTGGAGGGCACAAGGCATCACTTCTTTTAAATGAAAAGACACATAATTCACGACTAAAATTTTAAAGTGAGCACATAAATGACATATAAAGTTTAACCCTCAACAAGCGGTGGTTGATTATGATCAGCTCAAAATAGCATTCTTTTAGGAATTTGACATTTATGAATTTGAGCAATAGAGCATTGTTACATTGAAGGATATAAAGTTGGAATTAAATAACAATGTAAGGGACTTTGATCACCCGATCTACTTTGCTAGTAGGAAACTTACTCCAGCTGAGCAAAATTAGACCACCATGGAGCATGAAGCATTGCAAATGGTCTACACTCTACAAAAACTTTGACAATACTTATTGGTAGCTCTTTTCGTATTTTATATAGATCATGAGGCTTTAAAGTATCTAGTAGACAAACCTTTGTTGCATGGATGAATTTGCCACCGGATAGTGTTATTCCAAGAGTTTCAAATTTATATCATGGTCAAACCCATAATAACCAATTGTGGCCCTAACCATCTATCTCAAATTGATTATAGAGAACCACCATACACTATTGAAGACTTGCTTGATGTTTAACTCTTTTAGTTTACTTGTGTACCTGAGGATTTGGAATATATCACAACCTTTCTAAATACTAGCTTAACACCTAACTTTATAACTCTACAGGCCAAGAAATAACTCATGGTCTATGCCACACCCTTTCAACTCATTAGAGGGGACCTTTACAATCTTGGCCGAGATGAAATTTTTTGACACTATGTCATGAAACATGAGCATTCTAAGGTACTCTAATAAGTTCCTAAAGGCATTGCAGGTGGACACTATGCTAGAGAGGCTACCACAATCAAGGTTATATTGGTTGGATTATGGTTGCCTACTCTCTTTCAAGATGCTAAGTTATATGTTCAAAAGTGTGACATCAGTGCATAGGAAAACCCAATCATCGATATGCCATGCTGTTATGTCTAACTCTATCTCAAAAACCCTTTGAAAAGTGGGCTATTGATTTTGTTGGCCCCATCAGTCCAACTAGAAGATGAGAAATTTATCGATATATCATCACCGCAACTGATTATCTTACACAATGGGTTGAATTTATGCCAATGAGGGATTGCACTATTGTTACTAATACACACTTCATTTGGGAACATATCATAACTCAGTTTAGATGCCCACTAAATTTTACTAGTGATCATGGCACCGACTTCTTAAATGAAATTATTTGCATTTTACTCGTAAAATTCATGATTTTTAATCACAAAACAACACTATATCATCCCCAAGCTAATGGAACAATCAAGGCATTCAATAAAATCTTAGGCATAACACTTATGAAATTTTTTAACATTGGTCAAACTGATTAGGATGATAGAGTATCTATAGTACTATGGTCTTACTGAACCACTTGTAAGTGGTTGAACAAGAGTACACGTTCAATTTAGTATATGGCGAAGAGGTAGTCCTATTAATTATGTTTTTGGTACCATCTTTTCATATTTCATGCATTGGACAGTTAGATGAGGAGTCGTCCTTGAAGGCACACCTAGATACTTTGTTACAACTAGATGAACCCTATTTCCTTGCTCATTGGATTCAGGATGTGGAGAAGTGAAAATAGAAAGCATGGCACGATCGTCACATCAAGCATAAAACATTCACCCTTGGAATAAAGGTTTTGCTCTATGACTCCAAGTGTGTATTTCATTCTGTAAAACATCAAATTCATTGGGATGGTCTTTTTTTCATTCATAGCATTCAACCTACCAGCACTTGTTGATTACAAAGGTTAGATAACCAATATCTTCTTAGGCATTACAATGAAATCTAGCTCTAGCCATATTTCACCTCAGAATAGTTAACATTTTGTAACAATAAGGCTTATGTCATTAGTCTAGGATTTCTTATTTTCAATAAAAGTGTTGCCTTTGTTATGTGTGAAATTTCTTTAATGTAGTTTTGCTTAAGTTTTGTACTTGTAATTTCATGGAGGACAACAACACATTTTTAGTGTGGGTTAAAAGATATCTTAATTCATGATTAAAGATAGCTGTGCAATTTAATTAAGGCACACAAGTTACTTTAGGCACATAATTTATTTAAGGTGCATAAATTACATAGCCCTACCATAGGTTATTCCCACCAAATAGTTTGAAATTTTGAATTAAACAAGAAAAACTATCTTCCACTCTAAGAAAAGTGCAGCACACAACTGTCTTCCACTTCAAAAGAAGGCATGGGATGGGACATGTCATTATTGAGAAAAAATAATGGTTGCGATAAATGTGCCAACATCATGATAAGATAATACCGTTAAATGCATTTATGGTGAGAAATGATGGTCAAAGAATGTTAGCCATTAAAAATGCATTGATGATGAGAAATGATGGATGCAATGAAAGGGGGTATTAAATGTGGGTTAACCCCCTTGAGTATATAAAAAGACAAGTTAGCTCATTTTTACATTTTACCTTTGCTTTCATTTGTGATTACAGATCCAAGAGTGACAAAAACTAGAGTGATTCCAAAGTATGCAAATAGGCATCAAGAGTCTATAAATAGGTAGTGATTTGAACATCAAGTTACACAATCTATACATAGGGCAAACTCTAAAACATGACCATGATAGGAAAAACTTATAGTTGCAAGTTGCAGGGGTAGATGTCCACCATTAGAGGCAAGTAACGCATGAAAAGCCAAAGTCACCAACCTAGCAATCATGTATTCTTTTGGGAATGTTGGATGGTTGTGCCTCAACCTTTGGGGTCATCGAAGGGTGATGTGGCCTAAGAAGGTGGCTATAAAAACTGATACATTATCGGTGATACTAAAGGAAGAGGAATCACTTGGGGGAGAAGTAGTGTGATTTTATAAATTTGTTTTATGACAATCAATAAACCACCTTGTTCTCAAACATTTTAAATAGATTTGTCTTATGACAATCAATATGATTTTATAAATAATAAAATGTCAATATAGATATTTCCCCAATGTATTTGCCTTTTACTTCTATTTGGTTTGGTATGGAATATATGTTATTCTAAATAAACCCATGTGAATATGCTTTTCACCCCAATATATTTCTTGGTAGTAACTACATGTTGCAGTAGGTACTCAAGCCGCAACCTAACTCTTAATTAATAGTGTTCTGAGGATGTTATATTTTAATGTGTAAGGAAATGGAAGAATGCATTTTGACCAAATTAAAAATGATTGTATTATAAAGAACTTAGGATATGAATCAAAAGGGTTTTATTCTAATTGGTATGACGATGATAAAGTACAATGTCACACCATCCATTAAGGTAAAAGTCCTAAAAGAAACCAAAAAAGGACGAGGCTAGATTCTATTCCCTAGTAAATTTTATGGAATGGATACCCCTAAATCCATGGAACTTAACCAAAGACTATGGCCAATAAAAAAATAAATCAAATGAGGTATGGCCATGTATTAGAATGCATTATTGATTATTTATCAAAGGCAACACTATTTTGGATGCATTGTCTCTACTTCCTTCTTTGATATGGGAGCACTATTGCAGTTGTAAATAATAGGTGTTGAGGCTCCTCATGTCAATGCAGATGAATCAAATCCATTATTAAATATTATACAACATGCATTGGTAAATAAAGAAATATAGCCATATCTTTATTGATAAAGTTTGAAGATCAAGATAAAACTAAACTTTATGTCTTGGTGGTTTAGGCTCGATCATGCAGAAGTCAGTGGTGGATTTGCATGTAACATGGCCAAGTGAGGATACCAAGGTTGTATGGTATATTCGAGGATGATTTAAAGAGAACATATCCCTTGGTTGTATGTGTGTTATCCAGGTAATGTGTGGAAGGATTATGGATTGAGTTAGTTTAATAGAGACATATAACTTCCTATTTAAGATTTCAATATGATGGATCTAGAGGATGTAATAGATCGTGTAGGCAAAGGCAATTAAGTAAAATAGTGGGTTCACAAAACATAGCTGTAACTAGGTTTGATGGTCAAATTGTAATGATCGGGGAGGATTACAGATTGTGAGGAGCCGAAAATGGTTATTTGAAGAAAGGGAAATTTTAGTGACAAATATTTGCCATTTGGATAAATGCAACTTTCTGTCCTTTTTGAAAATGGATAATTATCGCAACGCACACATTGACCCAAATTTTTTTCCATTTATTAAATTATCATATATTATCACCATATAAAATATGTTTCAACCTAATTTTATACATGCTTTAGCAATACCAATTAAATGATAAAGCATAATAGAATTTGGCATGCTTGTGTGAAATAATAAGATTCTGAGACTGGAACAATGATCAAGATGTGAGTGTGTAGGTCTATGTTAAATATGGATGTCTAATTATGAAAGGATGGGTTTTACACTTCAACTTTAACTATCATAAATGCTTTGGGTGGATTTGGTAAATTGTCAAATTTATACCAGTTGTAACCACGAAATATATTAAGTGTTGTCAAAATTATACTATACTCTATTTTAAATTATAATTTTTTTAAATAGTTACATTGTTAGATGCCATACAATGTTGTGCACTTGTAATGTATAAATAAAACATTAAATGTATAAAATTATCTTCTTTTCTCTTCTTAACCAAACCCTTAAAAATAATAACAAAATAAATATATATATATATATATATATATATATATATATATATATAATTAATTAACTTGAGATACCACTCAAAAAATTATAATTACATATCCCACATACTTAAAATCATAATAAATATATTTATCTTATACATATAAATGGAATTTCAATTAAAGAGAGATGTGTCTCTTCTTCCCAATAAACTTCAATACAATCTACATGACAATATGACTGATATGTTACTGCATAGCATAAACCACAGGGATTAGTCTCTAGTTGTGCACTTCAAGTGAGCATGCTAGACCATAGTCTTGCATGAAGGAATAGTGTGCTAGCTCATTGGGGCTACACTTCAGTGCCAAAAACTTTATTAAGAATAAGAATGCAACATTTTGGTTCTATTAGTGGGACCCATAGCACTTGTTACACAGTAATGGAATATGATTGAACATATCACCCTTAAGAGTATTGAGCAATGAATTATTGGGGTTGAGGATGATTTTTTGGTTCCATACCTTGAATCAGGGGTTTTCACATGTCAGTGGGTAGAAAATAACCTCAACAATGCATTATATGAAACTTTATTTGTTGAAATCCTAGTTCATTTGCATACTTGGCTATCTGTGTATGCTCAAGGTCGATCATGAAACTTTGGGAGAAGATAATCTTGGATGTTATAATGACAAAGATTTTTAACATGACTCGGAACACCATGGACACAAGTTGTTAGCATCTGGTAGAGAGGAGTATTGAATAGCTACATTTTGGATTATGCTATAACTACCTATACTTGTCCTGAAGAATCCAAGTTCTAGTTCCTAAGACAACTGCATGGCTGACATATTAGACATTTATCCTTAGAAATCAAGAAGTTATTTATTAACAATGGACTTGAAACTATGCCAATGGAGAGCTAAATCCATCTTTACATGAGTTGTACTTTTGGGAGGGGAGTAGAGAAGAGTTGGTAAAGGATTTTAGATTCATAATGGTATCCAGTCAACAGTCATTATAGAAATGGAAATATGATGAACCTCAGTAGAGGATCATATGAGTAAGCAACACAGGAAGGGATCAATATAACTTAGGAAGTGTTTTTAAGATCCACAGGGAAAACACAAAAAGAGGATCCCAAAACTTTCAAACCACGTCCCATGCCACTTTTATAGTATGAAAAAACTATCTAAATAAAAAAAATGAAGAACCAAGTCTTAACCAAGCAAGTTCCCCAACCATAGTGTGTGCTCATGCTTTTGAATTGGATGAATTACACATACATAATTGGGATATAAATAGTGTGGAATCAGAAACTGATCTTATAAAGGATATTATAACTAAGTCAATTGTAACTAATATGGACTTAACACTTTCTTTCCCTCTTCAAGGGAATTTCATGGCATAATTTGGGATGCCTGGAGGACCTGACATTTAGATTGGATAGAGTACGATCCCAAATCTAATTAATCAACTAGCTACCATGCCTCACGACATGGGATTTATTGTTGGAAGTGCAAGAGGTAGACTAGGATGCAGCATAGGAGGAAGTGGTGGACGTCCCCCTCAAGGGACAGGGTCTGGGGGTTCTCAACATACACCAGTGCAAACACCACCACTACCAATGGTATATTATGAAATGACATTTCACCTACCTAAATATCAAAGTGTGGAGAATGTTGTAGAACATGTCCATAAGTGTGAACTTATTTGGAGGGCACAAGGCATCACTTCTTTTAAATGAAAAGACACATAATTCATGACTAAAATCTTGAAGTGAGCACATAAATGACATATAAAGTTTAACCCTCAACAAGCGGTGGTTGATTATGATCAGCTCAAAATGGCATTCTTTTAGGAATTTGACATTTATGAATTTGAGCAATAGAACATTGTTACATTGAAGGATATAAAGTTGGAATTAAATAAAAATGTAAGGGACTTTGATCACCCGATCTACTTTGCTAGTAGGAAACTTACTCCAGCTGAGCAAAATTAGACCACCATGGAGCATGAAGCATTGCAAATGGTCTACACTCTACAAATTTTTTGACAATACTTATTGGTAACTCTTTTCATATTTTATATAGATCATGAGGCTTTAAAGTACCTAGTAGGCAAACCTTTGTTGCATGGATCAATTTGCCACCGGATAGTGTTATTCCAAGAGTTTCAAATTTATATCATGGTCAAACCCATAATAACCAATTGTGGCCCTAACCATCTATCTCAAATTGATTATAGAGAACCACCATACACTATTGAAGACTTGCTTGATGTTTAACTCTTTTAGTTTACTTGTGTACTTGAGGATTTGGAATATATCACAGCCTTTCTAAATACTAGCTTAACACCTAACTTTATAACTCTACAGGCCAAGAAATAACTCATGGTCTATGCCACACCCTTTCAACTCATTAGAGGGGACCTTTACAATCTTGGCCGAGATGAAATTTTTTGACACTATGTCATGAAACATGAGCATTCTAAGGTACTCTAATAAGTTTGTGAAGGCATTGCAGGTGGAAACTATGCTAGAGAGGCTACCACAATCAAGGTTATATTGGTTGGATTATGGTTGCCTACTCTCTTTCAAGATGCTAAGTTATATGTTCAGAAGTGTGACATCAGTGCATAGGAAAACCCAATCATCGATATGCCATGCCATTATGTCTAACTCTATCTCAAGAACCCTTTGAAAAGTGGGTTATTGATTTTGTTGGCCCCATCAGTCCAACTAGAAGATGAACAAGTTATCGATATATCATCACCGCAACTGATTATCTTACACAATGGGTTGAATTTGTGCCAATGAGGGATTGCACTATTTTTACTAATACACACTTCATTTGGGAACATATCATAACTCAGTTTAGATGCCCACTAAATTTTACTAGTGATCATGGCACCCACTTCCTAAATGAAATTATTTGCATTTTACTCGTAAAATTCATGATTTTTAATCACAAAACAACACTATATCATCCCCAAGCTAATGGAACAATCAAGGCATTCAATAAAATCTTAGGCATAACACTTATGAAAATTTTTAACATTGGTCAAACTGATTAGGATGATAGAGTATCTATAGTACTGTGGTCTTACTGAACCACTTGTAAGTGGTTGAACAAGAGTACATGTTCAATTTAGTATATGGCAAAGAGGTAGTCCTATTAATTATGTTTTTGGTACCATCTTTTCATATTTCATGCATTGGACAGTTAGATGAGGAGTCATCCTTGAAGGCACACCTAGATACTTTGTTACAACTAGATGAACCCTATTTCCTTGCTCATCAGATTCAGGATGTGGAGAAGTGAAAATAGAATGCATGGCACGATCGTCACATCAAGCATAAAACATTCACCCTTGGAATAAAGGTTTTGCTCTATGACTCCAAGTGTGTATTTCATTCTGTAAAACATCAAATTCATTGGGATGGTCTTTTTTTCATTCATAGCATTCAACCTACCAGCACTTGTTGATTACAAAGGTTAGATAACCAATATCTTCTTAGGCATTACAATGAAATCTAGCTCTAGCCATATTTCACCTCAGAATAGTTAACATTTTGTAACAATAAGGCTTATGTCATTAGTCTAGGATTTCTTATTTTCAATAAAAGTGTTGCCTTTGTTATGTGTGAAATTTCTTTAATGTAGTTTTGCTTAAGTTTTGTACTTGTAATTTCATGGAGGACAACAACACATTTTTAGTGTGGGTTAAAAGATATCTTAATTCATGATTAAAGATAGCTGTGCAATTTAATTAAGGCACACAAGTTACTTTAGGCACATAATTTATTTAAGGTGCATAAATTACATAGCCCTACCATAGGGTATTCCCACCAAATAGTTTGAAATTTTGAATTAAACAAGAAAAACTATCTTCCACTCTAAGAAAAGAACAGCACACAACTGTCTTCCACTTCAAAAGAAGGCATGGGATGGGACATGTCATTATTGAGAAAAAATAATGGTTGCGATAAATGTGCCAACATCATGATAAGATAATACCGTTAAATGCATTTATGGTGAGAAATGATGGTCAAAGAATGTTAGCCATTAAAAATGCATTGACGATGAGAAATGATGGATGAAATGAAAGGGGGTATTAAATATGGGTTAACCCCCTTGAGTATATAAAAAGACAAGTTAGCTCATTTTAACATTTTACCTTTGCTTTCATTTGTGATTACATATCCAAGAGTGTAAAAAAAACTAGAGTGATTCCAAAGTATGCAAATAGGCATCAAGAGTCTATAAATAGGTAGTGATTTGAACATCAAGTTACACAATCTATACATAGGGCAAACTCTAAAACATGACCATGATAGGAAAAACTTATAGTTGCAAGTTGCAGGGGTAGATGTCCACCATTAGAGGGAAGTAACGCATGAAAAGCCAAAGTCACCAATCTAGCAATCACGTATTCTTTTGGGAATGTTGGATGGTTGTGCCTCAACCTTTGGGCTCATTGAAGGGTGATGTGGCCTAAGAAGGTGGCTTTAAAAACCGATACATTATCGATGATACTAAAGGAAGAGGAATCACTTGGGGGAGAAGTAGTGTGATTTTATAAATTTGTCTTATGACAATCAATAAACCACCTTGTTCTCAAACATTTTAAATAGATTTGTCTTATGACAATCAATATGATTTTATAAATAATAAAATGTCAATATAGATATTTCCCCAATGTATTTGCCTTTTACTTCTATTTGGTTTGGTATGGAATATATGTTATTCTAAATAAACAAATGTGAATATGCTTGTCACCCCAATATATTTCTTGATAGTACCTACATGTTACAGTAGGTACTCAAGCCGCAACCTAACTCTTACTTAATAGTGTTCTGAGGATGTTATATTTTAATGTGTAAGGAAATGAAAGAATGCATTTTGACCAAATTAAAAATGATTGTATTATAAAGAACTTAGGATATGAATCAAAAGGGTTTTATTCTAATTGGTATGATGATGATAAAGTACAATGTCACACCATCCATTAAGGTAAAAGTCCTAAAAGAAACCAAAAAGAATGAGGCCAGATTCTATTCCCTAGTAAATTTTATGGAATGGATACCCCTAAATCCATGGAACTTAACCAAAGACTATGGCCAATAAAAAATAAATCAAACAAGGTATGGCCATGTATTAGAATGCATTATTGATTATTTATTAAAGGCAACACTATTTTGGATGCATTGTCTCTACTTCCTTCTTTGATATGGGAACACTATTGCGGTTGTAAATAATAGGTGTTGAGGCTCCTCATGTCAATGCAGATGAATCAAATCCATTATTAAATATTATACAACATGCATTGGTAAATAAAGAAATATAGCCATATCTTTATTGATAAAGTTTGAAGATCAAGATAAAACTAAACTTTATGTCTTGGTGGTTTAGGCTCGATCATGCAGAAGTCAGTGGTGGATTTGCATGTAACATGGCCAAGTGAGGATACCAAGGTCGTATGGTATATTTGAGGATGATTTAAAGAGAACATATCCCTTGGTTGTATGTGTGTTATCCAGGTAATGTATGGAAGGATTATGGATTGAGTTAGTTTAATAGAGACATATAACTTCCTATTTAAGATTTCAATATGATGGATCTAGAGGATGTAATAGATCGTGTAGGCAAAGGCAATTAAGTAAAATAGTGGGTTCACAAAACATAGCTGTCACTAGGTTTGATGGTCAAATTGTAATGATCAGGGAGGATTACAGATTGTGAGGAGCCGAAAATGGTTATTTGAAGAAAGGGAAATTTTAGTGACAAATATTTGCCATTTGGATAAATGCAACTTTTTGTCCTTTTTGAAAATGGATAATTATGGCAACGCACACATTGACCCAATTTTTTTTCCATTTATTAAATTATCATATATTATCACCATATAAAATATGTTTCAACCTAATTTTATGCATGCTTTAGCAATACCAATTAAATGATAAAGCATAATAGAATTTGGCATGCTTGTGTGAAATAATAAGATTCTGAGACTGGAACAATGATCAAGATGTGAGTGTGTAGGTCTATGTTAAATATGGATGTCTAATTATGAAAGGATGGGTTTTACACTTCAACTTTAACTATCATAAATGCTTTGGGTGGATTTGGTAAATTGTCAAATTTATACCAGTTGTAACCACGAAATATATTAAGTGTTGTCAAAATTATACTATACTCTACTTTAAATTATATTTTTTTTAATTAGTTACGTTGTTAGATGCCATACAATGTTGTGCACTTGTAATGTATAAATTAAACATTAAATGTATAAAATTATCTTCTTTTTTCTTCTTAACCAAACCCTTAAAAATAATAACAAAATAAATATATATATATAATTAATTAACTTGAAATACCACTCAAAAAATTATAATTACATATCCCACATACTTAAAATCATAATAAATATATTTCTCTTATACATATAAATGGAATTTCAATTAAAGAGAGATGCGTCTCTTCTTCCCAATAAACTTCAATACAATCTACATGAACAATTACCTTATTTTTCTAATGTTGTCTCACCATACATGATGTAGTGTCCCTTCTTATTTAATGGCTCAATAAAATTTCCCAGTTATCCATGTTGTATTGTGAAAAATCACTTTTGACTTTACGCACCCACATTCTTTGGAATATTCAAATAATAATTTTTGGCTTTCGTGGATGCTCTTTTCTAAGATAAAAGCTTTGATTAGCTTAAGTTCTCTACTTTTAAATAATAACTAAAAATTGGCTAAATAATGTGCTGCTTGTTTTTTCTTTTAATTAAGTTTTATCTTAAATATATATAATATTTTAAATAAGTTTATATTTAATAAGTGAAATGAGTCCATTAACTAAATAAATATATAGTTCTAAAATATAAATAATGATATTTTAAAATACAAATAAAAAAATTATCTTTAAAATAATGAAAATGAGAAATAATAAAATTTATTGTAAAATTTTTTAATAAATTAAATATATAAATTTTGGATCAATTGTTTCAACTAAATCTCTCTACATAATGTTGGGAGATAAAGATTTACATAATGTTTTCATTTTTTAATGATTGGAGAAATACTTACAAAATTCTCATTTATATTTACATCAAAAATTTTATGGTTGTTTCCAAAAATCTATTTTGGATATATTCTTCAATCATCTTTTCATTTTGTATAAATATTTTTAAATCCAAAATCACTTATACAATTCTATCCAAAAGTACTCACTACATTCTATATAAACTGTGAAAATATTATTACTCTTATTTTTTGAATCATTCTTTTACATATTCTTCAATTATTGTAGAAGTTTTTTTTTCTCTATATATATTTTTTGTAACATCTAAAAAAATCATTTATTAGAGGGTAGGACAAGGTAGTGCATGACATGATGTGGGAATGAGAGTACATAGGGTTTCTTGTAAATTTAAGTTTACGATGATTATATGTGATTGTGTGTAGTACATGCCTCTTTTAACTAATCATTTGTACATAATACTCTGAGATTGAAAATAACAATGGATGACATTTCTAATATAAACATGTAGAGGCATTAATCACATTGATAAAATAATTTCTATAAAAATAAAATATAACCATTTAAAAAAATTGACACAAATTTGATGTAAAGATAGTCTAAAATCAAACTAAATTTAAATTTGAGAAATCCAAAGAAATTGTATTTAAAAAATTGATATAAAATAACTTTTAATTTTTTTTAATTATATCAATTTTGCAACAACTTTTCTAACACAAAGTTTTAAAATTTTTATATGAAACACATTAAAAAATAAATATCCATACTAAATCAATTTTAAATTAGTGACATAAATAAATATAAATGCAATAATATATCCCATAATTAAAAGCTAAAAAAGTCAAAACAAAAAAGTAAATGCACTATTACTTCAAAAGACTCAAAAAGAAAGTTTAGAAATATTGAAAGCACTATAAATAAACACAGAATGTGGACTTGCTCCAAACAATGTATCCAATAACTTAAATAAATGAATAAAGAGAAGAAAAAATAAATTAACAAAGAATTAGAAACAAGTCAATCACATTTAATTTAAACTTTGATAAATTTATAAAAAAAAAATTAAAACCTTACAATTTAATGAGGAATAAATTGGCATGAGGCCATATTTAACTGTCTACATAACGTAGATAAAAAGAGTTGTGGACTTTGTAACCCATGGGAGGCTACAACTCCCATCGAGTGACCTTATATAAGCGGTAGCCTCACTTATAAGTGACTATTTAATATTTTTTGGTATTAAAATTCAACATAGTCAAAGACCAACCTCGACGATCAATACATAACGAGAGTTGATATGTGTTGGTTAAGCTCTGTCAACCATAAAAACCAGTCGATAATTTAATATTTTATTCACACAAAGCCAACGGCTGAGCACACCGGGAAGGGTCGTTATAAATACATACGTCGGCTAGTTGCAATAGATTTGCTTAAACTTTGAGAGGCAGAGTCGTGAGTTGAAAGCCATTACTATGATTTGCCTCGCTGACTGTAATCCAATTGGGAGAATGAGCGCACCCGAGACGGGTGTTTCCGCTTTGAGGATGAGCAGCAACGAATGGGGGAACGTTAAAGTTACATACGGCGTAGTAATGATCACACTCGGGACTCTGGTTCTTCCAGCGGTGGTGTTGCTAAGTTCGATCGTCTGTCTACGGGGCCGACCGGTGTTTTCTTCTTCTAATCGAACGGTGGCAAACGATAATTACGCCGACGTCGAGGCGAGGAGAGGAGACATCGATGCGGGCACTTTCAATTCGTATCCGAAAATGATTTATGGGGAGAAAACAAGTGTAAGTGTAAGCTGTCCTCCTCATCTGAAATCGCAGAGTTGCTGTTCGATTTGCATTAGAGATTACAACGAGTCGGATGTGCTGCGATTCATACACGATTGCGATCACATGTTCCACCTCGACTGTATAGACGCCTGGCTCAGCCTGCACGCCACATGTCCCCTCTGCAGAACTTCTCCCCTCCCTTTGCCCATGGCTACGCCTCTCCCTGCCCATGATGATGATGATGATGATGATGATGATGATGCTGCCAGCGTTGCAATATGCGATTAAACTTATTGTTATGTTGGAAAGGTTTCTACTCCCTTTTACGTCTTGGATATTTGTAATACAGATTTTGCAGTTAATGGTACTGGAATTGCGTTGTATGCATAGGGCTGAACAACCGAACATTGGTTTTAAATATCTTATACCATAGCTTATGCTTCCTAAACAAAGGGGAAGCTTAGGTCAATTAATCTAGAATAGCAAAAATAAAAATTTGTTGGTCAAATCTTTTAAAAACCATTGCTTAAATCATGGGGTTAAGCTCCCCCAATTTTGGATCCTCAAGGGATGCAGAAAGAAGTTCACTTTGAGTCCTTTGAAGGATAAGGGAGTAGTGTGCAACAACTTTTATGGGTGCATACTAATGGTCTTGAGAGAGGAATTCTTGAAAGAGGTGGCATACGAGAAGGCATGCTACACTGTTGTGTACACGCTAGTGCAAGATGAAAGCACATGCATAGAGAAAGGGGAGATAGTTCCATACTAAGTGAAGAAACTGTTGGAGGAGTTGAAAGATATTGTTTTGAGCACTCTACTAGATGGATTGCCACCAATGCAAAGTATTAGTCATCACATAGATCTCATTCTTGGAGCAAGTTTTTCAAACAATGCCACATATAGTTTGACACCTAAGGATAATGAAGGGGTGTAAAGGCAAGTGCAAGAGCTTTTGGATAAAGGGTTGATTAGAGATAGTGTAACCCTGTGCACAATACCTACAATATTGGTGCCAAAGAAAGGTGGAGGATGGCACATGTCTACAGACTTAACAATTGTTAACAAAATAATGATCATGGATGATTTGATGGATTGCCTAAGTGGAGCTCAATACTTCACAAAGATATAATTAATGAGTGTGTATCAGCAGATCATAATCAAAGAAGATGATGAATGGAAGATTGTAGTTAAGACAAGGAAAGGATTGCATGAATAGATAGCCATGCCATTTGCATTGATAAATGCATTGAACACATTCATGAGTCTCGTGAATGAAGTCTTAAAGCCATTTTTTCATAAATTTGTCATTGTGTACATAAATGATATTTTGGTGTTGAAAAAAATAGAGGAAAACTTAGTGCATTTGAGAAATGTGTAGCAATGATTATAATAATAGAAGTTGATGATAAATGTGAAGGAGTTTTGTGTAATTGATTTTGTGGTATCCTAAGAAGGTTTGAAGATGGATTTGAAAAAAGTGTTCACCATCATTAAATGGTCATCATCAAGAAGCACATTGTAGTGTGAAGCTTTCAATGCTTAGCATGTTTCTATAAGAAGTTAATTATAAATTACAATGGGACATGCATCATAATCATGGATTTGATGAGAGATCATATGGATTTTTTATGGTCAATAAAAGTTGAGTAAAAATTATAGTAGTTGAAGAAATGATTGATCAACTAGTGTTGGCACTATTAGATTTCAAAAAGGTATTTTAAGTAAATCAAACTGGTAGTGGTGTAATGATCAAAGCTGTGTTGAGCCAAGAGGTAGACATGTAGTTTACTTTAGTAAAATGTTGAATGACACAAAGAGGAAATATTCAGTCTATGATTACGAGTTTTATGCCATTGTGAAAGTGCTCAAGAAGTGGAGACATTATTTAATGTTAGATTATTTAGTGTTATACATAGAACCATTCGGTGAGTTTATCAACAACCAAGGGAAGCTAAATCACCAACACATGAAGTGGGTTGAATTCTTATAGAGATACTCATTTCTGTTGAAATACATCAATAGAAAATCAAACAAGGCTACAAACACACTGAGAAAAAGGATTATGTTGTTGAATGATATGTGACTGGAGGGTATTTGATTCCATGAGGGATATATATACAAAAGATGAAAATTTCAGAGATACTCAAAGAGCATGCATAGAGCCAACAAGCGAGGATCAAATTTTTTTGTTGGAGTATTTTGTACAAGAGGGGATGATGTTCAATGTAGTGAAATTATGTATGCCAAGGGGACCAGTGCACAAGAATATAATAAATAATAAGCATAGTGGAGGATTCACATGACACTTCAAGAATGACAATACATTGGCACAATTGGCATGAGGTTACTTTGGGCCAAGGATGGGCAAAGACATGTGTAGATATGTGAGATACTATATCTTTTTCTATTTGGTGAAGGGGAGAAGTCAAAATGTAGGATCTAGAAGGTGAAAGATTCCATCTTCATAATGGTGGATAATTTTTTTTACAAGGCATATTTCATTGCATGTACAAAGACACTTAATGCGATAAAAAATACAACTCTATTCAAGTCAAATGGGTGGTGAGGCTACATGAATTACCACACAACATAATGTTAGACAGATATACCAAGTGTTTAGGCCATTTTTGGTGAATCTTATGGACAAAGTTGGGAATGAAGTTGAGTTCTAGTGAATCACTCCTACAGTCTTAAAAAAAACCTAGGTTGATAAAAATATCTAGTTGAACTTGTTGTAATATCTAGTTAGAGATAAACCAACTAAATGGGACATCATGTTGGCATGGGTGGAATTCATGTATAAAAATTTGGTGAACCAGAATATAGGTCAAAACATAATATTGTGTGCCATTTTTTGGCATAAGAAGGTCACATACACTTCCAATCTCTCCTCAAAATATCTTTAGTTTATGTAATTTATATTAATCAAACATATGTGTTTTAGCTTATATATGCAAATATGTAGTGCATATAACTCCTTAATAAATTAAATTAAACTAATTCACTTACCATAGTATTTATCAACCCCATTCTCTTGTTCAAGGCATCAACTACTTGATTCTACTTTCTTGATTTATGCTTCAACACAAAACTATATCCCTGCAAGAAAGACACCAACTTGGCATGATTACTATTTAACTTCATTTGAGTATTCATATACTTGAAAGCCTCATAATTAGTATATTTAATAAATTCCTTAGGTACCAAGTAATGCCTACATTATCTCGATGCTTATACAATGGCATATAAATCAACATCAGATGTAGAATATTTCTTTCTTACCTCATTCAAATTGTCATGGAAATATGCTATTGGCCTTCCTTATTGTCTCAACACAACACCCATTCCAACATGTGAAGCATCAAAATGCACCTCAAACACTTTGTCAAAATATGGTGAGGCTAGAACGAGATTTTTTGTAATCTTTTTCTTCAACTACTAAAAAAAAACTAGTTGCTTCTTTTATCCACACAAATTATTTTCCTTTCATAAATTTTTTTATTGGTGTAATAATACTACTAAATTTTTTATTGAAATTTATGTAATTTTTTCCCAAACCATGGAAACTTCTTATCTCTGTGATGTTGTTTAGAATAGGCCACTTAATAATTTCCTTCACTTTTTCTTCATCCATTCTGAAACCATTAGCTAAAATTACAAATCCCAAAAATACCAAACTATCTTTAATAAAGCTATATTTCATAAAATTTGCATAGAGTTTCTCGTTTCTCAACAATTTTAACACCATTATCAAATGCTTTAAGTTATCTTCTTTAGTCTTACTAAATGTCAAAGTATTATCAAAATAAATCACCATAAAATTACCAGTGTAATCCAATGGCACTTTTATTTATCATCCTCATGAATGTGCTAGGTGTATTAGATAACGAAAATGACATCACCATCCACTCATATAGGCTATATCTGGTTGTGAATGTCATTATTTGTTTATCTTCTTCACAAATGCAAATCTGATAGTGCCACTCCTTAGATCAATCTTTGTAAAATAATTTCCTCCTATAAGAACATCAATCATATCATTCAAATGGGGTATACGAATTCTATACTTGATAGTAATATTGTTCATTTCTCTAATATCCACACACATCCTCCAATATCCATCTTTCTTTGGAGTCAACAATGTTAGTGTTTCACATGGACTCATTTTCTCCCTTATTACACCCTTTTTCTCCAAATTGGTAATTTGCTTGTTCAAATTTGCATGTTCTATTGGGCTCAAACTATATTCTACTTGATTAGGTAGAGTTGATCTTGAAATCAAATCAATGTGATGTTGAATGTCTCTGTTTGGTAGTAAACCATCTAATAGCTCATCAGGTTACTTCTACATATGCTTCCAATAATTTTTTTATTTCTTCTTGTAATTTTCCTATAGAAGGCATAACATCTATTATTTTAACTTCAGTAGCTTGATCTTATATCTCAAATTCAACCAAGTTTACTCTTTGGCAGTCATCCTACCTCTTTTCTTGTTCATGATAGTGAGGACAATCGTACAGATAGCTTGTAAAATTAATCGGTGTACTCTTGTACACTATGCTCCTTCTATCTTAAATTCTAGAAACTTATGTAGAGGGTTTGTGCATAATCTACAGGAAGGAATTTCTCCCTCAACTTCTTCTGCATCTTGATCCATATGTTTATATTTTTTTTGTTCTTCCTTTGCCTCTCTTTATGTAGATGATCCCATAAAATCATTGCATGACCTTTCAACTTGGTGCATGTAAATTTTACCTTCTTCTCTTATGGCATGGTTTTCCATTCAAAAAACTTATCCATGTTCAAAAAATCTATCATCTCCTCTAGTTGTAAGATTCCCTGTAGTCTGAAACTTCAACTTTGACTCCATTTCTTCCCTTGAAGGCTCTAATCATTCTCTCCTCCAGTGATAGTGGATCTTGATTTAATTATTCTTCATGAACTGGTTCTTCTTCAATAACATTTTTTGGTTACCTTCTTACATGATTGATGATAATTTTAGTTAGTTATGCCATTTACCTCCACAGCTCTTGCATATCCCTACTCATTTGATCATCAACTTATCTTCTTTGTCTTATTTCCATCTCTGAAACCTACATCAAACTCTCCATAAGTATGTCACTTGATCTGATACCACATGATGTGCTCTCACTAGATTGCTTAAGCAAATAATAAATCAATAGGCATGGACAACTTCAAAACTAGGTGAAATCAAACTCACACTTCATATATTACTTCAATGACACTCCTTACAAACTGTTTTGAATATAAATGCATAGAAGCCACTATGGCCTAATAAGAGGATCTCAATTCCTTATCTAGAAAAATCAACCAAATAACCAAAGCATGTGATAACAATCTCAACCCAAGAATTATTCCCTCCTCTACTTGGAGACAATAAAAGCAAGAGACAAAAGCATTCTCCACTTGGAGGGAAAGACAAAAGACAATCTCCAAGAAAAATGTGTCATCCTTTTCATGGAGGGGATAATGGATCATGCTGAATACTTTTTCTAAGTGATCCACCTTAGCCTGGGTCCCTTTAGCATGTGCCACTCAAATGGAGTCCCACTCTACATGGATGGTCAATCAAAATAGTAATATTTGTCCTCCACTTACATGTGCATCCGAAAAGTTAGTGGATTCTCATTTTAACAAAGGTCAAGCCCATTATCCTTGTTATCCACATAGAATTGCACCTCATTTTGATCAAGGTAGAAAAAAATCAAATCTCCCTTTGTGCCCTTGAGAATTATGGCACCCCAAGCCACCTAATCAACATGAATAATGCTTATGACAACTCACTAGTGTGAATATTGTCTCCACATCATATTTCATCTATTATACAGTGTCATAAACATAAAAAAAAAGTGCCTCTTGGATTTATCTCCTTATTTAGTTAATTATAGTTTTGATATGTTCAAACTTTTCATTTAAACACTGATATGTACTTTTGAGTAACTTTTTCATCGATTGATTTTTTGCAATGATAATGGTTTTGATTGAAGACTTATATTAAAGTTATTTATTTTAATTTTTTTCTCTTGACTCCATTCATATATATAAGAATGTCAAATATATGAAAAAAAAACAATTCCAATTTACATGCTAAGAGTTTTAGAACTCTTATAGTGTTAGCATAATTTGATACATATTACATTGTGTTAAAATTAGCGATAACTAAGTGACATATATTTTTTTTAGTGATGCGGTTGGTAGTTAAAATGTTGGTTATTCAAACGAATAACCATTTCCCTTTTGTATATATTCATTACTTGTTGAATAATATCATCGAAGTATTCTGCATTATTTTACTTCATTGGTATCAACGCCTCTTAATTCCCATGGCTGTAATGAGTATTTAAATATTATAAGGGGCAACGTTATATCTCATTGCCCCACCAATGGCATTATATGCTTTGAGGAATTCTTATTTAGATTAGATTAAATTTTTGTAGTGTTCTAGCATTTTTAAATTTTTGTCTTGGCATTCTGTGTGCATGATGCACCAATAATTTGTTGGGTGCATTCAATAATTACATATATTAGAGCATCAACATTCTGCCTGAACTCTGCGTGGTCCGTAGTAGTGAAATTGGCAACAAGATTTCATCTGCACTGTTTGATGCCTTTTTTATCGAAGTGCAATAGCAAAAGTGATCAAGGTCTTGGACATTGTGTAAAGAAGTCTGTTGGAGACTGCAAAAGCATGCAAGAAACCGTTAGAGACTATGGGTGCTATAGAGAAGCGAATCCCAGTTTCTAATTTTAAAAAACACATGAAGCAATAGCCTGGTCCATCATTAAAACCTGAAGATGAGTCAGAGTTTGAAGATGCAGTTATAACAAAAGCATTCAACCTTGAAGCGCAATCGACCTGTGCAAGGAGCAAAAACGTAAGGTAGTCTATTGAAGTTTGAATCTGAGCCAACATGGAAAGTTGTGTAGCATACAATAGAAGCACGGAAGCTTGAGACATCTGCGTAGTAGTAGAGAAGTAGATGGAAAGGAGAAAGCATGGTGACGGTTGGGAAGGAGCATCTTAAAATGAATGCTTAACGTTTTGATTTCAATACCAATAGCACTCGCATGTCAGTTAAAGGTGGTTACTATTTATTGTATAGTCCATTATTTTAGAGATATATTCTATTTTTAGTTTTCTAATTTTTAGTTTAACATTTTATTTCGATTATGTGTCATAGTTTTAAGTTGTCAAATAAAGACTTGTTACGGTTACAATATTGCTTTTAAGAGTGAGTCTTTAATATTAGTATATGGTCAAGGGTATTTCATTAATTTTTAGGTTCATTAGCAATTTAAGATTAAAATTATTAGTTTGGTATAATTAGTTAGTTATTTGTTGTTCTCAAATCTAAAGTCAAAGGTGTGTTTATAAAAGTTATTAAAAATATCAAAATTTAATAATGAGTTGAAGTGTCAGTTCTATGTCAAAATTATCAAAATAAAAATTATTTATTTGTATAAAGATGTACTATTGTTTGTAAGCAACAACCTGAGTCAAATGTCATCAAATGTCAAATGGGTCCAAATTATGGGGGGATTTCTCCTCAACAAAGTCATGCAACTGAGCTTCATAACTTCTTCAACTGAGTGAAACAACTTCATCAATTGGAGGATGGAGGATACATAGACGCTGGATGATATTTGGCATCCTCTCGTGAGTCGCCTATGATGGGGTCACATCATTTCTATGGTAACAAATTTTGATGTGTTTGTTTTATGTTTTGCAGTGTATTTTTTAATAAAACACTGAGCATTATTTTCTAGTTTGGTACCTCCTGAAAAAGAACATTGTGGGAAGCAAAAGCACTAAAGTAACACTTGGATCTTGGAAAAGGGTTTGTGGTAATCTGAAAAACCATAGAAGTTTAGTAGAAACTTTCTGTACTCTCTAGGTTCGTGGTTAACTTGCAGCAGAAAACCATATGGGTTTGTGGTAATTCTAGAAACCACCAAAAATGTTAGCAGAGAGAAGTGTTCCTGTCACTTCTAGGTTTCTGGGAATCCTGCAAAGAAAAATTGAGGTGTTATCGAGACATTGAAGCCACAAAAATGGCATGCCACTTTAAAAAGTGAGAAGGATACGCGGAGAGTGTAAATATTTTTATAATGTTTGTAATAAAGGGAGGACCACTAGTAGGAAATATAGTGTTTGTAGAAATAATATAATAAAGGGGGAAATGTTAGCATAATTTGATATATATTACATTGTGTTAGCATTAGTAATAACTAAGTGACAATTGTTTTGTTAGTAATGCGATTGGTAGTTAAACCTCACTCATTCATTGTTGATAATAACATTAATTTACACAGATCTTAAACTAATATATATACAATTAAAATAAAATGTACTAACAATAATACAATATTTTATGTATAAATTTAAGAGTTTATATGAATTATGATAAAATATTAATACACAAGATTTGCGCCTACATTCTGAAATACCCTTCCACGTATTAAACCTCGCTCATTTATTGGTATCTTTCTGTTAGTGAATGTGTTGTTAATAAGGCATATGATGATTCAATATATTATAGTTGTAAACTCTTCTCAAGTACCGTTTTTGGCCCATAATGTAATATGTACAATCCAAAATAAACCGTTTCCATTTCCCAATACATACATGATATTCTCTTGGATAAGAACAGAGCAATGAATGGCAGGGGAGTGGAATTTGAATAGAAGGTAAATAAAGTGATAAAGCACGAGAGCATTAGACGCCGGATTCCATCTCGACACCACAAAAACATGGATGCCCAACATACTCGTTATCATCTCCTTCTCTACCCTAAAAATTATATGACTACACGTATTTTTTCAGCGAGATTCATTTATACGTCTATTATATTTATAGTGTTTTTCAGATACAGAGACCATACGATATACTACTTAAAATTTTGGAAAATAGAAAACACAAACCAACAAAAGGGACGAAGGTTCTATGAATATATGATAAATTATCTATTATATATTTCTAAAACAAATATAATTTTATGATTTAATAATAATAATAATAATAATAATAATAATAATAATAATAATAATAATAATTATTATTATTATTATTAAGAGTTATTTATAATATTAATATATATATCTTAAATAAATTTATGTAAAATACATCGATAAATATCATTTTTGAAATAATTAATTTTACTTATAAATTAATTATGATTATTTATATATTATAAATTTATTTATTATAATATAATAATACTTTTTATCATAATTTATATTTATGAATTCATTTTTAAGATATGATTATTTATAAATATAATAATATAGTTAAATTTATATATTACTTATAAATTAGTTATGATTATCTAATTATTTTATTATGATATAATATTTTTATGATAATATATTTTTACAATTTTCTTTTTATGATTATTAATAAATATTATGTGATAATATGATTATTTATTTATTAATTATAATGTAATCGATCAAATGGAAATCAATTTCACATTAAAAACAATAAGAGAAGTTGTACATTAAAAATAATGAGATAAAAAATAATCTTTAAAACATTAATGTAAAAAATTTATAATATGGAATGACAAATCAATTTACCTCATTTTTTTTATTCGTTACTTTTTATTTTCCTAACTCTACTCTACTTTACATTTTTATTTATTTTTTGTTTTAATTTATTTATATTTATATGTTTTTTATTTTTTAAATCGATATATTGGGTTTTTTTTAATTTATTTAATCATATTAGTTTTAATATAATTAAAATTGTTTTATTTTTTACTTTTTAATGTCAACTTCTAATTAATTAATTACCAATTCATTCATGTCATTATACCCTTTCACTCTCTAAATACATTATATGAAACACTTATAATAATAATAATAATAATAATAATAATAATAATAATAATAATAATAATAATAATAATAAACTTTTATATGCTCCATTAAATATTTCCTTCTCCACTATTTTATCATGTTTATTTTAAAAAGATTTGCATGTCCTTTATGATTCTATCTCTCTCTATATATATACACACACTTACTTTTAAAAGCTATCTACAGAATAATGTTAAAGAAGCCCCTTCCTAAAACTGCGCTTAGATTTAATATGTTCCATTCTATGTTTTCAATGTCCCATTTAATTTTTTTTTTAAATAATTTTTATCTACTTGACAATATACACTCACGTATCCTTTTTTTTCTTGGTTTATTTCTAGAGGATTTATTTGTAGGCCAAGCAAACACAACAGGTTTGTGAGCGTGCCATATTGCAATGTGGGTATTAGAGATGACTCTTGATAAGACAAAAATTGAAATAAATAATATTGATCATTAAAACTTGACTTTCATTTTAGTATCAATAATATGTTCATTGTAACCATCATACAAACATACATACAAATATAAAATTTTAATTGAGACTAGTATAGATATATTAAATACATCTATTTGAAATATGATGAAAGATATCAATTTCGAGGTTTTTATCTTATATTTTTTACATATTGCATTTATTAATGATTTCATTACCTTCTCCTTCAATTTTATATGAATTGGTGACAATGGTATCTATCTATTTACACTAATGTGTTGGGTTCGAAAAAATATGTTTGCAAAAAAAAGAGGAGATCCACCATATGACCAAACTAATATGATTTTTTGATTAACTTCTCAAAACAAAAAGAAAAAAGTGTAAGTGAATGTTTAATTTCATTTTTTATTAATAAATTTAAAACTTATTTTAAATTAAGTAAACTAAAAATTAATTTTTAATTATAAAATATTTATTTTACTTTTAACTATTATTACACCGATAGGTATTCCCTACAATGGCATCTAGGGGGGTGAAATGGGGTAATGGCATGAGTGCATTAGAAATTAATTAATTGGAAGCCAACTTAATAAAATAATTTAACATAGACAGGTTTGGAAGAGTGTAATTAATAATTAATTTAAATCTGACTTTTAATTATATATTTATATGATAGATAGATGAATTATATTTATTATTGTAGAAATTTTATTTACTTTAAAATTAAAAAAATTATTTATTTATTTATTTACGACATTTGTTATTTTGGTAATTGTATTTATTTTAAAATAAAATATTTTATTTACTACATCGAGAAGTGTAATCTATAGTAATAACTATGGAATGTAATGACATGAATAATTCACTTTTATTTTTTGTGAGTTGACACACACACATATTTATATATTAAAATGATATGTCCGTTGTTTATATATAAGAATATATATATATATATATATATATATATATATATATATATATATAAAGTGTGGTGTGCCATAGATTATAGTATACATAGTAGACATTTATTTTTATATATCCATAAGAAACAACTAGAAAGTTGTTTTTAGTGCCATACTTTTTCTAACCAACTAAAATGTGTTCGAAATAAAATTCAAATGAGTATATCTATTATACAAGCCTAGAAAAGTCTTTAAAAGTCTTCATAAACATTCTTGGCCTCATGTGTCATCGTTGCTTTTCAAATATCATAATTTTAGGTTAGTTTTATGATTTAATTATTTTTATTTTTTATTTTGTTTTTTGGGTGTAAATTTTAAATAAAATTAAAATAATATAATATGAAAAAGGTATTTATAAGTTTGTAATAAATTTAATTTTTATTTTCACTATTCATTTTATAAATATAATTAATAAATTTCATTAAAATATTTATTGAGATGGTAAAATTATAATTATAATTAAAATATAATTATACATTTATAATATAATTATTAGTACTTGATATAATGTTATTGAAATTTATGAATAAATTATTTTTATTATTTAATAATTAATTATGTATTTTATATTTTCAAATTATTGGATAAAAGTTTGAATTTATTATGTTTATATGATAAATTATTTTCATTATTTAATAATTAATTATGTGTATTATATTTTCAAATTATTGGATAAAAGTTTGAATGTGTTATGTCTATGTTTTATAGGTACGACTCAGCGATAATTGAATTTTGAAACTAAATAGTAGTGAATACAATATTTAAGAGATTATTCTCGATAATATCAAAGACAACAATGTGAATAAATGACAGAGGAGCAAAGACAACAATATAATTAGAATAAAAGAGAAAGACGTGTAAAATGTAGGGCTGAAATCCCAGTTGAAAATTTAGAAGCAAAATTGAGATAATATGCATAATAAATGATAGCATATCATGAACAAACATCACAATATGATCAACAAAGATTAAGAAAAAGAATTCAAAGATATGTGCATTTGAATCAATTTACAGTGGAAGAAAGAAATCAACTACAAGAACGTAATCATGAATCAATTTAAAGACATCATCGAATGAATGTTAATACTGATGCTAACTCTAAATAAGTGAATTTAATCACCATAGAACGTGTGTTACAAATTTTAGATAATAGATAAATAAATGAGATGGATGACGATGTTGGAAATAATATACAAAATACACATGATAATAGTGAAAATATAGAGGTATATTTAAAGATGTTACAAATTATTTTTCACCATTGTCTATAAAATTTGGTTTCGCCAAGTATGTGTTATATTTATCAAGAAAGTTACCCTAGAATAAATATCTTTCAAGCCCCTGAAGGTCCAATTTTCCATAAATATCGATAAGATTAAAAAATATCATCAATCTTCAGCATCAAATAATATGGATCCTAGTCCACAATCACCAAAACTTGCATGCTTAACCCAAGTAGAAGAGATGTTGATAGCACAAATCAATCTAGTCCTTCAAGTCACACATGCAATTGGAGGTCAATATAAATATAAAAGACATACAATCAGTTTTCCACAAGAAGTGAAAGAAAATTCTAAGGCTTTACCACATCATATAAAATATTTGCCTATCATTGTTGTTCAAAAAAGAGATCAATGTAGAATGAATTACAATATTATATTTAATAGAGAAAGAGTATATAGGTCATTAAAATATAGAATGTAACATGGTAAGTTCTATAGAGATGTTTAGATTGATGAAAATGCACTTATCGAACTTCCACCCAATTCTGAGAAAAATATCTTTGACCAATTGAACTCTGTACGTATGAAGTTTGATTCAGATGTGAATGAATATGCATTTTAGGGTCTGATGATGGAAATGGATGAAATAAATATCATAAATCACATAAATTCACTGGCCTATAAATCCCCAAATGCCATAAGAGAGATGGAATTGATCCATGCATGGGTGAATAATCATAATGCAAAACCTGAAGATTTGATGGATTGGATAGGAATTTTTGCATCCCCTATAAATGAGTATGTCATAGAAGGGTTAATTGATATGGCCTTCCCTACATTATTTCTAGATGTAAGATGTGATTGGTTAAACATTTTATTCAATACAAGGATCACCATTTTGGACGACACCCATGATCCAGATATTACACAATGAATATGATTATGAGACATCATGCACAAAATTCAGTACCATCAATGAATTAAGTGAGCATATGGATAAATTGCCACACTCTCATCTAGCTAATAATTTGATGTGTTTTGGTACCACATTGAGGCGTACAAGGTCTTATTGGGAAAAAAGCCATGCATAATTAAGTGACATGTTGCATCAAATTGGAGCACCAATAATTTTCTTCACGTTGAGTGCAACTGATATGTATTGGCTTGATCTGCATGTGCTAATGCTAGGAACACCACCAACCAATCTCCAAGAATCATAAAAATGGCATCGTCAAAATATTATTGACTATCCTCATATAGTGTTATATTACATGCACTTGCGATAAACAATTTTTTGAAAGGAGATACTACAAAAAGGAATGAAAGTGAAAGATCATTAGTCTAGATATGAATGGCAACATAGAGGTTCACCACATGTACATGGGTTCATATGGTTGGAGGGACCACCAAACATGGAGAACCTTGATTGGAAAAATAATCGTGATCTATAAAATGCTCAAAAATACTTTGATTCTATTGTCCATGCCTAGAATCTGCATGGAGATCCACATCAACAAAACATACAGGTATGCTATCAATATTTTTTGTATATAATTTTTGTATAATAATTAAGTTTTCTCATACTAATAGATAAAATTATATATATATGATGCAATATAGGTATTAAATTTTTTTTACAACATCCATGTCTTTGAAATACACATCCACTGACACAAGTGGATCTTGACCATGACTATGAAGACCTACTCAATTGTTTAGAGCATCATAAAATGTGTAGAGAGGGTGCTTGCCTATGTAAGAAAAGAGGAAAGATGGTTTATAGGTAAGATATTCATACAATTATTTTTTCTTTATATAAATATATATCATAATGTGCTTATAAAAACTATTTTTTATTATTTTTATAGGTACAATAAACTGTGGCCGTTGAATATGAATGGATCAAAATTATTTGAAGACCCAAAAATAAGAGATAAAGAATATAAACTTGCAAGAAATGATGATCATGTAAATACACATAACTAAAATAGGAAAAAAGCTTTCCAAATGGAAAGCTGAGGAAGAAAAACTCAAGTCTCTAGAACTACAATAATGTTACATGTTTAATATCACACATATTATATTTATTTTCATATTTTGATGCATATGGAATTATTTTCTTGAATTATCATTGATTGTGATATATATTTCTTATTTGTATGAATATGAAATGATGCATTAATTTGTATTTATTGGTAAATGTGCTTGCCACATCTACAAGTGCTACTAGCATAGATATCTTAAATACATTTATCTAAAATATGTCAAGAGATATCAATCTCGAGGTACGTATCTAACCGACATCACAATATAGGTGCCTTGAGATTGATATCTATCGACGTATTTTAGAGAAATATATTTAAGATATCTATGTTGGTTTATTTAATATTTGTTATTGTGGTAATTTGTTTTACTTTAAAACTAAAAATATATTTACCATACTGGAATATATGATAAGTGAATTATTTTTTTTTTGATAAAGTAAGGTGGCAAACCAGGGGTCGAACCCTATACAGTCAAAATAGACAAGAAGGCAAACAAACAAAAAATGCCTTCAGAGAGACGACGGCACAGCCGAGAACAACAGATAGAAACAAAACACAAGCCATGAGAAGACCAAGGTCAGAGCGGTCTCCCCTTACATAAATATTGATTTGATAAGATCATTGAGTTTCTCATTCTCTGCATTGTCAGCATACCCAGTACTACCCACCACTTCTAGCATAGACATGTTTAGCAGAATTGTATTACGAAGCCCTTTGGTGAAGACCTTCTCTAGCTTTTGAATGTGGTCCTTCAAGGCCCCAATTTCAATTTTTCAATTAGTCTCATTCTCAATGCCCTCACCAGCGTCCTCGACATACATTTTCCCCTTATTGTTAGCAGTTCCCATAGTGTCAGCACCTTGATCCTTAGTAACCTCAAAATCCCTAGTAGCCTGCTTCCCTCCAATGTCCTTTGAAATTTTTTGGATTTCCATCTCCTCAGACTCTTCCTCTTGGGTTGCTTCTTCTAAAGCACTTTCTGAATAATCAATCAGTTTGGCCTTCAGGGCTAGTTTACCAGCAATTCACCTTGACCTTTGCACTTCGGAGGGGAATCCTTCCTTATTAATTTTGGAAGGCTTGTGAGATTTTCCACCTTGGCCCCCTGTGGTCCTGCCTGAATTATTGTGGGTCCCTTCCATAGTCTCTTTAATATTTTCTTCCTCTTCATCAACCTTTCTCTTCTTTCCCTTCTTGCTCGCAAAGGAGTCGGGGGTATCAACAAGGGACTTTTCAGGGTTATCAATATGCCTCATTCCTGACAAGTCATCTCCTTTTGAATGATCTCCCTAATGTTTAAGGGAATATGAACACCTTGTCTCCACAACCTCCAACCTGAAAATTGCTGCCCCAAGGTTCGCACAAGCATCAGCGACCCTGTTGGCTTCTCTGTAGGTATGGGAAATCTCAACTTTGAAAAACTTTTATAAAAGAAATTGGATATCAGTAATGATGTATTTTAGCTTGATTCCCACATTTGAAGCTTTATTAATGGCATCTATGACCATCTTAAAGTCTCCTTGTATATTCAAGTTCCTTATTCTTAGGGATATAGCTAACTTTAATCCCCCATAGTAAAGCCATTGCTTCAGCATAGTTGTTGCTCTGGCATCCAATTCCACCAGCATAAACAGCAGACATCTATCCTTTATCATTCCTTATAATTCCTCCTCCACTAGCTTTACCATCTAACTTGGATGCCCCATCAAAGTCGAGTTTCATCTAGTTAGGTTTAGGGGGGATCCATTTAGTATTAAGTCTCTGTAGTATTTTGGAGTTATTATACCCAGGGATCTAGTTTAAAACCTTCCATTTGGCTGCAATTTGGCTTTCAATTTGAGATAGGGGTTTCTCTGCAACACAAATATGAGATGTTGTAACACTTTCCATAATGGTCTTAGCAAAGGAGTTAAACACCTAAAAAGCATTTCTAGCAGTGTCCCTAAAAATTTTGTGATTGCGCTCTTTCCATAAAGTCTAACTCAAACATGGCAGAGCTTGCTTCCATAATTCCATAAGCTAGGGATGTCTAAAGGTTGGGTTCTAGCTGTGAATTACTTCTTTAAGGTCAAAATTACAGACCCATTCATTACCAAAGTTATTATGTATTGTGCCCCATAATTCCCGGGCAAACTCACAGTGGATAAATAGGTGTGAAACTAATTCCTCTTTTGAACCACATAGGAAACATATGTTAACTAAAGAAAACCATCTCTTTTGAAGGTTATCCTATGTAAGGATTTTTTTATGAGCAGCAGCCCACCAAAACATGTTAATTTTTGGAATAAGTTTATGATTCCAAACCTTTTTCCATACATCTTTATTCTGAGCTTTAGGAATGAGCAGATGGTAAGCAGATTTGATAGAGAATGATCCATTCTTATTTGGCCACCAATATTGTTCATCCTCCCGAGGAAAGAGAGGGATTCTGATCTCCTGAACGCATTGTTGGATCTCCCAAACTCTTGAGAAAAGCTCAGGCTAGTGCACACAGCAATCCAAAATATTTTTCTAGCTCCTCATCCCATTGTTATTTTCCATATAATCACTGACCCTATTTCCAAAAAATTGGGTAGTCAATTCAGCAATCTCTCCATAGTTTCCCTATGTGATGAGAGCCTTATCCTTTAACCGGATATCATCCCAAAATTTAATATGCCAGCCATTTCCAAGTTTCCATCTAATTCCCTATTTGAGAAGGCTTCTACTTTTTAGCATTTTATTCCATATCATAGATCCCTGGGGTAATCCCGTCTGTTGAAGAAAGTTGGAATCATCAATGCTATGCATGTATTTGGCATACATTATTTCCCCCCAATCATTGTTTTTATGGATCAGGTTCCAACTAACTTTTGAGAGAAGGGCTTTGTTCATGTTCCTGATGGACCTAATATTAAGTCCACCATGAGATTTTGGAAGACACACTTTTTCCCATCTGACTAAAGACATTCTCTATTTGTCTTCCACTCCCGTCCATAAAAATTTCCTTTGGATCTATTCCAGTTTCTCAGCAAAATATGCAAGAATTTTAAAAAGAGACAGGAAGTATGTAGGAATACCTTGCAGTGAAGCCTGAAGAAGTTGTATTTTACCAACACTGTTGAGTAGTTTCCCCTTCCAACCAAGAAGTTTCCTCTGCATTCTTTCCACAATTCCATTCCAAAATCTAGGAGATACCTCTTTGACCAAGAGTGGGAGACCCAGGTAGGTAGCTGGTAGGCTAGCTTCAGCACATTCTAATATATCAATGATTATATGTCTAAGTTTATTAGGAGTGTTGAAGAAATACACATTGCTTTTCTAAAAATTTATCTTTTGTCCCAACTCTCTGGCATAATTATTTAAGATATTCTTCCATCTTCTAGCTTCAATCAATGATGAGATACCAAAGAAGATGGTATCATCCACAAACTACTATACCACCATACGATGAAGGGAGGAGGCAGGTTTGATGCCCACTAGCTTTTTTGAGGCTATATCTGCTTGTATGTATCTTCCTAGTGCCTCAGCCATAATGATGAATAAGTACGGGGAGAGAGGTTCTCCCTGATGAATTCCTCTTGAGGACAAGAAAAACCCTCTAGGAACACCATTAACCAGCACTGAGAATTTTTCAGAAGAGACCACGTTCCATAACAAGCGAGACATTTTATCATTAAACCCAAATTTTTTGATCACTTGGAATAGAAAAGTCCATGAGACTCTATCATAAGCTTTAGAAATATCAAGCTTGAGAGCCATCCCAGGGATTCTACTCTTATCCATGGAGTGAATAGTCTCATGTGTTGTGATCACAGCATCAAGAATCTGCCTGCCCGAGATGAAACCTTTTTGAGCAGGAGAAATAATTTTATCTAGCAAAGGTTGAATCCTCATGACCAAGATTCTAGTACATAACTTATACATAGTGTTGCATAGACTAATGGGCCTGAAATCAGTGAGGTGTGAAGGTTGTGATTTTTTAGGAACAAGTACTATGAAGGTATTATTAACTTGTTTCAAAAGTTTACCCGATCTTAAAAAATCACACACAACAGTCCTGAGGTCCACTCCTACTATCTCCCAATATTCTTGAAAGAATATATGAGGAAAGCCATCAGGACTCGGGGCTTTAAAAACACCCATGGAGAATAAATCAGCATGGAATTCTTCCTCAAATATAGGCTTTAACATCTCAAAATAACATTCATTCAAGAATTTTCCATTCCTAAATTCAAGAAACAGAGTATTGCCACACTGAAGGATATAAAGTAGGAACTTACTAAAAGTGTATAGGAATATGATGCAAGGTTCAAAACACTTTTTTCAAAGTTGTCATTTGAACTCAATATTTCTCAGCATGTATAGTGGTTCATGGGAGGTTGGTTACTTCCTTTTCGATGAACAATATCCCAAATGACTTCTATTACCCTGTGGAAAGCTTTGGAATCCACCCTCCATGATAAATTTATTGGTAGTATTGACACTGAAATGAGTCCCTTCATGGAATCCCAAATAGCATTAATAACATTGCATCTTGAAAAACTAATTGCAAACAATGCATATGATACTCGTATTGGTCTTTGGTGCAATGATTATGAGTCTAAAGGATATAAATGAAGCAACTACCCACACAAAAACATCTGCACTAGATTGAAGCAGTCATGTGAAATATGCCATGAAGAGCACGATGTACACTCTATGACATAAAATATGTGATGCCTACATCTATGACAAATTATTGTCAGTTTATTAGTGATATCTATGAATCACCTGCATGCAGTACGTGTAAAACCTCTATGTCCAATAATCAAGATAATGATGGCTATCGTTGTCGATGTAGAAGATGAGGATGAGGTGGTGGTCATTTGCCACTAAGAACATGTTATAAACGTGGATCCCTGGACCACTATCAAAGGGATTATCTAGTTCATCCTACATGTGCTTTTTGTAAAAAGGACCATTAATTAGAAGAATTTCCTAACTTGTACATGACCATCACTAAGGAGAGAAATGAAAAAGGTGAAAGTATGATTTACATTGAGAAACCACATTGGATCACGCATTCAAGCACCCCAATAACTCAACAGGTGAATATCACTATGTGTAGCAGAGGAAAATATAAATCTCCATCTACTCTTATTGAGAAGGTACAATGTGAAGAGCCTTGGTCGAGGAAGTATCCTGATGCCCAACATTATTCTAAGGATATATTGTAGGACACTATGATGCTGGTATGATAAATACAAGGAGAAATTCAATTTCTTAAGGATTAAGAAATAATGCAATGTGTTGATATGCAAAAGGTATTGGAGACTTAAAATGCGGTGCAAGATGATTTTCAAGATCTTTTCAAGCGTATGTTGGATAAAGGCATTGTCCCAAAACTAAGTGTTTGGTTTAAGAACTAGATACAAGCACCAAAAAATGCTCAAACTCAAATGAATCGATAGATTAAGGATAATCATTTGAATCATGCTCAGCGGCAAGATACTCCTGTTCCTCCTACCCCTCCTAAGGATAAAGGAATACTAGTAAATGCTGCCATTGATGGTTGGGTAATTCAGGACATCTTAGTTGACACTGATGTTGAAGTTAATGTCCTTACTAAGGATGTCTATCATAAAATGGCTACTTCGATATTACAACCTTCACCACATGTATTATTTATGGCTAATAAAACTCATGCTCTACTTATTGGTATCCTCAAGAATGCAACAATGGATACCATTGGAGTACATTTCAAAGCTGACTTTGAGGTTCTTGAGTTAGCAAAGGCCGATGACTTCCTAGTTCTATTAGGGCAATCATGGTGTTATGAAAAAAATTCAAACTTAAGTTTTAAAAAGTGCTACATTAGTTTTGAGAATGTTGATCAACACGTTGTTATTCCTCTAGATCAAAAACATGGGCCCCCATACGTAGAACTTGTTAATGTGGAAGAAGATTTTAACCGCATTTATAATCTCACTACCATTGATGGTGATCAATGTGATCCTACTCCTGATGGCATTATTCATTGGATGGACACTCAGTACCTTTTTGATACTATGATCAATGCTTGTAATTATTGGGCACATAGTCACTATGACCTCACTAAAAGAGTGTTTAGTGCCATTGGTAGTCAGGGGAACATTATACATCAGTATCATAAATGCCATAGGTCCATTTACCTTCTTACTGATCAAGTCATGAGGGGACCAAGCATAGATGCACCCTTAGAAAGACTTGGTGTGGCCCCTCAATTTCACAGACAAATGGAAGTCTGTGACTTTGTCCAATGCCTTGAAGAATTTTATCACTCTAACAATGATCGTATACTATCCTTGGTTCACCTCTTTGATGGTAAAGCTACAAGGTGGTGGTGAACCCTTCTTGAATGACTTCTCTAGTGGGATCAAGTACACTCTGCTTTGCATCACCAGTTCTTTCCTGATAATTGACTTAGGGGAACAATCAGCTATAGCAGACTACAAGTACCTGAACCCCATATAGAGGCATGTGAGTCAATATGGAGAGCATAAGAGTCTTACTAGAGTATTTATGGGAACATGCATTTTATAGAACTTTATAAATATAGGCACGAGTATGGTATGTTTATGAAGAGACACATATGGGCACCCAATTTTGGCATCTATTGAAGTAAAACATGAACTCAACAGTATTTTATTCCTCTCTAAGAATGGATTTGTGCCTCACTCTCTACGCCATGCACAAAATAGTTATTGGTGATCCTAGTCCCATTGAAGATCTCCTGAGATATATCCATAATGACCTAGAAGAAGGTTTAATTCTCTTCAATGAATCATCTACACAACTTGTTCCCATGCTAGAACTAGTCCTTGATTAAGATCGATTTGCAGAGATACATCTATGAAAATAGAAGTTAGTGTTTCAGGTAGAAGAAGGTGAAGGGTCCAACCCACTCGACCCCATGTCAAGTCACTTGGATGTCCCTATGGACTATGAAACATGAGTTGTTTGTGATTCTGGTCCTGACACAGACCACTCTTACTCTGGGCCCTTTCAAATTATTCAACACAACATTGGCATAGAGGAAGAACAAAAAATAGCTACTGTAGGTAACTATTGGACCGACATAGAAGTTTCAAAGGTATTCGAGTTTTTAAAAGAATACCAAGATGTTTTTCTAAGAAGGTATAGTAATATGAAAGGAGTTCATCCATCCCTAGGTAAGATGCATATTAAACTGGTTGATGACATTTGACTAGTCAAGAAAAGGCCACATATGATGAATCCTAATCTACAAGCGCACATAAAGGAAGAAATTGAAAGTACACAAGTTTTCATCATTCCATGACACTAAAAAGAGTTTGACTCATCTGACATGTTTTTATAACACTATTGTGCTACAGATTAACTAGTTGTCTTTACTTAAAAAACACATCACTAACAGTTGCCATAAGCTTGGTAATGGTAAATCAAATAATATCTCGTATGAACATAACTTAATCATAAGAATACCCAAGTCCATGTGTACATAATTTTGTATAAGAATACCCCTATATTCTTTAGTTGCTTCCAAAGTACATTTTAGCATTTCAAAAATGGAATGCAAAGTTTTCAACAGAGATTTACATTTTGACAATTGACTTTCATCGCATGATGTTGTCATATTCACTTTTATGGACATATTTGCATGTCTCAAAAATATACCATCTGGGCAAATAAAAAACTTACTTAAAAATCCAATATAATTGGCTAAATACAGATCCCATGATAATCATGATATTTATTTTAAAAAAACATTTAGCTCTGAAGGTATATTTAACCACATGAAATGTACCCCTCTCAATAACTCCTTGCTAAAAGTGTTTCCACTTTGCCAAATGAAATCCAATTCATGGTTTATTTAATCCAATTGGAAATCCACTAAACATGGATCAAAAAGCATCAACAACTGCAACAATTTACTGTATCCTTGAACCAATGGCCCATAATTTCCACCAAACATCAATGTCTAAATGCAATACGAAAATCCTAGGAAAAAATAAAGTTCTATTGAATATCAAATTTGGTAATGATGAGGGACATAGTTTCTTCCTAAATTCGCTATTTGTTACCAACTGGGTAAACAAAAACATCTCATTTATCGAATTCAGACTATGATCTGTTATAGAAATGCTACATGGGAAGGTAGTGTAATTTAACTTATTATTTAAAATCAATCTTGATTCCACCTAATAATATCAATATTCCCAGTGAGACTTGCATCTCTCCAATTTATATTATTATTATTATTATAAATGCATCTCGAGTTCAATAAGTGTTATAATTAAATTAATACCTCACCTATTTGACTGGTTGTGTAATTAATTAAAATCATTGCACACTCTTTTCTAGCTGTATTTATAGATAAAATGTTACATATTTTTAGAGCAGTCACTATGCCATACAATTTATTAAGGTGATGCTATTCAAATACTACACAATCATGCTAAGTGTTGCTTATAGTATATATATTGAAGTCATAAATAGGTAAAATGTTGACCATAGAAGAAATGATACGCTATTCCAAATGTTTCATAAGTTAGTTGATCCTTCTACCAAAGAGGACGTTATGTATTAAAAAAACTCAATTTTAATATTCAATTACTTACTTATTTGACTTAGTTTATTCCTTTGATTCAACAATTTAGTAATAATATATATTCAGCCTATTATTATCATATGCTCAATGACTTATTCAAATCTAGAGTTTTTAGATAAAACATGGTGAAATTGGCATATGCTCAGTGACTTATTCAAATCTGGGATTTTTAGATAAAACATGGTGAAATTAGAAAAAGGCTCCAACATTTCAAAATTAGTACTCGGTATTCTATCCTAATCGTTGGGCAAATTTTATTTTAAATTAGTGTTACAAGTTTTATACTCAACATAACCAATTATAAAAATTAGCATTTTAATTATTAAATTTGGTGATTTACCTATTCTTTAATTGACAATTCAGCTTCAATGACTTCACCATAGAATTCAGTGACCCAATCAATAAATAAGGTATTCAAATTATACTAAGGCATTTCAATATGGCAGTATGGTGTTTCAAAATTATTCACTAGTGTCTCAACCTAAGTGTTCTACATATTGTTGGGCATTTATTTAATATAATCCAATATAAACACAATATATCTATATATATATATATATATATATATATATATATATATATATATATATATATATATATATATATATACAACTAATTCTATCTTAAGCATGGAGATTTCAACATAGACCAAAGTTATATAATGCAAACAACCAATTTGGAGCTCAAACCAAACTCAAATTAATACATAGCTTGCAATAATGAAACATAACTATATACTTATCTCAACTCAACCGATATAAATTACTTCAAGATGCTAGTATAAAGGAATAAATTGCAGCTCTGGTGATATGCCTCCTCTCTTGCTTGGTATTTCTCTCCTTCATTCCTTTTTGATTCTCCATCCTTGTATATTTAATTTCCCAAATTATCCTTTTATTTATAACACAACTTTCTTCTAATTTCCATGCTACCCCTTTACATGCAAACTCTCAAGTTTTCTAAGTTTATCTTTAAATCAAGTCCTTCAAATTACTATGTCATGCTTTGTTTATTCAATAATTAATTAAATCTTTATTTTCTAATTTTAAGTGAATTCTTGCATGCTAATCAAGATCACATTCAACTTCAGTTCTAAATTAATTAACCTTAGTTAATTCCTTTTATTTATCTAAATCTTATCAACTAACATACTAAATTATTAATAATAAATCATTCCTCTAAATTTTTAATAATTTTTCATGTATAATTTTAATTTTAAGAAAATAACATTCACTAGGATAATTATGCCATTAATTGATTTTTAGTTGCTAGATAATTGTATATAAGAAAATAACACTTCTTTTGTAATTAAATAATTATTTTTTGGATTTAAAATTAAAAACCAAATCAATTAAGCTAAAAAAATTAAATGCACACTAAAGTTAATTTCACACATAAAAATAAGCAAAAGCAATAATTCATAATTACGCACTATCATTTAAAATTTACTATGTTTGTGTGTGGGGTAACTAACATTTTCTACTGGTGTTTCCTCCAATCACTTCATTTGGCTGACCCTCTCCAGTGATGCTCTCCTTTGTCAAGCTCTAGGGGTAGGACCTATCCTACATCCACCTCGTAACAAGTAGGTAGTTAGTCTGAATCATCATAAATCAATGATATAAAATAAATAGTTATACATCCTCAATGTAAAAAATAATCAAATATAATTGTTCTGCAATGCATACTAATCAAAAATACTACTATCCCAAACCAGTATATGTCAAAATACTCAAATCAAAGCAATGATAATCAGATATTAATGAATGGATTAAAAGACATTATTTACAAGGTAAAATCAGGATGTGACATCTTCTCCCTTAAAATTGATAATCACCCAATAACTCTTATTCAAGTAAAAGATCTGATTAACAAAAAAAATTTAACAACATAAAAAACATAATATTAATTATCATATCATGCAAGTAAATGCAAAATTTACCTAAAGAACTTATACTAGATCTCCTAATTAGCACTATTTTTAGAGAATTGATCTCGTAAGACTCTACTCTATGACATTTCTTATTCTGTAAACAAGTTTCATGAAATTTAATTTACGCTGATTGGTTTTATCATGACCACCTAAGGTCTAGAATCGTAAAAAAAAAGCTTAATAATAACTTGATAAAAGTTTATCTACTAGCTCAACAACATATGATTTCATTACAAAAGTCAAAATAAATGATCATATGATTGAATTTGACAAGATCTACCTGTCAAGTCCTAGATTTGACAAGTCCATCTATCGAATCTAACTCAGTATCAATCAAGTCAATGTGAGGCTAAGTAGGATACCATCCTATCATTTATAACTCATGTTCCTATATCACCAATCATCCCTTGGTCTTCACAATTGGATGATCTTCAAAAGGTGTACAAGATTCACAAATCTATTACAATAGATCATACAAAGCAATTCTATGTACTAAAAAATTATATATATTCTATATTATATGCACTAACATACACACAAGAACAATCATATAATCATCTTGAGATTGAATTAAGTTGCTACTAATCAATCAAAACTAGTATCATATCTTGCAACTTATTCTATAATGTTATATTCATAGTAAAAATAAATAATATCATATCTAATATAACATACAAATGCTAAGGATTATACCATCCTTAATACTTTATAAGTGAGATAATGTCTCTTTGCTTGCATGACTAGCACACAATAGCTAAAAAGTTTTATCTTAACCCTTTTATATTTACCAAGATGTTCTACACAATGTATACCTTACATACTCCCAAAGATAGGTACACATATAACTCTTCAAACAATATACTTCAAGAAGATAATAATATCAATCTACACAAAGATATACAATAACATAATAATTGTAATCAACTAAAATTAATATAAATTCAAAGTTAGCCACTCTTCATGGTCAATTTCATAAGTTACATAAAATGGTGACTCTAAAAATTCACAAGTAGAAAGCAGGGAACAACATCTCACAACAACACTTCTTACATATCGTAAATGGTAAGAGAAAACTTCACAAACCATGTTGCCAAACACTATTCACTTACCAAACTTGTAATTGTAGTATCATCACTTACTTTAACAACTAGAAAGAAAATATTAACCAAAATGATGTATCAATCTATCCAATCCTACAACCTTTATCAATAATAAGAAGAAAATACTATCCCATGAACTCAAGGGAATAAGATCAAGTAACAATTTAGAAAAAAGTCTTCTACGAAAGGAAAGTCTATATCAACATCCTAAAAATTTGAATCTTTTTGATAGCTTAAAATGATGTGAGAAAAGAGTCTAAGCCTACTAAGAGAGATGACTCATCTTCATAAGTCTATACAAGGATACTAATCCACATAACAAACTCCTAACATAAAGGAATACACAATCAAGGTTCTACACTCAACTACAAGAAAATTTCCACTACACTCAATGGTGCCACTATAGAAGGGTATTACAAGATTTACATTCCTAAGATCTATATAAGTAAGACACAAAAATAATGCATAGATACTTAAGTGAGTAGGACTCCATGCTTTAAAACTCTCACAACACAAAATATAAATAGTGAAGTTGATCCAAAGAAGACAGAATCACACTTTAAGTGTTCAATTTAAAGATAAAAAATTATGGTAGGAAACTTTTGTTCATAATTCAAGAACTAAGTTATGCACTCTCCTACCCAACACCATGCACAATCATCACTAATGAGACACTTGGTAAACAAAACCTTTAGTAACTCTTAAAGGGGTATGAATTCTCTAAGGTACTCACTAAATATACCATACATACTTTCACAATCCTCTTTTTTACTAAGTTGAAGGATACAAAAATGTTAATGGACTCATTAGGTCCTATAGTTTGAAGCACTACTTTGATACCAAATGTGACAACTCCCCAAGTTATACCAAATGTGACAATAATTAACATGCATTCCATAGAATAAAATTATGTAATAATCAAAACCACAACTAAGAATAATTGTACTTCAAATTTAAATACTGCATATAATATAAATCTTATACAACTCCAAGAAAAGTAAATACCACAGGACAAAGCTACGCTGATCTAAAAATACAACATCTGTTAACCAAATATACAAGTACATAATGCAACTATATTATTTCAAGCATACGACCTAATACAATGATAGATACCAAGTTCTTTGGAGCTTGAGTCAAACTGACTCATGTATCTTTGATAATCTCAAGTGTTGTCTCTAGATAGTACTATAGTGAAAGAAGGAGATCATCATCTGAGAGCTTTACCATACCAACCACATACCAATGATCCCCTACATAATCTCTTATTAGGGAATGGCCTTCCCTTTGTGGATAGGTAGATAATACGGTGTGATAAATCTAGTGAGACGTGTTAGTACCTCATGTGCTATAAGATTTCTAAAAACATGCACTATACCATAAATAAATATATTCTAACATGATATTGCATAGCATAAAAATAAAACATATGAATGAAAATGTATATAACATTACTTAAGCCCAAGTTTTCAAATAACATATGATGAATTAGATCAATCAATTTCATAACATGACACTTGATTACATTATTTGTTGGTGGTACTACCTAGGCTAGTAGAATATGTGTCACTACCTATTAGTATCATGGATATATATGTCATAGTATGTAACTCAAAGACTCATACAAATTAAATTCTCTTAGCAATAATATCGCATCACAAGCTAAAAAAAAGAAAACAAGATATACACATAATCATCTATGCATGAATGGATCTTAACTTAAAATCAATCTCAAACTGGAAATAATGACCACTATTTATACCTCCTGAGAAAAACACATAATAAACTGTAGGCTATTTCAAATAGATCTAAGTAACTAAACCTCAAGACAAACCATATCATCTTAGTATGGTGTTCTTAGGCATGACTACTAGTTTATCAGTAAACAATTTTACAAAGCAGTCATAGGTACATAAAATCATATGCTCATAGTCAAAAAAGCATAACTATAACAAACAAGTTATACAATACATATAGCTTTATCTCAACATTTATTTTCACTATCAAGATTATATGAGCATCTAAATGATAAAATATTAAATGCTAAAATACTTATTATTCAAGTAACAACCAATACATATATGTTTTTTTAGGTGTGGGTCAAATACAATATATATCATCTGATACTTTTCATACTATAGAACTTATGACATCCCATATTATCAAAGCTCATCATGCACGAGTTCCCTACCAAACATGAACAACTAATCTAAGACTGGAATCATTAAACCAACAAATCAAATGAATCCACAAGCTCAAGGCACATAATTTGATGTATTATTTTATACCAGGAATGTCAAATCATTACATATAAAATACTCTCACAAAATACAAAGTACACAATTTTTCATCATTCCATGCTGCTAAAAAAGGTTTGACCCATTTTACATGTTTTCATAATACTATTGTGCTACAAATTAACTATTTGTCATTACTTAAAAAACACATCACTAACACTTGCCATAATCTTGGTAATGGTAAATCAAATTATATCTTGTATGGACATAACTTAAAGCCAGTATTCGATTGGTTGAAGTTTTTTTCTTTATTTAAACTCACTATCAAACTATTATTTTAGATCTAGGCAGTCTCTAAAGTCCTATTTAATCATAAGAGTACCCAAGTCCATGTGTACATATTTTTTTATAAGAATACCAATATATTCTTGAGTTGCTTCCAAAGTACATTCTAACAATTCAAAAATGAAATGTAAAGTTCTCAATAGAGATTTGGATTTCAACCAATGACTTTCATCACCTAATGTTGTCATATTCACTTTTATAGACACATTTGCATGTCTCAAAATTATACCATCCGAGCAAATCAAAAACTTACCTAAAAACCCAATATAATTGGCTAAATATGGATCCCATGATAATCATGATCTTTATTTATAAAATGCATTTAGCTCGAAGGTATATTTAACCACATGAAATTTACCCCTTTTAATAACTCCTTGTTAAAAGTGTTTCCACTTTGCCAAATGAAATCCAATTCATGGTTTCTTTAATCCGATTGAAAATCTGCTAAACATGGATCAAAAAGACTCAACGGCTACCACAATTTACCGTATCATTGAACCAATGGCCTATATTTTCCACCAAACATCAAGGTCTAAATGCAATATGGAAATCCTAGGCAAAAATAAAGTTCTATTGAATATCAAATCTGGGAGTGATGAGGAACATAATTTCTTCCTACATTCACTATTTCTTACCAACTGGGTAAACAAGAACATCCCATTTATGGAATTCAGACTATGCTCTATTATAAAAACGCTAAACGAAAAGGTAGTGTCATTTGATTTATAATTTAAAATCAATCTTGCTTCCACCTAATAATATCAATATTCCAAGTGAGGCTTGCATTGCTCCAATTATTATTATTATTATTATTATTATTATTATTATTATAAATGCAAATCGAGTTCAATAAATGTTATAATTAAATTGATGCCTCATCTATTTAACTCACTATACACTATTTTCTCACCATAATTATTGATAAAATGTTGCATATTTTTAGAGCAATCACTGCACCATAAACTTTATCAAAGCATTGCTATTCAAATACTACACAATCTTGCTAATTAAGTGTTGCTTATAATATATATCTTGCAGTCATACAATAGGTAAAACATTGACCACAAGATAAATGATATGATGTTCCAAATGTTTCATATGCCAGTTGACCCTTCTGCCAAAGAGGATGCTATGTATAAAAAATCTTGATTTTAATATTCAACAACTTTCTGTTTTGACTAAGCCATTTATTATTTTGACTCAATGATTTAATAATAATATATGTTCATCCTATTATTATCATATGCTCATTGACTTATTCAAATATGGGATTTTTAGATAAAACATGGAAAAGTTAGCATATGCTCAGTGACTTATTCAAATTTGTGATTCTCGGTATATGTATATTTAATTCTTGAGATTACCCTTTTATTTATAACATAACTTTCTCCTAATTTCCACGCTATCCCTTTACATGCAAACTCTCAAGTTTTATAAGTTTATCTTTAAATCAAGTTTTTCAAATTACTACTCCATGTTTTGTTTATTCAATAATTAATTAAATCTTTATTTTCTAATTTTAAGTGAATTCTTGCATGCTAATCAAGATCACATTCAGCGCCATTTCTAAATTTATTAACCTTAGTTAATTCCTTTTCTTTTTTTAAAGCTTATCAACTAACATGCTAAATTTATTAATAATAAATTCATTTTATAAATTTTCAATAATCTTTCATGCATAACTCGAATTTTAAAAAAATAACCTTCAACGAGATAATTATGCCATTAATTGATTTTTATTTGCTAGATAATCGTATTTAAGATAACAATACTTTTATTGCAATTAAATAACTATTTTTTGGATTTAAAATTAAAAATCAAATCAATTAGGCTAAAGAAATCAAATGCACACTAAAATTAATTCTACACACACAAAGATAATCACAAGCAATAATTCACAATTACGCACTACCATTTATGCCTATCACTTAAAATTTATTGTGTGTGTGTGGGGTCACTAGCATTTTTTATTGATATTTCTTTCAATTGCTTCATCCATCCAACCCTCTCTGATGATGCTCTCCCTTATCAAGCTCTAAGAGTAGGACATATCCTGCATTCACCTTGCAACAAGTAGGTAGTTAGTCTGAATCATCATAAATCAATGATGCAAAATTAATAACTATACAACCTTAATGTACAGAATAACTAAAATTTAACTATTATGTAATGTATATTAATTAACAATACCACTGTCCCATTCCAGTATATGTCAAAATGTTCAAATCAAAGCAATGGTAATTGAATATTAATCAAAGGACTAAAGGATATTAATTACAGGGTGAAATTAGGATATGACATCAATTCCTTTTATTGCACAAGATAATCATCGACATATGCCACTCAAAATGGCATGGATGGTAACTATACAAAAGTACCAGTGTTAACCCTTAATAAGGAAACAATTGAAATAAGCAAAAACCCATTATTACGACTTGACCTTCAATGTGGTATCAAGAGTACGCTCATTGTACAACATGCATATATCTATTTCATTTACCATTAACCATTACACAAGAATAAAAAATAGTAAATATTTATATCACAGAAAAAAAGAATTAAGACTCAGTGTAAAACCTCTTCCGTTCCATTTACAAGCAATATAAATGTTCTCTAGAAATCTAATAATATTATTTAACACACTTTATTTCATTCATTCATATTAATACATCGATCTACACTCATTTGCATTAAAAATATTGTTTAATGAAAACCTAAAGTCACATCCTTTCATTACTATTTAAACTAGTTTTTTGACAAATAAAAAAGTGTATTCAAGTCTTGCAATTTAAAAACTAACTAATATAATCTTAAAATAAAAGAGGCTACCATACGTAAATTTAATTACTACTTATGAATTAAGAATCTACATTTTCTACCAATCACAAAATTCATATTAAAAAAAATGAAATACTAAAAAAATCTTCATTAATTGTTTAAATAAAATCAACAAATTTATGAGTGTTGTTTAAACTCATCCCACTACAACGGATTGGTTTAGATTGAAACCAATGTATGTAATGAGAAAACGGCCGCCTCATACAAACCACAAATTATGTAATGAGGTAAAACTTGTACAGGCGGCCATGAAAACCAGCCGGTTATTTAATATTTTACTTATCCAAAGGCAATGCCCGAACTCACCGGGAAAGGTCGTTATAAATACATATGTTGGCTAGTTGCAATAGATTTGCTTAGACTTTGAGGGGTAGAGTCATGAGTTGAAAGCAAGAGTTGGAATACGACAGCCACGCCTCGCTGACTGCAATTCCATGGAATGAAAGGATGACTGTGTGTGTATCTATGTGTGGAATGAACGGATGACTGTGTATGTGTGTGGAAGAATGAGCGCATCGGGGTCGGGTGTTTCCACTTTGAGATCTGAAGCGGGGAACGTTAAAATTACATACGGCGTAGTAATAACATTTGGGACTCTGCTTCTTGTAACGGTGGTGTTGCTAAGTTCGTTGGTGTGTGTATATATATTAGCCGAAAAATTATATAGACTAGGGTATCTTTGTATTTTTGTTGGTCCATATTACGTTCTTCTAATCTGATTGGTATGTTTATGAACCTTTTTTAATTATTACTTTTTATTATTTGAGATGTTTACATATGGGTTTGCAGTAGGACTTATTGGATAAACTTGGAAAACCTAATGAGTTTTTAATATTATAAAATAAATATCACATTAATAAACAGAAGTATATTATCTAAAGGGTTGTAGTTTAATTAGTGACGATGATGGTTGCTTATATTCATTTAGGAAGGTACAATTTCTTTTACATACTTGACACACAGAGTCAAACGGTTAAGGTTAGGATTTTGATAGTATGGATGCTCCTTACTCATCGTTGATTAGCTAAAGAAACTCACTGATTTAGATATACACTTAGCGTTATAAATCTGCTATATATTTATTTTTGAATTATAAATAGAAATATCGATATTCTATATAATTCAATGATTCCATGTAATACTTTCAAGCATACAATCAAAAAATAGAAATAAAATCGTAAAAGATAAATAATAACCTTTATAAAAAATATATAATAAATCTTTCTCGAAACAATAGAATTATATAAAAATATGGTGACACTTTTATTTTGGGGGAATAAAATTTTAAAAAAAATTAAGAGGAAATATTTTGAATATAGATATTTGATGAAGATATGAACACACTAACAAAGTAACATCATTACGAAAAAAAAGATTTTGAAATAATTTTATATTGAATAAATGATACATTATGAATTCATGAATAAGATTGCCTTGTTATATCAATGTCGATCAAATGAGTTGTAGGCTAACTATTTATTAGTACTTGTCGGAGATGCTATGCTTGTAGTAAATAATTTCTCCTACTTCATACCTGTATCCAATAGTATTACGCAGTTTACAAAAATATAAATGTATTTTAGAATTTCTATAGATGGGTAATAATTTTTTAATCAGGTTCTCATTGATGTTAAAGCAGTAAGTCCATGGGACATGCAGCCAATCGGAGGGTTTGGTTTTCTTCATTTTCCTTTGGCCCGCACTTCCAACAACATACACATGGTTGTTGTTTACCTCACGTACACAGTCGACATATCTCGAGGGAGAGACTGTAGATAATAACCTGTACCAAATGGCCAGTTTTCCTACAAGTTCATGGCAACTAAATTGCTAGCCATGTTCCTTCCTTCCTTGGTGTGTGGTCTTCACCCCTCAATTTGTTTGCTGATTATTTTTTGTATGCCTGTTTTGCATAGAAGCCATTAGTATCTCATAGGATCGACAATGGTGATCAAGGATCCTGCCCCGTGTGTCATTGTTGACTCAAACCTCTTTGCCTTCTTTGTGTAAATGTCATTTATTTATTCAGTTTTCGTACCCTACACATTTTTCGTTAGGTGCTGGAAAATTATGTGAAAATATGGATTGCTTCATATGTCATTTAACAAGTGTTTACGGCAACTATCTTTTGTGTCTTAGGCAAGACGAGAATAGAAAGTAAGCCGCAGAGCCCTAGGTCAGAGAAGAAATTGATATAGACTTCTATAGCCATAGAAATTTGTAAGGTTTCAGTAGAAACAGAGCAACATTGGCCAAGGAATGCAATACAATGGTTGGGAATTTTAAAATAGTTTCATCATCTTTCTTTAAATTGATTTATTTATACACTTTTACCAAAAAAAATAGTGGCCAGATAAAGCCACTGCACACAAGGCGTTGAAGCACTTAACCATGTTGGGAGTATGGGTTGTTGTCATTCGCGTTGTCCCTTATGTCACCCATTTTCTCACCAAGTATAGAGACATTAAGCTTAAGCTTTAATTCTGAGAATATTAGTTTTTCACAGTTTCAAAAATCATGGCCTTTGCTTACCTTTTAATATGCCAAGTATTTTTAATTTCAGGCCTTGTGCAAGGTCATTACATTTCTGTATTTTTTTTCCCATGGGTCTTATGTTTCCCATGTGAAGGGTTCGTATTGTATATGTAATTTTTTTTCTCATTGTATACGGTTTTTTGGTTAGGTTCTGAATTTGTGCATTGATGAGATAAACTTTATTAATAATCTTAGTGAGAATAATGGCATATTTTCTCTCAGCGAAACCCTAAAAAATAATAGGTAATAGGATTTATATTTTTGTCACTAAATATTGAGAAAACTACGTTTAAGAACATGACTAGGCTTACTTCTTGTGTTGGTTTTTAAAGACCGGGTTATGACTAGAAGGTCTTGCTCAAAGATTTAATAGTGTTTCATACATAGTCTAGGTTATTCATCATTTACTAGCAAAATTTTGAATAGGTTCTTTTGCAACAGAGCATCTAAAGCAAATTTTTTTATAGTAGCCTTTTATTTTCTGAGATGATATTTTCAACGAGATTGCTCTTCATTAATTCTATTGACACTCTATTGGATTATCTCCTGCTTGATGATATTGACACTCTATTGGATTATCTCCTGCTTGATGATTATGTTTTCATGTTCTCAATATCTTGCCTCTGGTGGCCAGGTTTAACTCGATTGGCTGGGGTGGTTTATCCCTTTAAGATTAGTCACAATGTCGAAACAAAGTTGTTACATCTTGATTTCTCATTAAGTAAGTTTACTTGATTATCTATAAATTTTCTATAGTTGGTAATTTGATTTCATTATTATTAACTAAGCTATAAGTTATATGTTGTTATGAGATAGTTGAATATTGCTTTGATTACTTGATTTCATTGCTTTGAGTTGTAGTTTATATTGAAAAATAGAAAAAGAAAAAGGTAGTTTTAAGAAGGAAAAGAAGAAAGCACCGTACTCTTCAAAAAGAGGAAATAATGGAGAAAAGAGGGTAACATAGAGAAGGAGAAAAAAAGAAAGGTGAAAGAAAAGGCAATGAGGGATTGGAGAAAATGAAAGACGTAGATCAAAGGGAGTTTTTCTAGATACTGATAAGAATATTTTTTAGGTAGGTGATCTGTTTATCTTTGATATCCATGTATAACATTTCACATGTTTTACAATCTTCCAAAATAAATGAATCTATTTAAATAAATATTTAGAAAATAAATGATTCATATGCATTGATTTTATCAATTATATATAAAGATCTATATATATCTATCTGCAACACTTCAATCATATATTGATTTATATATTTATAGATAAATATGATAAACTTTGAATACACACACACACACACACACACACACACAATGAACTTATGAGCTAGTATAATGAATATTTTAAATTACAAAAGAGCATGAGATGATCTGATAGATACATAAGAGATTTCAATGATGACTTATGGAGAGCCCTGGTAGATCTCTAATTACAACAATTTACACAGTATTATATCTCATATATAATAAACTATGTTATATATAAACCATAATAAAATTATGACTATAGTATTCTAGTGCCATATTATGTTAACATGTATGCTAAACTAGGCGTATGAATATATACACAATATGTAATTTATTATTCAAAATAGTGATATGGTTATATTTATATATATATATATATATATATATATATATATATATATATATATATATATATATATAAAATTGTATAGGGGTTATTTACTAACCATATAGTTGGAGTGTGTGGCACTTTGAAAGGTTCAAACCATTACCAAGATATATACAATGATGTAAACTCATGGAAATATAACAATGTGTAGTGATTTGATATGTGTATGTAAGTGATATATTGCAATTACATGTATATTAGGGACATAGGAATGAATGACTCATTTATGATCTAATCGCTATGAGTAATCAAAATTAACAATGATATAACATAATGAATAGTCATAATTATATCCCTAAAAGGAATAATTACTCATAACTCGCATTGTGTGTAAAATTAGTATTGAGAGTAATATCTATAGTAGTATATTATTATGAGTTTTATATAAAAGCATAATAAATTCCATTGGTTATAATATTAAAGCATAGTTTAGATAATATGAAAATTTATATTGATTATAAATAGTAATGACTATATACGTCATAATTGGAGTGTGATGATATACAAAACTATGCTATATAGAATATAATATAGTTAATGTAATACATTTATATAATATATTCATATTAATTAGAATATAAATCTGAGTTATAAAGCAAAATTATATAAAGCATTATTAATATACTCAATGTATATTTATTATTACTAATGTACATCTCTAATGTATTTGTTTGTCGTTACATTGAACCATACAACCAATACTTAAGCCATGGTGATGGTATACCATGAGAGCCATTGTTGTGTAATGATATAGTTTAGCCATAGATCTTGATCAAAGCTTAGCCATAGATCTTGATCAAAGCTTGGCCGTATGTCAAAGCTTAGCGATATATAGATGTAGATCTTGATATTATGTATAGTTCTATTTGAATGTGTCCACATTAATTAATTAATAAGTAAAAATATATTCTAATTTGTATTAGACAAATTGATGAGTTATGAATATAATCAATTAGTAAATTGAGATGTGACTACATATTTTTTTTATATCTTATGAACCATAGTCATATGATGTCATGTTTGAGAATGGATGAACATGGATATGGATGTACAAGGTTATAGAGAGATGAATAGTATTATATAGTTTATCAATAGGGATATCGCTAATATTTTTATAAATAGTAGTGATAATAAAAATTACTATTGTAATGTTACATTGTCACTATACTCCTAATTGATTAATTTTATATCCATTATTTATATATATTAACATTCAAAACTATGAAATAATATATATACTACGATGTCAGGAGGATAAGTCTATGCTTTGGCTATGTTTCAAATTCTATGTGAAGGCTAAATAATGTATTTGAAGCATACGAATTTTATATAAAATAATTCAATGGAGATGAACCTGTAGCAACATATATAGATGAATTACATAGACTGTTATTGAGAACAAACACATAAAGGAACTGTGAGAATGTGTTATATGGTGAATTTGAATTAAGAGTCGATTGTTTTATTTAAGAGCCAATGAAAACTAATAAGAGTGACATATTATCATAGAAAGCTCTATAGACTATATTACTTAGCTTATGTCTTGATAATTCATGAATGTAATGATATTGGAAATCTTATAAAGACCTTGATTAAAGTTATAAATGATTGTTAATATATATACATATAGTATTTAAAATTTATGAGCAATACATATATATATATATATATATATATATATATATATATATATATATATATATATATATATATATATATATATATATTGCATCATGATGAGTGCTTATAAGTTATAATAGTATGCAGTTTAAAAATAAAATATATCTAGTCGGTATAAATTGTACTTGCTTGCTTATTAATTAAGATTATGAAACATTTAATTTTTAAAATTGTAAGACTAGTTGTTCGTAATTGAGTAGTTGTGGTCATGAACAATAAATTATGATATTATGAAATGTTATAAAATGTATTATATTTAAAAACTACAATCTAAATGTATGTTATACTCGAGTGGTACAAATTATAATTGTTATGTATACATCATCTATACATTTGACGGATTAAGTGTATGTATTTTGATTATTCCTATGTTTAACATGTTTTATGATAACTAGTAAAAAGTATTGAATTGTGTCTATTTATGAAAAATAGAATATATAGCCTGATTATATATATATATATATATATATATATATATATATATATATATATATATATATATATATATATATATATATATATATATATAGTTGGTATAATCTGCACTTGATTGCTTATTATTTATGTGGTAAATAATATTATAAATATTCATTTTGATATATTTGATAGATTAAATATATGCATTATGATTATTCATATGTTTAGCATGTTTTAATATTTGTTGTTAGGAAGTAATCTATATGAATTTGTTGGTTATATTTATTTTAACCAAATCTTGTATGTTGGTACAATGTAAGTAGTGAGATAAATTTCACTAGCTTACTGGTATCACTAATATCAGATGAAGGTAATCCACTCAAGTGATGTGTATGAAATTGACTGATCCTAGAGATCAATAATTAATAAAAAATTGTTAGTTAGACATTATCATTTCATGTGTATGATTTACATGTTTTTGAAATATCATGTTAGGATGGATTTTTTTATGGTACACTGAATGTTCTCATAAATCATACAACACATGGGCACTATCTTGTTTGTCTAAATTCTTACACCATCACTATCTCCTCATCTGTGCAGGGAGTGCCATTCCCTGATTTAGGATTGTGCAGGAGATCGATGATCTGTGGTTGGTATGAAAAAGTACTCGAATGATGCTCTCTTTTTCCATAGCAGTACTTCTTTAGAGATGACACTTGAGATTGCCATAGATACTAGAGTTTGGATAATTCATGCTCTATGGAGCTTTGTATTTTATATCTTGTACATTGTATTGTATTCAATATAATTTTGATGAGATGTAATTCTATTTTATTGTACCATGATAGTAGTGACTGCATGTTGTACTAGTCGTGGCTAGGCATTAATAATTACTATCTATACTCAGTTATATTTTGATTGTATGATGATAGTGATCAGTAATAGGTAGTTGTTGCATGCTTATTTTACAATTAAGATACTTAGTGTGTTTAGCTAGATCACTAATTATATTCTCATGATGATTTCTAATGAAAGAATATGTTGATTAAATAGAAAAATAATATCATATTTTTCTTACTCAAACCCAGTGGAGTTGTTAAGAAATTAATATAAAATTTAGATAGTAAATAAAGTGAAGGGAAAAAAATCCCTTGAGCTTCTCATATGCCAAGTCGATGTCTATCCTGGATGCAACTAAAAAAGTTACATTTACCATTTTACCTTTTAAAACTATGTGCTATAATTTAGTTACTTTTCCCAGATAACTAAAACTCCTAGGGTAGACTTGGTTGTTCACAAATATGAGTTGAGACATTAGAATTAATTAAAAAAATTCATCAAAATAAATTAGATTGTAATGGTAGACATTTAATCAACTCTTAGTAGAAATATTCTAAAAATTTTGTGATGTTTTTACAAGCATTGAGCTAACTCTTGATCCTTGACTTCAAAAGTTAATACGTTTGTTTGAATTGGGTTACCATATTTTGCTTTCAATTTTACATCTCCAAGAAATGAATATTATCATTTCTTTTCTGAGCAACTATAGAGTTTCAGAGTAGCTATGAAATGGACATTGAAATAAGAAATGAAATTTTATAATTATTATTTCAATTATCTTATTTGAGTCTATTTCTGAGTTTGTCTAAGATTTTTTCATCAGCATCAAGTTTTCTTTTGCATTTTGATGAGTCAATTCAATTACCTAGCCTAAGTCAAAATCTTCATAATGTATATTTTTGTGGTCTTGCATTTCTTCTCTTATTATCATAATGTTGGATGTATGTTTTTCGTCACAAGTATTCTTTATCCCCATTCATAAAAATATACTTTTGTGTGTGATTAGGAATACATAATTCTTTCTACAAAGCATCCAATGTATTTTTAATCAAATACACTACTTTTGTATTTGTGATTTTCCATCTGAAGTTGGGAATTTTGCATAGATTTACCAATTTGCATATCCTAGAATTTTAAGTCATGTATTCAGTATCTAAATTAATGTCCATATTTTTATATTGGATAATTTTTCACCTTTGCTTATTACCAAATATTTAATAGTGACAAACATTTTCTACATGATTACGATGACAAGCTTTAGTTATTACCAAACCTGTAAAGTCAGAAAGGCTCACAATAAATTGTTATGTTACATGATCTGTAAGTCCCTATGTTGTAGGAAATTTTCTTGTAAAGACACTCATTAAAAACAAAAAGTTATAGAAATTTTTTATGGTGTACATCACAATTTGGTCTGAGAAATAGCTAGATCTATTGATCTCATCTACCCGAATTTATCCATTGGGTGGTTGTTATATTATTTATTTATTTACTTATAATTGAAGTTCACTCATTGGAAATTACATTACATATAGAAAAGAATGGCCCTAGCTAATATATGACAAGTATAGTTTGTATTTCAGTATTTGTTAATGTATTCAAATCTAAAGTATGCTACAATCTTTTAAGCACACATTTCCATTACATTTTCTAACAATAATGAGGGATTTGGTTTAAATTTTTTTTTGAAATATTTTGTATTAGAACTGCTAAATTTCCATATATATTAGAAATGACAAGTTAATAATTAAATCTTGAGTTAGAATTTGTAAGATAGAAACATTATAATAAATTTATTATGAAAAAATAACAATGCATGGTAAAATAACAATATGATTTATTTGACTTTATTGATATATTTTTGGGTGGATGATTTCTTGTGAATGTTTAAAATTTTATAAAAATAGAAACATGTTTTTAGTATTGTAAATCTGGGTAGCCAATTTTGATGCCTCTAAATCATTATGGCATCTATAACACATGTAGTTATTGCCATTCTCGAGGGCCTTGTGCCAACAATTATTTCTCCTTACACTAATTTTGGCACCTCTAAATCATTGGGGCCTCTCTAAGACATGTAACAACTGCCATTCCAGAGGGCCCTCCACCAACATTTATTGATTTCTGTGCCTCAATATCGTATATGTTTGTTCTTCCAATATGTCAACCATATAGATGTGGACAAATCCTAGAATGAGGTCAATATATGTTGATAAAAAAATGAAACTATGAGGTTCTATTTAGTGAATTCCACTATTTCATCTAAAATAAAATTATCTTCAATTTTCAAAGTCAACAACCAATTAAATCAAAATAAACCATGTGGCTCATAATTATTTTTCAAAATATAAATTACATCATGAGAAACTCAATGTAGTTTAGTATTTTTTCTCATATCCATGAGAATAATTTCCAATTACAAACCATTATCTATTATCTTTACAAAATATAGTTCGTAGATTCAAAGTTAATGTCTAGTTCATGGAGGCAACTTCCATCTGAATTGATTGAAATGAGAGTTACTTCCATTGTTGGTTGGATGAGATTTAGGAGTTTGAATTGAAAATGTTATAGAATTTTTCTTATCTCAACAAAGTAGCCATGCAAAATCAACCTAAACCACAAAATCCCAATCCTTTCAAAGGTAAGTACTCTTTTCACTAACCTCATGCTGAATGTCATTTTGTGATTTTTTTTCAAGCATCTAGTTAACTCTTGCTCCTTGACTTCAGAAGTTATTACCTTTGTTTGAATTAGGTTACCATACTTTGCTTCAAATTTTACATCTCCAAAAAATGACTTTTATCATTTGTTCACTAACCAACTGCAGAGTTTTAGAGTACCTATGGAATGGACATTGAAATAATAATTTAAAATTTATAATTATTATTTGAATTAGCTTGTTTGAGTCTATTGTTGAGTTTCTCTAGGATTTTTTAATCAACATCACAATCTTTAGAGTTTATATTTTCTTTACCAATGTGCACCATACACGATTATGATGACAAACTTTAGTTCTTGCCAAACCTATAAAGTCAGAATGTACATAAAATACCCTATTTTTGATTTCTTAGGAGAATGTACAAAAAAAGCCATGTTATCCCTATTTCTGAGAAGGATCTAAAATTCAAAGGCTAAATATTTTACTTGGTAACAATTATGGTCAATTGAACTCCAAATCCCTTGAATTTATAATGATTTGATTAATGGTTTTTGTTATTGAATCATTATTAATTGCCTTTTGATATTCTTGCTCTAAAAATCCTCTATCATTTTAGTGAAATATGTAATTTTAACCATAATCAACATGATTAGATTATTTTAGAATTTTAATAGAAGTAATGTTTATGTCTAAACAAAGTGTGTATTCTAGTTGCAGTGATGAAGATAGTTTTCTAGCCATTATTAATTTTCTTTCCCTTTGGACATTTCCTAGCTATTGTTCATGCATTGGAATTTTTCCTAAAACTCTTTTGCTTTGATCTTTTTGATGGTTATGTTCTCTAAAATATTTGTACCCTATATTTGGTAATTTTTCTATTTGTCAACCATAAATCTCAATCTCCCTCATTTATGTGATTGGGTAAGTTTTACAATAATAACAATCCTCTTATGTATTATTTAATATAAACCTATGAAGAGATTTTCTATGCACAATGAAATAATTAATAGCCTCTGCATACTTGACCTTTTTTCATAGTGCCTTCGCATATAGAATTGGTATTGAATAGTGTCTTCAACTTCTTTGTTTTCCTATAGCTATTTTTTTCTAACTTTAAATATTGGATTCACACATCTACTCTGCTAGAGAAGGATGAGCATTATTACCCGCCTTCTTTGAAAAATTAGATCCACAAACTAGAATTAGTTTTTTTCATGTAAAATAATATATTTTGAAACAATAAGGTTACAAACATTGCCATATGCTAAAGATTACACAAGTATCCAATTTTTTTTGCATAAATAATAGTATATCACCTATCATATGCTATGAAATAACAATTTCCTCTTTTTGGACAATTTCATACATATACCAACTATTTTGACTCAGTCAAAGATCAATGTAACATTTGTGCATTAATGTTTTTTTCCTTTGTACATTCACATGTTTTTTTTGGTCATATTTTACATAGACCACCATTTTATCAAGCATTTCAGATAGTTTTGCCTTGTGGCAATCAATATAATATTGTAAATAATCAAATGTCAATATAGATATTTCCATAATGTCTTTGCATGTACATCTATTTGGTTTGATATAGAATATAAGCTTATTCTAAATAAATAAATGTGAATATGCTTATCACCCCAACATATTTATTTACACTAACTACATGCTATGGAAAATACTCACGATGCAACCTGACTCTTGTTTAATAGTGTTTCGAGGATGTTATATTTCAATGTGCAAGGAAACAAAGGAATGTAGTTTGACCAAATTGAAGATGCTTATCTTTTAAAGCACATAGGGTATGAATAAAAAAGGTTTTATTCCAATTGGTATGATAATGATATAGAGGATGTGATAGATCATGTAGGTAAAGGCAATTAATTAAAATCAAGGGATTCACAAGACATAGGTGTAACTAGGTTTGATAGTGGAATTTTAATGATTAGGGAGGATTACATATTGTGAGGAGCCAGAAATGGTTTTTTGAAGAATGGGTAATTTTAGTGACAAATATTTGCCATTTGGATAAATGTAACTTTTTGTCCTTTTTGAAAATGGATAATTAGGGAAACGTATGCATTGGCCAAAATTTTATTCCATTTTTTAAATTATCATTTATAATCACCATATAAAAATGCCTTAGGTGGATTTGGTAAACTATTGAATCTATAAAATTTGTAACCACTAAATGTGTTTAAGAGTTGTCAAAATTGTACTCCCGCTCTATTTTTAATTATGATTTTTCTAAGTAGTTACATTGTTATCTATGTCATACAATATTGTGCACTCGCAATTTATAATTTCAATGTTAAATATGCAAAATTATTTTTTTCTCTCTCTTTAACTCAACTTTTAAAAATAATAACAAGACAAATATATATAAATTTAATTGACTTGAAATATCTCTAAAAAAATTACAATTATATATTTTATGTACTAAAAATCATAATAAATATATTTCTTTTATATATATGAATAAAATTTCAAGTGAAAGATGTATCTCCTCTCCATAATGAAATGGAATTCAAACTACATAAACATTTATCTAACCTTGCTTGTTGTAACATCTTTCTTATTTAATGGCTCAAGAAATTTTCATGTTGTATTGTGAAAAATCTCTTTAACTTTAACTTTTACCCACATTCTTTAGAATATTCAAATATTATTTTTTTTGGGCTTCCATGGATTCTATTTCTAATATCAAAGCTTTGTTTATCTAAGTTTTCTACTTTTAAATAATAATAAAAAATCAACTAAATAATGTACTTGTAATTTCTTCTTTTAACTAGATTTCATTTTTAAATATATAAAATATCTAAAATAAACTTATATTTAAATAATTTGATTGAGCCAATTAAATAAAAATATAATTCTAAAATATTAATAATATTATTTAAATTTAAAAAATGAAAATGATAAATAATAAATAATAAAGTCTGTTATGAAAATTTATTAACAAATTAAATATATAAAATTTGGATCAATTTCTTCAACTCTCTACATAATGTTGTGAGAAAAGGATTTACATAATGTTCTCATTTTTTAGTGATTGGAAGGATGCTTGTAAAATTATTAATGTAGTTTTAGCATTCTCATTTATATTTGATTTAAAATATACAAAGTTATTAAAAAAAATCTATTTTGAATATTTATTTTTATTTTTTTAGTTTATATAAATATTTTTAGATCTAAAATTATTTAGATAATTTTATCTATAAGTACTCACTACATTTTATATAGATTATAAAATTATTATTGCTTTTATTTTTTGAACTATTTTTTTACATATCCTCCAATCATTATAGAGGATTTTTTTCATATTTTATATTTTTTTGTTTTTTAAACATCTCAAAAAAATCATTTATTAGAGGGTAGGATAAGGTAGTGCATGGCATGATGTAGGCATGAGAGTGGATAGAGTTTCTTGTAAATGTAGGTTTATAATGGTTACATGTGGTTGCGTATAGTGCACACCTCCTTTAATTAACTATTTGTACATAATATTCTGAGATTGAGAATAAAAATGGTGATGGATTATATTTTTAATGCAAACATTTAGAAGCATTAATTGCATTGGTAAAGCAAATCCCATAAAAATAAAATGTGACTATTTAAAATATATATTATTATTATTATTACTAATTTTATAAAAAAAATGAAAAAATGACAAAAATTTGATGTAAAGGCAACCCAAAGTCAATCTAAACTCAACTTAAGCTTGAAAAATCCAAAGAATTTGCATTTGAAAAGTTGATACAAAAGTGACATTTAATTTTTTTTGAGTTATCTCTTTTGTGACAACTTTTTTAACACAAATTTTTAAAAAAATTTGCGAAACAAGTTGAAAAAAAAACAAATATCGATACTAAATTGAATTTAAATCGGTAATGTAAATGAACATAAATGCACTAGTGTATCCAATGATTGAAAAACTAAAAAAACAATGACAAAAAGATAAATGCACTATTACTTCAAAAGAAAAAAAAAAAAAAAGTTTAGAAATATTGAAAGCATTCTAAACAAATACAAAAATGTCGACATGCTTCAAACAATATATTCAATAACTTGAATAAAGAAGAGAAAGAGTAAGAATAAGAAAAAAATATCCCAAAAACAAGCCAATCACATTTAATTTAATCTAATTTTTGACAGATTAAAAAACACCTTAAAACCATACAGTTTAACTAGCAACAAATGGCAATAGGCCATATTTAAGTGTCTACATAACGTAGATAAAAAGAGTTTTGGACTTTGTAATCCATGGGAGGCTACAACTCCCATCGAGTGATGGAATGAAACCGATGTATGTGATGAGAAAGCAGCTGCCTCACTTTTTATAAAAGAATAAGACTTATACAAGAGACACGTCCTGATTGACCCTGAGAACAGGCCCACTATTCAATATTTTTTTTAATAAAAATTGAACAGAGCCGAACCCCCCGGTGGGTGTCAAAAGATGATACATCTGTCGGCTAGTTGCAAAAGATTTGCATAGACTTGGAAGGAAAGAGTCGTGAGTTCAATGCAGACTTGCATATAAATTATAGTTCATAGATTCAAAGTTAATACCCTTGTTTGAATTGGGTTACCATGCTTTGGTTCGGATTTTACATCTCCAAAAAACGACTATTATCATTTATTTGTTGACCAACTACAGAGTTTCAGAGTACCTATGAAATGGACATTGAAATAATAATTTAAAATTTATAATTATTATTTGAATTAGCTTACTTGAGTATATTACTGAGTTTCTCGAAGATTTTCTCATCAGCATCACAATCTTCAGAGTTTATATTTTCTTTACCAATTTGCACGCTACATGATTACGATGACAAGCTTGAGTTCTTGTCGAACCTGTAAAGTCAGAATGCACATAAAATGCCATGTTCTCCCTGTTTCTGAGGCTAAATACTTTCCATTGAATTCAGCACAGTTCGATTCCCAGTTTTTGTTGTTGAATCATTATTAATTGCCTTTTGATATTCCTGCTCTGAAAAGCCTCTATCTTTTTAATGAAATCTGGAATTTTAACCACGATCAACATGATTGGATTATTTTAGAGTTATAATAGAAGTGATGAAGATAGTTTTCTATCCACTATTCATTTCATTTGCTTCCCTTTGGACATTTCCTGGTTATTCTTCATGCATTGAACTTTTTTCTAAAATTCTTTTGCTTTGATCTTTGCAATGGGTATGTTCTCTAAAATATTAGTACCCTGTATCTGGTAATTTTTCTGTTTGTCAACCGTAAATCTCAAGCTCCCTCATTTATGTGATTGGGTAAGTTTTACAACAGTAACAGTCCTCTAATGTATTATTTGATATATGCCTATGAAGACATTTTCTATGCACAATGAAATAATTAATAGCCTCTGCATACTTGACATTTATTCATAGTGCCTTCACATACAGAATTGGTATTGAACAGTGTCTTCAACTTCTTTGTTTTCCTATAGCTATTTTTGTAGACTTTAAATATCGCATTCATACATCTACTCTAGCAGAGGGGTATGCTCATCATTACATTGTTTAAATAATTAGATCCATAGATTAATTAGATTTTATCGTGAACATCTTTGTTTTCCTATAACTATTTTTGTTGACTTTAAATATTGCATTCACACATCTACTCTAGCAGAGAGGTATGCTCATCATTACCTTCCTTGTTTAAAAAATTAGATCCATAAATTAATTCGATTTTATTGTGTAAAATAATAGATTCTAAAATAATAAGGTTACACAAGTTGCCAATTTTTTTTTTCATAAAGAATAGTTCAGCACCTATCATATGTTATGCAATAACAATAACAATTTCCTCTTTCTGTACAATTTCAGGATGGCAAAAAGCAATGCTTAAAATAACATAGCATTCATACATATACCAACTGCTTCAACTCAGTTAAAGATCAATGGAACATTTGTGCCTTCATTTTTTTTTCCTTTTATAAATTCACATGTTTTTTTCGGGTCATATTGTACCTAGACAACCTTGTTCTCAAAATTTTAAATAGATTTGTCTTATGACAATCAATATGAGTTTATAAATAATCAAATGTCAATATAGATATTTCCCCAATGCATTTTCCTTTTACTTCTATTTGGTTTGATATGGAATATATGTTATTCTAAATAAACACATGTGAATATGCTTGTCACCCCAATATATTTCTTGACAATAATTACATGTTACAGTAGGTACTCAAGCCACAACCTAACTCTTACTTAATAGTGTTATGAGGATGTTATATTTTAATGTGCAAGGAAATGAAGGAATGCATTTTGAACAAATTAAGGACGATTGTATTTTAAAGCACTTAAGAAATGAATCAAAAGGGTTTTATTTTAATTGGTATGATGATGATAAAGTGTAATGTCACATCATCCATTAAGGTAAAAGTCCTAAAAGAAACCAAAAAAGGATGAGGCTAGATTCTATTCCCTAGTAAATTTTATGAAATGGATACCCCTAAATCCATGGCACTTAGACAAAAACTATGGCCAATAAAAAATAAATCAAATCAGATATGGTCATGTATTAGAATGCATTATGGATTATTTATCAAAGGCAACACTATTTTGCATACATTGTCTCTACTTCCTTCTTTGATATGGGAGCACTATTGCGATTGTAAAAAATAGGTGTTGAGGCACCTAATGTCAATGCAAACGAATCAAATCCATGATTAAATATTATACAACATGCATTGGTAAATAAAGAAATATAGCCATATCTTGATTGATAAAGTTTGAAGGTCAAGACAAAACTAAATTTCATGTCTCAGTGGTTTAGGTTAGATCATGCAGAAGTGGTGGATTTGCATGTGAGGTGGCCAAGTGAAGATACCAAGGTTGTATGGTATATTGGAGGATGATTTTATGAGAACATATCCCTTGGTTGCATGTATGTTATCTAGGTAATGTATGGAAGGATTATGGATTGAGTTGGTTTAATAGAGACATATAACGTCCTATTTAAACTTTCAATAGGATGGATCTAGAGGATGTAGTATATCATGTATGCAAAGGCAATCAAGTAAAATAGGGGGTTCACAAAACATAGCAGTAACTAAGTTTGACGGTCGAATTGTAATGATCGGGGAGGATTACATATTATGAGGAGCTGAAAATGGTTATTTGAAGAAAGGGAAATTTTAGTGACAAATATTTTCCATTTAGATAAATGAAACTTTTAATCCTTTTTGAAAATGGATAATTATGGAAATGCACACATTAGCCCATATTTTATTCCATTTATTGAATTATCGTATATTATCACCATATAAAATATGTTTCAGCCTAATTTTATGCATGTGTTAGAAATAACAATTAATTGAGAAAGGATAATATAATTTGACATGCTTGTGTAAAATATTAAGATTATGAGACTGGAACAATGATCAAGACATGAGTGTGTAGGTCTATGTTAAATCTGGATGTCTAATTATGAAAGGATGGGTTTTACACTTCAACTTTAACTACCATAAATGCCTTTTGTACAAGAGGGGATGATGTTCAATGTAGTGAAATTGAGTATGCCAAGGGGATCAATGTACAAGAATATAATAAAGAGTAAGCATACTAGAGGATTCATATGACACTTCAACAATGAGAATACATTGGCACAATTGGCATGGGGTTACTTTGGGCCAAGGATGGGAAAAGACATGTGTAGATATGTGAGATACTATATATTTTTCTATTTCATGAAGGGGAGAAGTCAAAATGTAGGTTTGTACCGACCATTACCTATTTTGGGAAAATCATGGGATGACATTAGCATGGATTTTGTGCTCAGACTTCCAAGGATCCAGAGGGCAAAAGATTCCATCTTTGTAATGGTGGATATATTTTTTTTAAAGGCATATTTCATTGCATGTACAAAGACACTTTTGTGATAAAAACTACAACTCTACTCAAGTCAAATGGGTGGTGAGGCTACATGGATTACCACACAACATAATGTTAGACATATATACCAATTTTTTAGGCCATTTTTGGTGAATCTTATGGAAAAAGTTGGGAATAAAGTTGAGTTATAGTGAATCACTCCTTCTACAGTCTGACAAAAAACCTAGGTTGATACAAATATCTTGTCAAACTTGTTGTAATATCTGGTTAGAGATAAACCAAGTAAATGGGACATCATGTTGGCATAGGTGGAATTCATGTATATAAATTTTGTGAACCATAATATAGGTCAAAACATAATATTGTGTACCATTTTTTGGCATAAGGTCGCATACACTTCCAATCACTCCTCAAAATATCTTGATTTTATGTAATTTATATTAATCAAACATATGTGTTTTAACTTATATATACAAATATGTAGTGCATATAAATCCTTAATAAATTAAATCATATATGTATAATATAACTCCTTAATAAATTAATTCCAACTACTTCATTTACCATAGTTTTTATCAATCCCACTCTCATGCTCAATGCATCAACTACTTGATTCTACTTTCCTGATTTATGCTTCATCACAAAACTACATCCCTGTAAGAAAGACACCCACTTTGCATGCTTACTATTTAACTTCATTTGAGTATTCATATAATTCAAACCCTCATAATTAGTATATTAATAAATTCCTTAGGTACCAAGTAAAGCCTATATTGTCTCAATGCTTATACAATGGCATAAAAATCAACATCATATGTAGAATATTTATTTCATGCCTCATTCAAATTTTCATGGAAATATGCTATTGGCCTTCTTTATTGACTCAACACAACACCCATTCCAACATTTGAAGCATCAAAATGCACCTCAAACACTTTGTCAAAATCTGGTAATGCTAGAACAAGCTTTTATGTAATCTTTTTCTTCAACTACTCAAAAAAAATTGTTGCTTCTTTTGTCCACACAAATTATTTCCCTTTCATACAATTTGTTATTGGTGTAACAATACTACTAAATTTTTTAATGAAATTTATATAATTTTTTTCTAAACCATGGAAACTTCTTATCTCTGTTATGCTCTTTGGAATAAGCCACTCAACAATTGTCTTCACTTTTTCTTCATCCATTCTAACACCATATGCTGGAATTACAAATCCAAAAAATACCAAACAATCTTTAATAAACCTACACTTCATAAAATTTGCATAGAGTTTCTCCGTTCTCAAAAATTCTAACACCATTCTCAAATGCTTTAAGTTCTCTTCTTTAGTCTTATTGAATATCAAAGTATTTTCAAAATAAATCACCATAAAATTACCAATGTAATCCAATGGCATTGTGCTTATCATTCTCATGAATGTGCTAAGTGTATTAGATAATCCAAATGACATCACCATCCACTCATATAGGCTATATCTATTCATGAATTTCATCTTCCATTTATCTCCTTCACAAATTTAAATATGATAGTAGCCACTCCTTAGATCAATCTTGGTAAAATAATTTCCTCCTATAGGAACATCCATCATATCATTAAAATCGGGTATAGGAAATCTATACTTGAAGGTAATATTGTTAATTTCTCTACTATCCACACACATCCTCCATCCTCCATCTTTCTTTAGAGTCGACAATGCTAGTGTTTCACATGGACTCATCTTCTCCCTTATTACACCCTTTCTCACTAAATCAGTGATTTGCTAGTTCAACTTTTCATGTTCTATTTGGATCATCCTATATGTTGCTTAATTAGGTAGAGTTGATCTTAAAATCAAATCAATGTGATGCTAAATGTCTCTATTTAGTGGTAAACCATCTAGTTGCTCATCAGGTTACTTATACATATGCTTCCGATACCTTTTTTGCTTCTTCTTGTATCTACACAATTTATTTGTCTTCATTATTTTCTATTAATACATAAAACAACTTGTTACCTTCATGTCATAGACAAACTCTTTTATGGACAACATGTTCTCGACTTGTCCTTCTTCCTTAAAAAGTAATAATACTACCTTTGTACTATCTTTCAAAAAGGTGTAAGTGTTATTAGATCAATCATGAGTTATTTTCATGTCATATTTCCATGTTATTCTTAAGAATACATGGCATGCACCCATAGGTATAACATCACACCATAACTCATCTTTATAAAATTTTCGTATAGAAAAATTAATTAAATACCTTTTGTCTATAATAATTTCATTTTCCTTTCTAAACCATTAAATCCTATACAGATTTGGATGTTTTTCACATTGTAATCCTAGTTTCTCTACCATTTCTTTAGACACCACGGTCTTACAACTACCCCCATCAATAATCACTTTACATACATTTCAACCTTAAGTGCATCTTAATTAGAAAATGTTTGTTCATGGTCATGCATCACCACCTTCTTTTTTTTACTATATTTCTTTTCTAAGGGAAATCATTATCCTCCTCATCATAATATTTTTCCAACATCTATTATTTTAACTTTAGTAGTATGATCTTATGTCTCAACTTTAACCAAGTTTACTCTTTGGCGGTCATTACCTCCTTTCTTTTTCGTGATAGTGAGGACACTCAATTTCTATGTGAATTTTTTTGCATATGTAACAAATAAAAGATCAGGGTTATTTTTAAAACCACCCTCTATCACCACCATAACCTCATCCTCTTCCACTTTGCTGATAGTGGACTCCTTGTCTATTATTTTCTCTCCTCTCTACACTACATGATGATTCTCCCCTTATAGGATTAAATCCACCTCCAATGGTATTGAAACCACATATCACCCTTATTTAAGGGGATTTCCCTCTTCTTGGACCAATTATTCTTCTAAAAGCTTGTCTGTTTATTTCTCTTTAGCTTTCAAGGCTAATTTATAAGCCTCTTCCATGCAAAGTATCCTATGCATGATTAATTCATATTGAATGGAAAATTTCAACCCTTTCACATACCTTAAAACCATTTATTATAGTGTTTCATCATGTTACACTCGTATGGATATCTTGTAAAATTCATCAGTGTACTCTTGTACACTATGCTTCTTCTAGCTTAACTTCTGGAACCTTATGTAGAGGATTTGTGCATAATATATAGGAAGTAATTTCTCCCTCAACTTCTTCTACATCTTAATCCACGTGTTTATATTTTTTAATTCTTTCCTTACCTCGCTTTGTGTAGGTGATCCCACAAAATCATTGCATGACCTTTCAACTTGGTGCATGCAAATTTTACCTTCTTCTCTTATGGAATGGCTTTCCATTCAAAAAAAAATCTCCATGTTGTTCAACAAATCTATCATCTCCTCTAGTTGTAAGATTCCCCTATAGTCTGAAACTTTAACTTTGACTCCTTTATTTCTTCCCTCTAAGGTTCTAATCATTCTCTCCTCCAATGATAGTGGCTCTTGATATAATTCTTATTCACGAAATGGTTCTTCTTCAATATCATTTTTTCGTTACCTTATTACATGATTGGTGATAATTTTAGTTAGTTATGCACTTTTCCTCTGCAGCTCTTGCATATCCCTACTCATCTGATCATCAACTTATCGTCCTTCTCTTCTTTCCATCTCTTAAACCTACATCAAACTCTCCATAGGTATGTCACTTTATCTGATACCACATGATGTGCTCTCACTTGATTGCTTAAGCAAATAATAAATCAATAGGCATGGACAACTTCAAAACTAGGTGATATCAAACTCACACTTCAGATATTACTTCAATGACACTCACAAACTTTCTTGAATAGAAATGCATACAAGCCACTATGGCCTAACAAGAGGATCTCAAGTACTTATATAGAAAAAATAACCAAATAACAAAAGCATGTAATAACAATCATCAACCCAAGAATTATTCCCTCCTCCACTTGGAGGCAATAAAGGAAAGAGACAAAATCATTCTCCACTTGGAGGGAAAGACAAAAGACAATCTCCAAGAAAAATGTGTCATCCTTCTCATGGAAGGGATAATGGATCGTGTTGAATATTTTCTCCAACTGATCCACATTAGCCTAGGTCCCTTCAGCATGTGCCACTCAAACGGACTCCCACTCTATATGAATGGTGAATCAGAATAGTAATATTAATTCTCCACTTTCATGTGCAAACAAAAAGTTAGTGGATTCTCATTTTAACAAAGGTCAAGCATATTATACTTGGTATCCACATAGAATTGCACCTCATTTTGATCATGGCAGTTAAAATCAAATCTTCCTTTGTGTCTTTCAGAATTATGGCACCCCAAGCCACCTAATCAACATGAATAATGCTTATGACACCTCACTAGTGTGAATAGTGTCTCCACGTCATATTTCATCTATTACATGGTGTCATAAACATAAAAAAAAATTTCCTCTTGGATTTATCTCCTTATTTAGTTAATTTTAGTTTTGATATGTTTAGACTTGTTGTTTAGACACTAATATGTACTTTTGAGTAACTTTTTCATCGATTTATTTTTTGCAATGATAACAGTATTGATTGGAGACATATATTAAAGTTATTTATTTTTATTTTTTTTCTGTTGACTCCATTCATATATACAAGAATGTCAAATATATGCAAAAAGGTATTCCAATTTACATGCTAGGAATTCTAGAATTCATATCGTATTTGAGATATTATAATGTTGATGATTAAATTGTAATATTTGTTTCTTTTGAAATAACCTCACCAATTTTAAATTTCTTGCACTGGTGCTTATATCTCCTTATTCTAAGTAGGCAATTATAAACTACTAAAAAAATATCTCACTATGAAAAACAACTGGCTTCATTTGTCAAAATAACATTTATTCTATTTCACACTTGGATGCATTGATTTATATCTCAAATGGATTCATGATATTTTTAATATATAAGAAAGATACATTTCAAACCCTTTCCTTGAGCTTGTTGAAATCTACTTGTCTAGATATATATTGCGATACTTTTAAGCATCCTCTCACTTACTAGAAAGGCTCCATTACATTAGTGGTCCAAAAATATTTATAGTGTTTTCCATTTAAGAAAAGGTATTTTCTACAATGTTTTTAATGTCTGTCATTTGATGATAAAAAATAATTTATTAGGATCTATTTTAATATCTTCTTTATTCAATAATTTTGCCTTTAGATGTTTGCTTGGATTCATATCCCCTCTATTTTATAGACTATGGTATGAACATAGAAATGTTCCTCTCAAGTCTTGTTTAAAAGAAAAGAGTATGATCACAACACCTTATTCATCAATTTGTTGAAATTTTATAGTGCATAGGTTATCCAAAGTGCATGATTAACCATCCATGTAGTCCTGAATATGTTTTGAAACTCATATTCTATGTGTATTCTTGTGCAATCCATAATTAGAAATATCATGATTCGACATCTATCCTATTTAATGATCGCACTTCTTTCAACTAATTTAGTTGGTCTTTGATCAATAGTAGCATATGCATATTCTTGGTTTTTATATTTTTTACACATTATAATATGATATATAAACTCCATGTCCCATCTTTCCTTGGGATCAATACAATGGCCAAATTCAAGATTGGTGTGTGTGTGTGTTACTTGTACTATTTTTATGTTACCTTGATAGAGGATGGATGTTGGGTTCTAAAACTGATTAGTAACTTATAGTGTAAGCCTATATATAACACATGGTGCATTTTTAATAGAAAAAGTGATATCTTACAAGTAATTTATAAGAGATAAAATTGATATCTTATATTTTGACCGCAATGGAAAAGGAGAGTAAACGATAGAAAAAAAATTAGAAATTTTTTATAACTCGTACAGCATTTCTATCAATAACATTTGATGAAAAGTTAACATTTTATTCTTAAAATTATATATGTATGTATCTATATAGATACATACACACAAACACACACACACATATTTAGAAAATAACTTATTTCAATTAGAATGAACATTGTATAAAATTAAAAAAAATGGATTAAAAGACTGCATAAATTATAGAGTTATTATGTTATTTCTTTACTAGATAAATGTAATATTTTATTATTGTCAAATATAGATTGTAGTAGGTTGGTTCAATTATTGAAATAAATTGAAGTTTATAGCAAAATTCACTAGAAAGAGTGGTATGGGAATAAGAACGCATGATAAAGATTATTTATATAGGTAACTTGATATTTAAATTTGAAAACTCTTATGATGTGTGGACTTACATCTCATTGGTTTATTTAATTTTGTTTGGATTGATTTTTATTGTACGGCATTGAATTAAGAAGAATTAGTTTTTTATTATAATTTTTTTCAATTGTTTTCAATTTTTATTAAATAAATTGGTAAGCATTGTGTCTATATTTAATTATGTAGGTACACTTATTGGAGTGGTGTAAGGAGCAAGGAGTAGAAGATGTTTAGAGTTAATGATTTGGAATAGTACATAAATTTGTAGAGCTTAAAATTAAAAATGAAGAAAAAATAGATGTATAATTGCACATTAAATATTGTGAATATGAAAAATAATTTTGAAAGCTTGTACATGTTGAAATATTAAGTTGATATAACTTTGAATCATGATTATAACTGAAAAAACATTATAATAGACAATTAATATAAAAATGAATACCACTAAATTAAATATTAACATTAATTTATGCAGATCTTAAATTAATATATTTATAATTAAAATAAATTGTACTAAAAATAATACAATATTTTATTTAAAAATTTAAAAGTTTATATAAATCATGATAAAATATCAATACACAAGATTTGGGCTCTACATTCCGAAATACCCTTTCACCTATTAAACCTCACTCATTTATTGGTATCTTTCTATTAGTGAATTTCTTACTAATAAGGCATCTGATGATTCAATATATTGTAATATATTGTAAACTCTTCTCAAGTACCTTTTTCAGTCATAATGTAATATGCACATTCCCAAAAAAAAAATCTTTTCCATTTCCAAATACATGATATTCTCTTGGATATGAATAGAACAATGTATCGGAGGGGAGTGGAATTTGATTAGAAGGTAAATAAAGTGGTAAAGCACGAGAGCATTAGACACCGGATTCCATCTTGACACCAGGAAAACATGGATGCCCAACATACCCTAAAAGATATATTTATAACTTTTTATATTTTCATTTGTTTTAATTTATTTGTATTTATATGTTTTTTTATTTTTTAAATTGTTATGTTATTTTATTTTTTTATTTAATCATATCAATTTTGATATAGTTTTTTTTTTAAATATTTTTTATTTTATAATATCAACATCTAATTAATTAATTACTAAGCTATTCATATTATTACACCCTTTCACCTCCCTAAATACCACTATAAACTATCGATATGATAATAATAAAAAAACATGTCAATTACATCTAATTTAAAGTAATTTTTGACAAATAAAACACACTAAAACCCTACTATTTAACTAGTAACAAATCGCAGGTGGCCATATTTAAGTGTCTGCATAACGTAGATAGCGAGTGTTATGGGCTTTGTAATCCATGGGAGGATCGAGTGACGGGATGAAACCGATGTATGTAATGGGAAAGCCTCACTTTTAATAAGAGTAAAATTTATACAAGAGACACGTCCTGGTTGACCTTGAGAACAGGCCCACTATTTAATATATTTTTTCTACTAAAATTCAACAGAGCCGAACCCATCGGTGGGAGTAAAAGGATCATACATCTGTTGGCTAGTTGCAACGGATTTGCATAGACTTGGAGGGAAAGAGTCATGAGTTGAAAGCAAGAGTTGGAATACGACAGCTACGCCTTGCTGACTGTAATCCCATACAATTGAGCGGACGAGTGCATCCGAGTGCATCCGAGTAGGGTGTTTCCATTGTGAGATCTGAATACTTATGTGAGCAGCGACGATTCAACATACGAATCGGGGAACATTAGAATTACATACGGTGTAGTGATAACAGTTGGGATTTTGGCTCTTATAATAGTGGTGTTTTTCAATTCTAATCGAGCGCTGGCAAACGATAACAAAACCGACGTCAACGTCGCCAACGAGGCGAGTAGAGGAGGGATTGATGTGGGCACGTTGAATTCATATCCGAAGATGATTTATGGGCAGAAAACAAGTGTAAGTGTAAGCTGTCCTCCTCATTTGAAATGGCAGAGTTGCTGAAAACAAGTGTAAGTGTAAGCTGTCCTCCTCATTTGAAATGGCAGAGTTGCTGTTCGATTTGCATTAGCGATTACAACGAGTCGGATGTGTTGCGATTGATACCCAATTGCGGTCACATGTTCCACCTCCACTGCATAGATGCCTGGCTCACCCTGCACGTTCCATCTGCAGAAATTCTCCCCTCCCTTCAGCCATGGCTACGCCTCTCCCCGCCCATTCTCAAGTTTAATAGTAATCATATCTAGCAGTTGCCCCGAGGGTGCAAGGGAAGCCGGTGGGTGGTGTTCTTTTTATAATTTATTATAGTATATGTATTATGAAATATTATATTAAATTTTTGATGTTGTAAAAGGTATTGAATTTATTCTTAAAAATAATAATTGGTTAAATAATTTAAATTTTTTTGCTCGTATATGGAAGGAAAGGGGAGAGTATCTATTCAATGTATTATATTTGTATCTCCAAATTTTTTGTGTCATTTTCACTGCTCGAAAAAATGAAATAAAAGATTACAAATTAATATTAAACTTACATTACATTATTCCATCAAAAAATGTAAGTGTTATTTAACCCTCTCTACTAAAAAAAAAAAAAATTATTTACATATGATACAAAAGGTCATAGAGATTCAACCATTTTATACAAATTAATATTACAATACAACAATATTTAATAATTAAACACATCTAATGTTTTACAATAATTGCGTTCTACATACAGGGTCATCAAGCATTTCTAGTAATTGGTATTATTCTTAGCAGGAAAAAGTGTTTAAAACAAAGAATTTACTGAACTAGTCATAAAAAAACATTGTAAATTAAAAGCATCAGTAGATAGACATCATATTAAATGCAAAGTAGAAGTTATCCCCTGTACACTTAGATACAACATAGATACATAGTTTTATCAAACATAATATCATAAAATCTAGTAAGGTATGCATTAACATCTAGGCCCTAATACATTTTTGAAGTATGCAACAACGTATCTAGTATTTTCTTGCACTCAATTCTACATTTAATGATGATTTCAAAAGGCCAATAATTATTAGCAATAGTAATGCATTCATGCTCTTCTAGAGATGAAGTTCAAACACATTCAGGTATATTTATGGAAGCACAGAGACAAGTATTTATGATGAGCAAAAAGGCCAATATCAATTTAATTTAATATATTGAAATTTATTGTTGCAATTTGGAAAACCTCAAACATTTACAAGAACTCTCAATTGGGCCGGTCATTACCACCCATGAAGACTTAATTAGCCTTTTTAATAGAAAAATAATCCTCTACAAATTGGCCTCTCTTAATTTGCAGAGGATAATTATTCTTTGAGCATAAGTGTAATTGGGTAAATCCCCTCAGACAAATTTAGTTTGCTTATTTTTCTTTCGCCTTTTTTTGGAGAAATTTTCAAAAAAGCATTCAAAATATCTATCTGATTGTTTCTTTGCAAAAAAATTGTAAATTCTATAAGGAACACCTATAGGAAGAAATCAAAAAGCCCCCCTCTATGGAACCATTAGGTAAGGATTTTAGAGTTCAAAAATCGGCTAAACTAGTGTATATCAAATTAGAAATCACTTTGGTTGTTATAGCTTCCTTTATGGTTATAATTTTATTTATTTATAGGACTTGTACAAACATGAAGAGGATTTTTAAAATATGATTGTCCTAAAACTATGATTTGGTGGACCTTAAATCTAGAATGGACTCCCTCTGTCACAAGTCGGGGCAATTATTTTCCATTATCATAAAATTATGTTTTATGCACTGTTTAGAGTATAAAAATATGAACACCATCAAAATGTCAAAAATAATTGCCACTAATCATATCAAACAATATCCATAGAAAAACTATTGTGAAGCTTTAAAATAATTAAACTTGAACATTTGTTTGCATTATAAACACTGATCTTCGTCCTTGTGTCTAGGGAAAAATTTCCTCTACTAAATATTTAGGAATCATTTACATCATCAGATTCTTGCACATTTTAAAACAATTTGGTACTATATTTTGTTTGTAGTAATTAACTCTCCAAATTGATTAGACATGAGTTAATTTTATTGTAAATATAAATCCATGTCAAACAACAGATTTTTTTGGTTCTTTAATGAACTCTCTCAAACAAAGGTACATAAAACATGTTATTATAAAATTTGACTACAAATAAGTTTAGGAATTTCATGTTTTTAGAATTTCATATTTTAATGTAAAAAGGAGCTTTTCGATAAACCGTGGAGAAAAAAATTGATCAAAATTGTTTTCATAGTTTATTAAAAAACTCCTTTTTATGTGTAAATAAAAATTTTAATTAAAAAACAAAAAGTTAATTAAATTTAATAATGATCAAAGAAATTGGGCAATTTATTTAAAAGTTCCTATTTAATGTATAAATATAAATTTTAATTTAAAAAAAAAATACTGATTAGATCTAATAATTGTTAATTGATAGTATAATACACCAAAACACTAGACCTAAGTGAAAATTAGATCTAATTATTACGCATTACTAGTTTCTTAAGGTTCAACGACTTTGATTTAGGTGAGACTATTTTGTATTCCCAATATTATTTAGGTGACACTACCTCATACTTCCAATAAAACCCCCTAATTATTTCTACTTGGTTTTAACTTGAAATCCCTTTCAAAAACACAAATATCTAGTGTAACACATAGTGTGCCATTGGGGAGTTTAATCAAGAATCAATTGTCTTGTAACTATAGATTTACACCAAACTGTTTAATATAAAAATATATTTATGCTATATATTAGATTAGTATACTATGTTATACTATAAAATAATATTAAAATTAAAATATAACATAAAGTAATATTATTATTATTATTATTATTATTATTATTATTATTATTATTATTATTATTATTATTATTATTATTATTATTATTATTATTATAATAATACTATATACAATAATATTGTTATTACATTTTTTAAATTTATTAATATAATATAATAGACAGGATCCTATTCATTTTATGTGGCAATTAGCAAAATAAAAACCTCATGTGACCTAGCTCAAGCATAATCCCATATATAGCTTAGTTGGGAGACAGCCATATGGCTCTAAAATCTTTGATGTTTTAAGATTGACTACCTTTCTCACATTTTGTCTACAATACGTTGCCACGTGCTTCATGTTGTACATAGCCAAAAATCCACTCAAATTCCAATTTCTCTAATATTATAAATATATTTAACAAAATAAAAATGTGGCAATCTACATGCCAAAAATATAGACCATAACGTGGTTGGCAACATTTATGCAAAATGCAGAATAGTGGAGAACGCTTGTAAGGTCATTCAGTTTACATTTTTTAGTGTTATTAGGTGAAAATGGATTGGCTGTTTGGAAAGTTTTACTACTAAAGTAAAGGTGCCTTGAAGATCAAATGTCATATCAATGATGTATCTGGGTAGAGCCTTAAATTTTTTAGTTGAAAATTTTATTGAGAAAGAGGCTAGCGATTCCATTTTTGGTTGCCTGAGTGGAAGGAGGTGTCTGTTAATGTTGTATAATGTTTGGAATTATAAACTATTCTACCATATCATTTTGTTATAGTGTGAGGAAAGGAAGTGTGAAAAAATTCCCTTTATCAAGATAGAAGCATCATCTCTAGTCAGGAGGCAACAACTTTGAAATGAAGTGAAGCTACGAAGCTAGCCAAGAAGTTATTCTGATCTTAGATATAAGTTATCATCGTTTATCATTTTGGATTGCTTCTTACTGTTATTTCATAGGGAAAAAATGTTAACATTCTATAATGTTTTCAATGTATCTGACATTAAAATTTGCATCTAGTATCAAGGTACACCAGGCTCTGCATACTACGTTAGGGCATTCGTATTGATTTTTCATGTAGTCATTCACAAAGCCCCTCATTTTTGCCATCAACAGGTTTTGATTTTGATAAAGTGACACTTCAATGCTACTAACAAAGCCATAAAGAGAGACCAAACTGGGAATGTGTCAAGTGTGTAGTAAGATAAAGATCTCATATCCCTAACTTCTTCCTACCATTGAATTGAATAAACAATGTGCAATACAATCAACTAATAGTGATAAAATTGAGACTACATGGGTTAACATCTCACTATTTAGTTGTAGGATCCACATGAATTAAGTATTACACATGATTGAGACCCTAAAATTGACATCCTTCCTAACTTTGTCGACGATTGAAACTTAAATTATTTAGGTATGGTTTTTTGTTTTGACATGGTCATCCTAGTTCTTAAGATTTACCTCCTTGATTTTTATCTCAAAGAAGGATGCCTTCAATTATAGGGATGTCTTATTCAGCTTTGTCTCACATTTTGAACTTTTAACAATATCATAGAGGGAAAGGGGAAAACATCCCTGACTAAGAGTAGATAATTGCCCCTAATAACACCATTAGTCCATGGGTGATTACTCTTGTTACGCATATCTATGGTGTAAAAAAATTATAATTTAATTTGTATTTATGCGAGATAAATAATAGAAACCAAATGGAAAATATAAATAAACACATGAACATGAAGCAAACTACCAACTTAGGCACAAAAGGGTGGTGCAAAAGTAGGAATAGCTATTGCGATGGGTGATGAACAACTGCAAGGGTGGTTACCAAACTTGTCTATCCCCTACTGTGCCAGATAAACGTCTAAACCGGTCTTCAAAACAACCAAAGCAAATCACACCATGCCCAAACCAATAATTTATAAAACCATCATCCAATTCATTATATCAACATTCTGTGGGACTAAATAGCATATTTTTTATTTTTTCTCATGTGAGATGAATATCAAGGCATCACCCCACTATATAAGCCTCTAGTTAATAAGGGTGCATAATGCCAAGTCTCTATGGGAGGAGTGAATAATAGTGGTTTGTTGTTTTGTTTTGAAATAATATGGGTATAAGGTTTGTGTGTTGCTGTTAAAATTTTTTCACTTTTAAATGATATATATGATGGTTAGACCCTGAGAACATAAAAATACTATTAAGCTGTGGAAAGAATATGCTCCTCTTTAAAGCTTTGTGATTAAATAAATATCAAAATATTTATTTTTTCTAAATTAAACGCAAATAAGGATTTTAGTTACTTCCCTATTTTGAAAATAAGTATGAAAGGAAATAATAATTTTAAACCAATGCACACAATTATGCATATTTTGTATAGCACAAATATGTGCACTTTACTGGTCTAATTGCCATTGTTTGTTATCGATTGAACATTTATGAGTCCAATAAATTCCATGAATTTATAGTATCATTAGTTAAAGTGAAAAAAGTCAATCTTAGAGATAAATAATTATGACTAGAATTTTGAAATTCACTATGTAAGTGAAACATTTGGGTGTACTTTTATATTTGTACAATCAAATGCTAAATTTGATGGTGTAATAAATATACATCGGTGAAACTAGTAGGTCTTTGGGAGTGAGGTTAAAAGAACATAATGCTGATTTAAGACATGACAAATTTAAGAAATCAGACCTAGCTGAGCACTCCCATAATACGAGCGATCATATTTGTATTGATAATACTAACATTATTGCCAAAGTGGATCACTATACTAAAAGGAAAAGTTGTGAAAAGATTGAAATTGAAATGAACCCGAATAATTTTAATAGAGATGAAGGCACAAAATTAAGTGACATATGGAAACCTTTACTTCATCATCTTCTTCAGAATAAAAAGAATAATTTTGACTTATCCGAATCTTGGCCGACTCCTTTAGGTTGATGAATAATTTTTATTATTTATTCTCCCTTTGGGTTTTTCTGTGTTGAATTATTATCTTATCATCTCTTATTCTCCTGATTATGATCCATGAGTTTGGATCAAAATATTGAGAATAAATTCTTAAAAAAAGCAAATTCCATAAATTATTATATTTAAGTTATCCAAATACATGGAATAAAATGTTGATTTTTTTGAAAGTGATAAATTTGAATGTTGCATTATGTGTTGTTAAAAATCCATGTCATTTGTATTGATTCATTTTTATGAACGAAATAATTATGCATTAGTGATACACCAATATTTTTTATAACATTTGCAGAGCTTATTGATAATCATGCTTAGAAATTAAAAGAATAAAAAACAAACTTGCTCATTTGTCCCAAACCTTTATGAAATAAACTTGTAATCCCATTCTAAACATGGGGTTTTGTCTTGACATTTTTGAACTATGTGGTATGCTATTATTGAGCGCAAAAAAGCTTATTTCTTATGGTGTCTCTTTTATCAGGGCTTGCATATGGGTGACCGACTCAATCATCTAGGAATGTCCAACTCCATTTTCCCAACTTGTCGGCAACCAAAGACTATTAAGCACCTGTTTGGTTTTAATCTCATGCACAATCTACATGGTGTTGGATTCATTCCCTTTTTCATCCCTTTCAACTTGAAGTCTTCAAATGGAAGATGGCTCTGTTGGGGGACTCAGCTTTGTTACCTAAAAAATATAGTATATTTTTCCAGATGTTTCAAGCTGATATTTTATTTCAAAATTGGAAAGGTATAAATTATGCTTGATTTACTCATGAAGAGATGGAACATATATTTTTTGTTACTATCAAAATTATTGTTCTATCTAATGTTACTCTTCAGATTCAAATTCAAACAAATAAAGTCTGTTTAGAATTCAACCACCTCCAACATTTGCTCAACCATTAGGGAAATTCCCCATGTACAGTTATTAGTGAACCACCTGAGCCCCCATAACATCCTACACTAATAACATTCTAAAACTAAACACAAGAGTCATTCTCCTCATTGCTCACTAGCTCACTGGTATTTTCCTCATTACAGTGGTATGAGTGGTTCTTCTAGAATTGAAGGTGATGGTAAGCAATGGGGATTTCCTCCCCCATCTCATAATGATGACATTAGGGGTTGGGGTCCTCCCCCAAGCCAAATTTCTACAACTGGCTCTAGCAATCTCTCTTGAAATAAATCAAGATAAGACATTAGAGGCTCAATAAAACATTGGTTAGGATCCTTTATCTGTGGACAAGGATCCTCCTACCTTAGAAGGATGGGGTGGTAAGCCTTAGGACCTGTTATTTCCACCACCTCCCCTGATGTCCATGCTTGTTATGGTTGCTTAATTTTTCTCTTTATTGTTATTTATTCCTTGTTCTCTCTGCTTTGTTGTCAAACTATTGATGTGATGTTTAGTTTTGTGGATGTGGTCATTTTTTTACCACTTTTTAGACTTTTCCTAAGGTTTCTTTGCCCTTGGCGTGATTATTCTCGTGGGGTGTGACTTTTCCTCCCATTTTTTTGTATGATTAGTGTTTTACCATATCTTGTTTGATTAATATATAGATATGCTCTTCAATAAAAAAATCTTATGATTTATCCCTTTGTAAGCACTCTTACTACATGAAAACATTTTGAAGACATCATAAACATCCCCTTGATTTTGTATACAAATTTTTATCAACTTATGCTAGTTTGTTTAGGAGATATATCAATATTAGTTTGATAAAACCTTAAGGTAGGGTTTAAGGCCAGACTTAGACCCAAGAGCTAGAATAATAGAATAATTCAAACTTTTAGGTTTGTCAAGTGATATTTTTAATTGGTAAATACTCTTACCTATCCTAAAAACCTTTTCAAATCATTCTCTAACAATGAACAATCCTAAAATGACAAGAAAAGATCTTTTCTTTAGACTATTATAATAAAAAACTAAGTATATAAACCCAAGGGTAAGAATTTGCTAAAATATCAGGGTTGTATAGCTTTCAAAGGTTATTTTTACTTTGAAAATGACATATAAAATTTTATCTACCTCTATTTATTACTCGTAAAGCTTCATAATACAAAAAGTATGTATAATTACACCATTCTATCAGACTATGTCTCTAGGAAGGCCCTATCTTCAACTTGCAAGTCATAACTTCATCATAAGATTATCAAAAAATATCAAAGAGCATCATCTTACTCATTAATGAATGTCTATGAAGTATCTCCAATCATAATAACACCTTCCTTTATTGATATATCTTCAAAATACATATACACACCCCTTATACACTACTCCCCATCTTCATGCAATCCTTCCACTACTCCTTTTCTAATCATCTTCCTCACTCCATTGTGTTATTTATTGATAGTTCAAGGATTATCATCTTGTTACAAGATGCCTTTTCTTATTTTTTTCTTTTTTTTGTACAACAATAATCTCTTAATTGTCTTAGGACTTATCTAAACATGCTAAGTTTAACCTTCTCCTACGTTGGACATACTTCTAGATATGTTAAGATAGATTTACATTAAATCAAGAATCAAGATACTATAACATTAAGAACACCATATATCACATTAATGGACCCTTACATACATAATCATGATCATAGACAAGCTTGCATAATGAGGAAACACTCTCATTTGCCACTTATTCATTCAAATATTTGAAAAAACAATTTTTGGTGGGAAAATCCATTTGTCACTCTTAGAGACTTATAATTTGAATTCTTACTGACTTACACTCTTCTAACTTGATCAAGTAAGAATCCTCACACTTACCTAAAACCTTATTAAACTAGACATTGACTCATCAAACCAAAATGTACATGAAATTGATGATGCTCCTACATCAAGGTTTCATGGTAGTTTACAAGGAGGAGGTCCATGAAAAAACCCTGGGGAGACATTTTTTGGTGTGACATTCCATTGCTCCATTAACATAATAGTAAATGTTCACTTAGATGTGAAGGCCTAAAAAAAACATAAACAAATAAAACAATTGAAGAAACCTAGGAATGTAAAAGACAAACAATAGAAAATAGGCACATACAAGGCACAATAACCTTAACAGCCATGTGAAAATATAAATAGCTAGGAATGTTTGTTTGTGGTGTGTAGGGAAAAATTAAATTACCACAGTGATGGAGAAAATCTCGTCAAACCATGTGGAAAATGGTGGTGGATTCCACAGTAATGACCCATGCATCTTCCATCTAGAGCTCAACCCAACAAAAATGTGTTGTATATATAAATAATAGAGAAGATTGAATGGAAAATATGTGAACAACAACTATGTCAATCTAAATTTAAAATATTTATAATTCTAAATTAATAACATGTGAACTTGAATGCATAAAATGTTTTGGTTTGATATAAAAACAATTAAAATTCACTGGTGTCTCAGTCTACAAACTGTAGACTTATAACCTGCAATGTGATCCTCTGAATATGTTGGTGGTTGAATGTTGAAGTATGCTTTCAGTTTAATTTGAATCTGACACTCTCTATAAATGAAACTCTCTCTACAATTCAAACTCTTTATAAATAAAAAAATGACATTTCTATAGTTTTATTTGATTCATAGAAGGTAATTTGAATTTTGAATTTTGAAATTTGAATCTTCTATGAATGGTGTGTCTTAGATGTGTATTTGCATTCAATTTTGCAAGTGACACCCATGAATGGAGGTTGGTCGAGCCATATCTTGTAGCCAAATATTTGAATTTTTAATTTTATACAATGTAATTAAAATTAAGTGGACTAGATGTTGTGACTTTTATCTCATGCACCTTACAGTCAGAGGTACAAAAGTGCAATTGAAGGGCTCAAATTATTCATTGGGGTTGATGTTTTTCAAATGTTTACACCTTTAAAATATAAGTAAAGGATATAATATTTTGAAAATTTTAATTTAGTTTGGACTTGATATTGGTATTAATGAAATTTATATTTGTATTAATGAAAATGAATATCATTTTGTTGAATAAGATGTACATTTTATTTTTAACTAGAGTGTGCATTTATTTTGGAAGATAGCCATTAACTATATAAAAAGGTTCATATTTTTAATGTTAATTATTCAAAAAATGAATGGTCCAACAATAAAATATTTAAGTAACTTTTAAAACAACCAAACAACCCATAACACATAATCAAATAAATCTTAATAAATCATGACTGCAAAAAGGGGTCAAACTATAATCATAACCATTAGATCCCCCTCAGCTACTAGTCCCTTCTCCTAGTGAATGCGAATCCACTCGACAATTTTGAAAATCGTCTAAAGTAAGAAAAGATAAATCCCTAATACAACACAATTTTTAAGAAAGTTTATTAAGTCATTCAAAGTTATAAGATGGTTTGCTATTTTGATTAGTATATTGAGATACAATGATGTGAATAAATATGATATGCTATTGTGAAGGAATTGAATCACTCTCCATTGGTCTTTTCGAATACCCATCATCACCTCCTCACATAGATATTTCAATAACATGAGTGTGACAATGTTAATGAGCACTAAAAAGACTTTTCATAGGGAAAACTTGAATTACCATATGAAAAACACATCACATATGTTCCATTTCTTATACAAGGTATTTTAGGATAATGATAATGATGATGAAAATGATGTTGAAGATGGTGAATGATGTTCTAAGTTGTTAAAATCACCATTTAAACGTATGAGTTAAGACTTACTCATCCATTGTCTTGAAGAATGTGATCTCAACTTCTACATCACATGCTTCACCACCAAATCCATGGTCGATACCATGCGAACTATCAAGATGTCAAAAGAACATTTGAGCTCTAAGTTCATTTTAAATTTTAATATATTCTTAACATATTCAATTTTTATATTAGCATATGTGCCCTTACATGCAAAGAAAGTGTCAATAAAGACTTTCTATATTCCCATGAAAAACTCCTTCCACACCATTCATATGTCCTTATTGTCATCAAATACTTGCTAGTAATGCATAATCGATAACACATTGTAAAAATTTTAAATCAAATTCATAAAATTCATAAAACAAATTTAACACAAAACATTGATAAGTAAACATTATTCCAACAAATGCATACCATTCATATTTCAAATTTAACACATAGCATTCATAAATTATTTTACTATAATTATTAAAGTTATTTTTTATTTTTTGTGGAAAACTATAAACTTTTTTTATTCCATTTTAAAAATGTAATTATTATAATATGTTATAAGAGAAAATGAGCTTTCTTACATAACTCTTTAAAAGTTATAATTTTTATAAGATTTCATAAACAAGACATTTTATAAATCCCTATTAATATGACCATAAACCCGAAAAGTTCATTGTTAGTAATACACTACTAGAACACTAATTTATTAGACAATATTCATATATTAAAACTTAAAGATAGTTCACACAACATGTATAGGTTTCATGTAAAAAGTATGTATACAAAATTTATAAAGTAAATAGAAAGATAATTTTTGTATGAACTTTGATGAAATATTTTTCATATACCAAACTAATGTCTTCTTTGATAGTAACAAAAAATTACCTTGACTAACACACACCATTGACATCCACTCTGAGGTCAATGACTTTAACATCCTTAACTAAGAAGACATTATAATAATATAATGTAAAAGGAGAGAATAAATATAAAAATTAATATAGAATTTAATTAAAAAGAAAAATATATCAATAAAAATTTAATATAACTTATTAACGAACAAACATATAAATATTTTACAAAAATATAATCTAACAACTACTTAAATTAAAATTAAATATTTATAAAATTTTCAATAATAAAAATATAATTTTTTTGATTAAACTATTATCCAAACTCATAAACACCAAATGTTATGTAATATATTTTTCAATCTCATAAGGCAGGCCACGGGGGCGTAAATAAGATTTTGAAAACAGCAGCAGTAAAGCTCGAAACTACTGATAATTATGTATTTGTGGTGGGTTTTGAGTTGAGTACTTATATTTTGAAATTGATATGATATCTATGCAACCTCTACTTTTCTTGATTAACAATCTCTGAACTCCATGGCACTTCTTTACATAATTATGGTTATTGAGTTTAATAATACTAGGATCAAAGTAGTCTATATATTTTTATATGTAGCTTCTAACCAGATATAAGTTTTAACTAAAAGAATATGATTGATATGTTACTGCATAGCATAAACCACAGGGATTAGTCTCTAGTTATGCACTTCATGTGAGCATGCAACACCATAGTCTTGCATGAAGGAATAGTGTGCTAGCTCATTAGGGCTACACTTCAGTGCCAAAAACTTTATTAAGAATAAGAATGCAACATTTTGGTTCTATTAGTGGGACCCGTAGCACTTGTTACACAGTAATGGAATATGATTGAACATATCACCCTTGAGAGTATTGAGCAATGAATTATTGGGGTTGAGGATGATTTTTTGGTTCCATACCTTGAATCAGGGGTTTTCACATGTCAGTGGGTAGAAAATAACCTCTACAATGCATTATATGAAACTTTATTTGTTGAAATCCTAGCTCATTTGCATACTTGGCTATCTGTGTATGCTCAAGGTCGACCATGAAACTTTGGGAGAAGCTAATCTTGAATGTTAGAATGACAAAGATTTTTAACATGACTCGAAACACCATGGAAACAAGTTGTTAACATCTGGTACAGAGGAGTGTTGAATAGCTACATTTTGGATTATGCTATAACTACCTATACTTGTCCTCAAGAATCCAAGTTCTAGTTCCTAAGACAACTGCGTGGCTGACATATTAGACATTTATCCTTAGAAATCAAGAAGTTATTTATTAATTATGGACTTGAAACTATGCCAATGGAGAGCTAAATCCATCTTTTCATGAGCTGTACTTTTTGGAGGGGAGTAGAGAAGAGTTGGTAAAGGATTTTAGATTCATAATGGTATCCAGTCAACAGTCATTATAGAAATGGAAATATGATGAAGCTCAGTAGAGGATCATATGAGTAAGCAACACAAGAAGGGATCAAGATAACTCAGGAAGTGTTTTTAGGATCCACAGGGAAAACACACAAAGAGGATCCCAAAACTTTCAAACCACGTCCCATGCCACTTTTATAGTAAGAAAAAACTATCTAAATAAAAAAAATGAAGAACCAAGTCTTAACCAAGCAAGTTCCCCAACCATAGTGTGTGCTCATGCTTTTGAATTAGATGAATTACGCATACATAATTGGGATATAGATAGTGTGGAATCATAAACTGATCTTATAAAGGATATTATAGCTAAGTCAATTGTAACTAACATGGAATTAACACTTTCTTTCCCTCTTCAAGGGAATTTCATGGCATAATTTGGGATGCCTCGAGGACCTGACATTCAGATTGGATAGAGTACGATCCCAAATCTAATTAATCAACTAGCTACCATGCCTCACGAAATGGGAGTTATTGCTGGAAGTGCAAGAGGTAGACTAGGATGTGGCATAGGAGGAAGTGGTGGACTTCCCCTACAAGGGACAAGGTCTGGGGGTTCTCAATAAACACCAGTGCAAACACCACCACTACCAATGGTATATTATGAAATGACGTTTCACCTACCTAAATATCAAAGTGTGGAGAATGTTGTAGAACATGTCCATAAGTGTGAACTTATTTGGAGGGCACAAGGCATCACTTCTTTTAAATGAAAAGACACATAATTCATGACTAAAATTTTGAAGTGAGCACATAAATGACATATAAAGTTTAACCCTCAACAAGCAGTGGTTGATTATGATCAGCTCAAAATGGCATTCTTTTAGGAATTTGACATTTATGAATTTGAGCAATAGAGCATTGTTACATTGAAGGATATAAAGTTGGAATTAAATAAAAATGTAAGGGACTTTGATCACCCAATCTACTTTGCTAGTAGGAAGCTTACTCCAGCTGAGCAAAATTAGACCACCATGGAGCATGAAGCATTTCAAATGGTCTACACTCTACAAATTTTTTGACAATACTTATTGGTAACTCTTTTCGTATTTTATATAGATCATGAGGCTTTAAAGTACCTAGTAGACAAACCTTTGTTGCATGGATGAATTTGCCACTGGATAGTGTTATTCCAAGAGTTTCAAATTTATATCATGGTCAAACCCATAATAACCAATTGTGGCCCCAACCATCAATCTCAAATTGATTATAGAGAACCACCATACACTATTGAAGACTTGCTTGATGTTTAACTCTTTTAGTTTACTTGTGTACCTGAGTATTTGGAATATATCACAGCCTTTCTAAATACTATCTTAACACCTAACTTTATAACTCTACAGGCCAAGAAATAACTCATGGTCTATGCCACACCCTTTCAACTCATTAGAGGGGACCTTTACAATCTTGGCCGAGATGAATTTTTTTGACACTATGTCATGAAACATGAGCATTCTAAGGTACTCTAATAAGTTTGTGAAGGCATTGAAGGTGGACACTATGCTAGAGAGGCTACCACAATCAAGGTTATATTGGTTGGATTATGGTTGCCTACTCTCTTTGAAGATGCTAAGTTATATGTTCAAAAGTGTGACATCAGTGCATAGGAAAACCCAATCATCGATATGCCATGCCATTATGTCTGAATCTATCTCAAGAACCCTTTGAAAAGTGGGATATTGATTTTGTTGGCCCCATCAGTCCAACTAGAAGATGAACAAGTTATCGATATATCATCATCGCAACTGATTATCTTACACAATGGGTTGAATTTGTGCTAATGAGGTATTGTACTATTGTTACTAATACATGCTTCATTTGGAAACATATCATAACTCAGTTTAGATGCCCACTAAATTTTACTACTGATCATGGCACCCACTTCCTAAATCAAATTATTTGCATCTTACTCATAAAATTCATGATTTTTAATCACAAAACAACACTATATCATCCCCAAGCTAATGGAACTATCAAGGCATTCAATAAAATCTTAGGCATAACATTTATGAAATTTTTTAACATTGGTCAAAATGATTAGGATGATAGAGTATCTATACTACTGTGGTCTTACTAAACCACTTGTAAGTGGTTGAACAAGAGTACATGTTCAATTTAGTATATGGCAAAGAGGCAGTCCTATTAATTAAGTTTTTGGTACCATCTTTTCATATTTCATACATTGGACAATTAGATGAGGAGTCATCCTTGAAGGCACACCTAGATACTTTGTTACAACTAGATGAACCCTATTTCCTTGCTCATTGGATTTAGGATGTGGAGAAGTGCAAATAGAAAGCATGGCACGATCGTCACATCAAGCATAAAACATTCACCCTTGGAATAAAGGTTTTGCTCTATGACTCCAAGTTTGTATTTCATTTTGTAAAACATCAAATTCACTGGGATGGTCATTTTTTCATTCATAGCATTCAACCTACCAGCACTTGTTGATTACAAAGGTTAGATAACCAATATCTTCTTAGGCATTACAATG